>CP092865.1:162260241-162860241 GCA_030710605.1 Cordylochernes scorpioides | reverse complement strand
ATCCTGGTGATCAACAGTGTGAAGTGGTGGGGTACTGACGTTGTTGTAGGTGTGTTTGGTATCTCGGGGAGAGGCCTGGTGGCAAACAGCGGCCAGGGCGCCGAGACCGTGACGCTGCTGGACGACGAGGGCTGCCCCCTGGAGCCTGCAGTGTTTCCCAAGCTCGAGCCACTCCCCGGATCTAAGTCCCTCTCGGCTTCATTCCAGGCCTTCAGGTTCGCCTCGGACTCCTCCGTCAAGTTCCAGATGACCGTGTCGTTCTGCCTCGACGCCTGTCCTAAGGTGAGTTCCTCATGTCGACGGTGGTTCTCCCGTAGACTCTCTAATAGTTTAACAAACTGATGACTTGATCACATTTCTAAATGAACTTGAATAAATTAAGAAAATATTCATCATGTTTATCTGACGGTAGTTACTATCGAAACCAATGTAGTTTAGAACCGAGACTACAAAATGACAAAGAATATTCTCAATAATTAAATTAAGGAGGAATGAATAAGTTTAACTGGAGCGGGAGGGAGCTGAGAAGGTGAAGGCGAGAAAGTGGCAACTCAGCTACGACAATCGGCATCCGATTTATTCAACATCTTCGAAAAGCCATTTTACATGCTCTTAGAATTCTTTAATATTTACAAACATGGTCGTACCCACACAAACAAATGGCTTGGATGATTATCTTATCCGAAAACAAAACATTTTTGACTATAGGGTGCAGATAAGCTCATAGAAAAACATTTGTTTAGTAAATTTTACTTTGTCAAAAATAATTTGACCTCTCCCGCTGATGTAAATTGTTGCTGGTTGGCTAATGGAAGTCTTAGAATGACGTCACGGCAATTTATTTTCTTATTTAACCAACTCTATCTTATAAACGAATTGAAGTTGGGTACAGCCCTAAACCAATTAAACCTCGCGGTTGAATTACATGGAATTCCTTCAGAAACAATTGAAGAATACACACTTATAAATATATAGAATACAGTAATTAAGAGTAATTTTAATTTAGTTCAATTGTGTTTTTATTTTTGCATAATTTTCACTAATTAAAGGAGCTATTTTCGTTCTACTCCTCCCCCAAAATAACTAAGAAAAGCCTTGCTTTGAATAATTTTTGTTTTTATTGTTTAAAAAATTAACAAAGAGAAAGGTAATTTTGGCCGAACTATTTTAAAATTACTTTTCGTTTATTTCAGACTTACAGGTAGACAGGTCACCTTCATAATTTTTTCTTAGGTTTTAGGTATATGCGATGAAATAAATGTTAAAATATTTATATAGGCAAATACAAGTATATATATATATGCAAATTTATATAGGCAAATACTTATATTAAATAACACGGCGTATTTAAAGAACGTACCTTTCCAGAAAAATATCAGCAGGTCTATATACTTGATTCTAAATTCCGAATTCCATTTAGAAGTCCCAAAAGAGAAAAGTAGATATTGTTATCCTCAAACTTTCACCAAACTACACTACTGCCGATGTGGTTTACAAAATAAAGTGTGAAAGTAAATCAATACCTATCAGTACATATTTATTCTCCACGTGGATATAAAAACGATGTCAGTAGCTTTAAAATACTTTCAAATAGTACTCTCTCTTCAGCTTAAAAAATATTTCTGATTACTTTCTGAAAACAATGTCTAAATCTTCACATATAAAGATTAAGACATTGATACTCTCCCTATTGGCTCTATAGAAGAAGAAAAACATTTTGCACCCGTAGAAGGACGTCTTGCCCGAAAGCTTGCACGATCGTCCGCTTATAAAACTATTCTCCCCGACCTGTGTTTCTAAACATTTGAAGATGGTTTCTACGGAGTATCAGTCCGTCCTGTCGCAGGTCAACTGCTCGACCGAGGCGGCGAAGGAAGAAGCACCGTCCACTAAGAGACGCCGTGCCCTGGAGCCCCATGTCGGCGAGGTCATCTCGGACCTCACCATGGAGAGTCCGCCGTTCCAGGTGACCAGCCTGAGGACTGCGCCGCTAGCCGGGCCGCTGGCTTCCAGAGCCGAGCAACACGGTGAGTCCTCTGGTTGATTGACTCCTGTATTAGGAAATGGTCTAACTCCACAACTACACTGCCTCTTGAGCCAATTACACTAGCCAACACAGTAGGAAAATACACTAGGCCAGAAGGTAGAGTTGCTGTCTTAATCCCGATATACATGCTAAAAGGTTAAACTTCCTTGTCCTAAGTGTTTATGATTAAAAATTCACATACAAGTTTTATACGGCAATGATAAAAATTTGAAATGCGGGGGCAGGACTCATCAGTTATTGAAGTTAACGAAAAATTGCGCTACAAATATTAAAAGAATGAAAATAAAACCTTTAGCAAAGAGTTTCTTTTTATTATATTTCACGCGAACTTTCGGGCTAGAACCGCCCTTCTACAGGCAAAATGAACTATTTGCTTTTCGGGAGACATTTATATACATATGTTACAATTACAAATCTACATAATTACAAATTTACCAAAATATTTTAACAGAAAGAAAATAATTAAATTTAATTATTTTCTTCCTGTTAAAATTTTTTGGTAAATTTGTAATTATGTAGATTTGTAATTGTAACATATGTATATAAATGTCTCCCGAAAAGCAAATAGTTCATTTTGCCTGTAGAAGGGCGGTTCTAGCCCGAAAGCTCGCGTGAAATATAATAAAAAGAAACTTTTTGCGAAAGGTTTTATTTTCATTCTTTTAATCCTCAGTTATTAACACTGTCAGCCAGCTTAATTTTTTCAGACCTTTCTCTACTATATTGCATTAACATTACAATTATTACAATTATTTTATTTCCAAAGCGCTATATCCCGCAAGGGATACTTGCGCCAAACAAGGAGAAGAGCTTATTTACATAAGTTATTTACATTATTCAACGCATGAAACATTAGAGATCCAGATTTTGTAGAAAGTTTAGAATGTATTTACAAAATGAATTGAACTTTAAATATGATTTTTTATCGGAAATCAAATCGTTTAGTTCACAAACAACTATTTCATTCTTCATTCTATAATCTTGAAATGCTGGGCAATCGATCAGTAGATGTCTTGAGGTTCGTTCCTCAATACCACAAAAGCAACTTGAATCATCCACTGCCTTTATTCTATTTAAAAAAACTTTTGAAATTTCCGTGGTTTGTAACAAATTGGGTATTATAAAAATTTGGAAGAAAGTATTTAGGAATTTCTTGGGGAAAAAAGCTTAAGAAAGTATTATTTGCTTCGTTTTTCAGAATATTCATTCTTGATTTGAGAAAGGTATCTGTAATTCCTGGAATAAATGGGTCATAAATTTGTTGATCATATGTGGATAAGTTTCTCAGATCACACACACACAGATATCATGATTCAGGATTCGATAAAGTCTGAGATCAGAGGAATGTTGGCCAAACTATGAACACAGCTATATGATGTGGATTTATAGGCTTGTATACACCATGTTGTATAAACATGATTTTCTTATATAGTCAGCAATATAAAAGTATGGTTTAGGAGTCCTCACAGGGGCAATATTCAGGCTGCTAATGTTGGGAAACATTGTGTGAGTTTCGATACAATTTATCCTTTCTCAGTTAGAATTTAAGAAGATTTGTGGGAAAGTTTTGAGGGAATTTTAAAAATTTATGGGCCTTAACACTTCGAAGACTGAATAAATATAAATTAAAAATGCACAAATCAAGAAATTCTCTTCAACAAAATCACAAAACAAGCCTGCTAGGCAACATGCAAATTAGGTATCGTTAAAATGTTCAATTAATCTTCCAGTGAACCAACAGTAAGAACGGGATTTCCGTATTTATTGAGACGTCGACACAGCTCTATGTACAGCACAATGTATTGTTTAGGTAAATATAGGTGACACCTTGAGAAGGAAACTTCACCCGGCTGATATTTGTCCTTATAGTCTAAGGAAGTGCATACAATACACTTACCTATGAAAATTCGAAACTTTTATAGACGCGTATATTATTTTTTTAAAAATTCAAACAATTTCTACTGCCCTTACTGCAATGGAAAAATTAAAGGGAGGGCCTGGCTCATCAGTGGTGAACCTTCCCAGTGGTTTCTCCAGTTTAATCTACCATATCGCTGTTATATTAAATTTTCCGTTTTTATTTTTAGAGTAATACTGATGCTGATCTCTTGGAATGGGTATTTTATATGAACTATACTATATGAGAAACACGACAAACATAGGAGCTTACAAAATAATTTGAAGCCAAAATGTTGTATCCCTAAAAAAAAATATTAGTATATATATTATTTTTTAAAATTCATTTTTCAAAGACCCTTGTAGCGGAGCAGCACGCCTAACATAGTCGCACAGCACATCAGCTGCAGAACACTGGTCCAAGGGAAGATGAAAGGCCTATGTGACCTTGAGCTTTTCCTGACTGAAAGTTGTGCTATACCAGGGGTCTGCGGCTCTTTGGATGTGAAGCTGAGGCTTTTTATATAGTTCCATACGCGAATATTATTTATGTGAGTACTATTTATTGTTGGGGCAAGAAAAAAAATTGTGGCTCTTTAAATCTTTGAAATTTTGAAATTTGTAATTTTTTACTCTTCCGACTCAAAAGTTTGCCGACCCCCGTGCTATACTCAGAGTCTGATGGGGGAGAAATCAGAATGTTTACGTTACTGTGTATGAGAAGTAAAGTTTAGGTCAACATGCACATATCACCGTTAAGAGATTCTATTTCTTTCGTAAATATGGTGTGCTTATTTCATATTCATAGTCTGAAGGGTGATGCAAACTTCAAGCTGAGTGTGGCTGAGGAGGCTAGGCTATTCAATACCTACACCTCAAAAGAGCTTCTTTCATGCTTACTCAAAATAAGTTTCAGGAAAATAATAGAGAGTTATGGAGAGGAATTATGATATACACAGAGACCTCTATACCTGTGTCTAGCAACTTCTACTGAATAGTTCCGTAGATATCTGCAATTTAATAAATTACTTTAAAATTTATTTATTTCAACACACAAAACGCGATATCCCGGCTAGGGATAATTGTGTCTATTTACATTTTTAAACAGAAACAGTCCTAAACATTTTATACAAGAAAAAAATATAAAAATGAAAAAGAGAAACAATAATATATATTAGGAACCTGAACCTTTCAGGTTAGAAAGATAATCATAAATATATTTACAAAAATAGTTGAATCTGTGACAATTATCTCTGGTATTTACAAATTGATATAGATCTACAACATTATGTACTGTCTGTTGTCTAGCGCTAAAAAAGAGTGGACATTCCAGCAGTAGGTGTATCGAGTCCTGGGTTTCCTTGCCACAGTGACAGCTAGAGTCCTCAACCGTTCCAATTGTTGATAAAAATCCCCTAAAATTTCTATGGTTCGTTGTAAACTGGGTATTATAAAAATTGGAACGGAAAAATCTTGCAATTCTAAACGGGAAAAAGCTTTGGAATGTTTCATCTGTTTTTAGAAATAATTCATCCATTTTTGCACGTTTTCAATGGAAACTAGATGAAATTCAGAGATTCGAAAAAGAATTACCCCTAAAGGCTCAAAGTCCATGTTTATTTCCGGATTTCCCTTACGAGATAAAAAAAAAACAGGTCTAGCCGTAGTAGAAATATATATCAGCTCTATCTGATCAATAGAGGAAATAGGAAGAACGTGAGAAATGTTGCAGGATAGTTGATTGGGCAGTCAATGGTAGAGATATCTGATTTCCCAGTTTTACCTGCCACACCTCCAGCGGGGCGGGAGTTATTTTTCGGAGAGAGGTACATAACTTATTGCCGTTGTTCACAATGGGTACTCACGAACCAAGATGAAACATACCAACTCAGCGGAACCACAAAAAATGAGGGATGTAAATATCTATATTCTGTTTTCCTGTTAAAATACATTATTAATTAACGTAACAACCTCAGGAGTCGCTTCTACATAATACGCACATCACAATGAAAACATTAAGACGCGAATGTTACTTTCACGAATAAATCAAACTTCTACTGTCCTTACTGCGATGTAAAAAATATTGGGAGGGCTTGGCTCATCAGTGGTGAGCCCTCCAAGCGGTTTCGCCAATTTAATCTACCAGTCCGCTTATTTAGAGCTCTAATACTGTATTGGTTCATTTTGCTTATATATTCTACTCTGAAGGGTGGAATCTCAGAAATGGTATTTTAACAAACTATGAACATAAGCTTTTAGGACAGTATAGAATTACATTCAAAATTTTACAATTGAATTTCAATTTGTTATATATTGATGGCGCGTTATTGCTGTGTATTAATAATACACACACACACACACACATCAAAACTTTTACACAAATCTTAAATTCGACTTGAAGCCTAAAAACAAAAAATAATAATAATTCGAAAAATAACAGCAGAATTCTTATTTTAAAGTAAAAATAGAGATTATGATCGCTAAATATTTTTAAAAGTTGCATAATATTTGATATATATGCAATATAAAGTAGTGGGAGGATGATATTCATGTACTAAAAGATATCTTTTAACTATTCGTCAGAAAGATAGATTATGTTTATCCCCCTGGTAAAACATTTCACACGTGTAGACATTTGGTGTACTTACAGTAAAAGCAGTCGCCTACTTCTACCCACCATGATTATCATGGCCTGTACCATGTGTACTAGGGATAAGCAAAAAAACATTACTAGTGATGATATAGATTAAGTCACAACACCAGTTTTGGAAAATTCAGACAAAAAGCCAACAAACCGTATACCATGACTTCGGGGTCTGGCCCTCATCAGTACAGGGACGGTGTCATAACATCCTACGAGAGGGGTTATATAATCGGTTGAATTTGCTTCTCTTCTTCTTCTTTCTTATCTCCACTTAATCATATTAGGGTATCAAGTTTGTAAAGTTTGACAACCATCGTGACTGGGTGAAGTAGAATGCGTTTGCCTTTGTCATTAAGACTGGGAGCACTACTCAGTAGCAGGCCGAATTAGCTCCAAAAGAAATGGCCGCCTCTGACATGAAGAACAGACGCCATGAATTTACTGGGTTCAAATTCACATAAATAGGTACCGCTCAGCAAGAGCAACCTAGTTCATGATAATTGAACAATGAATAATATGTGAAGGTTATTCACATATTAAACAATTTTTAAAGCGGGATTCAATCCCGGTTCATGACTGTCGGGAATCGAGCGTGCTACCCTCTCATCCACCCACTTATATCGGGAATCGAGCGTATTACCCTCTCATCCACCGACTTATTGTCGGGAGTCGAGCGTGTTACCCTCTCATCCACCGACTTTTATGAATTTACTAAAAACCCGAAACCATGGTATACAAGTTAGTTTTATTGACAAGATTGGCGTTGTGGCTTATACTTTAACACCACTAGTAAAGTTTTTTATTATGGTGAGATGAACATCGTTCTGACGCTTAATTAAAGGGAGAGATGCCTCTCTTTAGGTACATAAAATATGAAAAATATAAAAATCAAACAATATATTGATAGTATATATTTGTATTATTATCATTATTTTGAAATTAGAAAGCATGAAGTTGGATTTGGAGTCAAATGATTATGATTAAAATTGCTTCAACAAAACAACATCAATATAATAAAATAATTATATATTTTAAATATAAATATCTCAAAATATATATTGATTTGTCTATTGTCCTTATGTACAAAATAATTTATATATATGATATAAAATATATAAGTTATACTTCGTAATTTGGGTGTTTGAAAATTTTTAAAAAACAATCGAAAAGAAGTACATTTTTATAGTTCTTGAACACACACATTAACACCTAAACCCCAAGTATATTTTCTTTTCTAGAAACATTTTCTCACCTTATCATATGGTAATTCTTGCTTGCGCTCTCAGCGTGTTATTGGCGATTTTCTGAAGACTAAAATTTCCGGGGGAACAAGGAATATGCACTCTTTTTTTATAGTTTAAACAAAATAACATATATTGTCACTGTATAATATTTGCATATCTATTTTTACAATTTTTAATGTAAATTTTCTTATAATAAGTTTTATGTAAATAGATAGCCAAAAATTGACTTTATAAAAGAAGCTTGTTTTGGTATGCCTAGTGTATAAAGTTTAGATAGAAAACTGCACTTCGCGTGATTACTACTGGTAGCGGGGGGTCGGTGGAAGGCTGGTTAAGCCGTTTGGTTTTCGACCACTACGACCCGGGTTCGATTCCCGCATTGGACACTTTTTCTGTTTTAAAAAATATAAATGCTCCAATGGTCCCCGATTCTTGCAAAAGTCCAACCCCACCAGCGAGTGCAAGTAACCAAACGGGGCTCTGGCACATTTGTAAGTGCAAAGTCGAATTGCTTTTCACATGTGTAGACATGTGGTGCGCTTACAGTAAAAGCAGGCGCTAACTATCCACCATGATTATCATGGCCTATACCACGTGTACCTGGAATAAGTTAAAAAAAACTACTGGTAGAGCTAATTCTAGTACCTATTTGACAAGGGAAATCCGTGACAATATATAACAATTCTGTGCAAAAATAAAATTCCAGTTCCAGAAACGTTTTGTTAATGGTTCGAAAGACATTCGGCGACAGAAGCCTAAAGAAACCTCAGTTTATGAATGGTATAGTCCAGGCAGGGGTCGGCAAACTTTTGAGTCGGAAGAGTCAAAAATTACATTTTACAAAATTTCAAAGTTTTTAAAGAGTCACACATTTTTTTTATTGCCAACAATAAATAGTATTTGCATAAATAATATTTACGTATGGAACTATATAAAAAGCCGCAGCTTCACATCCAAAGAGTCGCATGTGGCTCGCGAGCCGCAGTTTGCCGACCCCTCGTATAGCCTCTTTTAAAGTGGACGAAGCGCGATCCAAGATGATTCAAGAGTCAAATGACTTATAGGGGAAAAAAGAAAAACCAATAATCAAATTTCAGAAAAAAATGCCTTAAAAAGAAAAATTGGCAAACAGGAACTTTCGGCAAAAACGTGTCTTTCGATTGGATAAGTTCATTCCATTATATACGACAAGCTGACAATGGTAAAGAAGTTTTCCAGATTTGCCCTTAGACATCTCGCACCTAAACAAAGACGCTGAGAAACATGGTCGCAGATGATGAACAGTTCAAGAAAGTATAGACATCTCTCAACTTTACATAACTATATTTTAATATTATAAACTCAAAAGAAACTTCTATCAAACATGTTTATTTCGCTAGCTTTCGAACAAATTCGTTCTTCAACGGGCGTAAAGACAAGGTGTGATGTGTGCAATTATATAGACGTAGAGCCAAGATATATACAATTATGTATGATGATAATAACGGGGGTGGAGATGTGGGTTTGTGGTTTATTACACCAAGATGTCACTCAATGACGCGTTAAAGAAGAACCAAAAAAAGCTCTTTTTACAAAACCCAATTATTCTGTTGGGAATATTCTTAATCATGAAGCCTGGCAATAGCAATAATAGAGAAGCGATAGATGTTTAGATTCAAAAGGAGATTATTTCCTTGATTGCTAAATAAAATTTTTTTTTTGTTGTAGGGTAATTTCAATTTTACCTTAATGCAGCTTTAATTATTTAAACAAATTTATTATTCAAATACAAAGAGAGGTTAAAACAAACTAATTATGAATGCGAAAGAGAAAAATGTTAGCTTTTACTTCAAGCCATTACCCTTTTTAAAAACAAACAAATACTTGGTCAAAACATAACATATATCACATATTTGTTTTTCCAAGGCAAGGGAAGTTACTTCCTGCAGTACTTTATTTCTACTTGAGAGCCGAGGGGGCAGTTAGTGATGAGCTACCTGGTCATCAGGATGAGTGTCCAGATAGTGCTTGGGAACCCAATCTCCAGTGTAATCGCTGGAGATGATGAGAGGTTCATTGATATCCATGGCGTGTTCTGGGAACGCTTCGTAATAATCCTCCATGGTCATCTGCTCGAAGGGGATCAGTTTTCGAACCAGGCGATATTGTGTTCACACTTCTGAACCCAGTCTTTGGATTCCTTGATGAAGTTGGCGACAGCCACAGCCATTTCTTTCTCCTCCGCCTCTATCTGTGGGGTGATGTTCTCAGTGGGGTAGGGGACAGAGTAGCTCTTGTACTGCTTCCCCAGGGCGTCCACCAACTTAGGGTCTGCAACTCGGGACTTGTAGGATTCGAAGTGTATCTTGGGGTTGACATCTGGATAAGCCAGAACTCTGGCTAGATAACCATTAGACTTTTGCTTAAATGCTTGGTAAATATTTTTTTTTGGTTTTCAGGTATTAATTAAGCAAATTTAACCCAATCCACTGCAGTTTTCCCAATCCTGGTGATATTTTTGCCGGCCATTTCCACTTGAGGTGCGATAAAGAAAAATAACCTTCAACAAACCTTTACCTTGTCGACTAACATATTTGTTTACTAATATCAACAATTTTGTTCTCGTACATATATTTTTTTATTTTCAAAAGTCCGTGAATTCATACTGAAAGTACCTTATACAATAATATGATTTTAGATAAAGTTCCTACTTATATATACAAATAAATTATATAACTTTAATAGAGAGGTGAAAATCACTCAGGAGCATTTATTACAAAATTTCACAAATGATACATTTGAAAAGTACTTTAATAATATGAAAGAAAGAAACATTTATGGTTCTCTAATCAATTACGATGAAATTTTGATAAACATATTTTAGGGGAACTTTAGTGAAGTTACATTTAATTAAGAAAATATAAATTTAAATTTAGTGATAAGTAATTACAAAAAAAAATTGTTGAGATTGGGGAAGGGTAGATTATAAAATAATTAGTACCATTGTGAATGAAATTGTTGAGAAAAATTATAGATGGGTAGAAGAGAAAGATCCTTTATTACTTAAATATATAAAACAATAAGAAAGGACAAAGAGATCAAATTATATGTACACCAGCAGCTCACGCTGGCCTGCCCTATCCAATAACCGCTATCCAACCAACAATCCAACAAAGCTGCACTATATAGGCAGAGAATTTACATAGACAATACTGAAATGCTATGCAAACCACAAGAGTATTCTATCATAGATATATCCAGAATTGCTACTTTCAACACAAATAAATAATTTCTATATAGATGAATTTATAATTGATTATTTATAAATATTTGACCTGAAAATAAAATCGATTAAAATGCTTCTATTGAAGTTATATCCAATTTTTAAAGCTAAACATAATAAATTTAGAACAGTTTCTTACTCTAATAAATATTTGGTTGAAAAGAAAATCAAACACTTTTGATAAAATGACATAAAAGGAGTTGAGATTTCTCCAAACGGGTTTGATAGATTTAGTTCATTGTTTATTCTATACTCTTGGTCAATTGAAAACCTAACAATCGTATAGATTGCTATCTTATTTCTTTCTTGACTACTTTAGCGTATTGAGAAAGCTATTATTTATTTTAAAGATTCCAAGCCCGAACCTGAGCGTTAATTTCTACACAGTAACTTCTAGTAAGATTCGTCTGTATGCCATGCGTGAAATATGACCGGGAATACACGGAATACCTGTATATCTAGGTAAGTTGAAAAATTGTCGTAAAAACCTGTCCTAAATATCAAGTTTTTCTCTTTGTCAAAATTGCGGTTGAGGAGAGAAATGTTGACAAGACCATTGAGTCCAAGAGTCTAAAGGACTATTTGGTAAATTTAATTCTCGATTTGGTCAATATTCCCCAAACCGCATTGATGGCATTCAGATGCCTGTTTCTGAAATGTTTTGCAGCTTGGTGAATTCAATTTAAAGTTGTAGATAGCAATATGAATATGTGAAACTAGATGTGAGTGAATGTTGTCCCCAAATCACACGTCAAAGCCGGCCTTTAGACCTCCGTTTATAGACACCATACTATTTGAATAATTTTGGTTTTAAGTTAAGGACTTTTTTTAGAATATTTTTTGTGGAAGTTCATCTTTATCTGTAGATTTATTTTGGATTCTCCGAGAAGCATAACATATCGTCCGAGAATAAAAGGTGGTATATATATTCCTAATTCGGTATATATATATTATCAAAAAAGGCATATCCTGACCACGAGCACATGAGCTCTTTAAATGGCAGAGCGCCATCTAGTGAAACAGAAATCAACTAACCTTGATTTAACTTGTTCCCTGATATTTGGCCAACCCATTTTCTTTATAAATCAAGAAAAGCCATCTTACTGTTGCTGACATTTTATTATAGTAGCTCTGTATGAGACTAATATGCTGTTTAAACCATTGAATTATATTTTTTTCAAAAAAAAAAAAAAAGAAGAAGTTGTGGGACTGTATCAAAGGTCTTTTTGGTATCAAGGAAGAAGGCATATAACTTCTGCAATCCGGCGTCATTTGAATCAATGAGGTAAATGAGCTACAATTGACTTGACGTAGCAGAACATCAACGAGGAAAACTTCTTTCAGTATTCTTATTCAAATTCGGTCACGTTTGGCCGAATTTTCAATTGTGAACCTAAAATAGGGAGATGGTAGCGTCCCTGTAACCTCCATTGTTGGTAGCGTGGCCTCCAATACACACTGACAGGGCAACTTGGCCGTCAGCACGCCAAGGCTTTCTCCCATCAATAGCTGTGTAAAAATATAAGGAATTGCATGACAATATCTCAACCTTTTTTTATATACACCTCGGAGAGGAAGGTCTTTACAATTATATCAGTACAACTATATATAGGTGAAAATGAAAGCATTAAATGTTTCTTTTACATTTAAAACAAACTTTTCTCTACTGTCCTTACTGCGATGAAAAAAATATTGGCAGAATCGTTCAATACAGAATTAGAGCTCTAAGAAGCGATCTGGTAGATTAAATTGGCAAAATCACTGGGAGGGTTCAACACTGATAAGTCTAGCCATCTTAATATTTTTTTATCGCTTTAATAGCAGTAGTGTTTTTTCTATGTGTAAAAGATAGATTCGTGCCTCAATGTTTTCATTTCCTATAAATAGATGTAACGTTTTTGTGCTTTATATTATATATAGGTGTTTTTTAATTACTATATACACACTTGGATTATAAATATTTGTTACCTATCTAGTTATTGTTTTATGATTACATTCCGATTGAAAGTTTGAATTTTGTTTAAAATGTACTTTTATGGCATTTTTTTCGCGCTTGCATCGCACTAATCAACTTGGATGGTCTTTCTTTTGCTTCCAACTCTACACACATGAACATACATACTTGTCCATTCGGGCGTAAGGGCTGTTTGCCCATATTTATTTTAAATGTATATAATTTGAAGGAAATGCGTATAGAAGAATTCTTAAACTCGAAAGCTTACTAATATGAATAAATCGGTAAAGATACCTTTTGCGGAGTAGTTTATTAAATATTTAAATTACATAATTGTATTTTAGAACAACGTTTGACAATTTTACCGCAAATGTTTCTTTTGAAGGAAAATTCTAATTTATTTTAAGGAGAAAAAACGTCTATTTCTATGAAAGTTAAAATTGTCAAACGTCGTTCTACAATCATAAGCTGCATTATATTGTATTATACTTGTATTTGAAAAAAAAAAAAAAAAAAACACTCATGAACTCGTGTTATTGGTATTCAAAAGTCTTGCGTTAGAGACGGATTAACACTCTAGTCCATACCACACAGAAAATAGCGGAATCTATGCAGAAGAATGCAACAAACAAGGCCGTTGTGGCAGTTAAGGAGGTTAGCGACATGGCGAAAGCATCCATGCGGGGGAATGTTTGCACGATTAGCTCTGGATGCGGAGCCATCGACCTCGCAGCCTTCCACAGATTTCAAAACGATATGTTTCAGAATGATCCACAGCTATTATCTCCATGTAAACATGATGAGACTATCATTTACATTCAGTTATGTTTCAGCATGGAATATAAAACTTTTCCTCAGATCTATTTATTTCTTGTTGAAATATTGATCGAATAACTGAAGCAATTTTCCCGAATACAGCATCGACACCGCCTGTTGTCCTCTCATCGACTCAACACCAACAGCCTTTTATTAAAATATGTCTTCCTATTTAGACTACATAGTCCCGGTGTCTAAGAGGGAAATGGTTGAAATTATCAATGAGTAAATATGTAATCATCTATATACAGTCTTTTTTAGTGGAGAGATACAATAGCAACTTCATGTCTTCTATTCATCCTCTTCCATTCTTCCATCTGACCATGAAATGTTAGAAACTTAGAAAAACCTGAGATTGGATTGCTACTTTTTGTGAGTGATGGTCAGAGCGAGATAGATTTATATAGGTTCAGAAAATAGTATTGCTTTACATTTAGTTCGAGGTAAAATGTTATTTTCACCATTTGAGGGTATTTTCCGGCCTCAATGAAGTCCGATTTTAGTATTGATTTAATTGATTGATTTATTTAGAGCATTTTCTTATGGTTTGATTTTTAGCTCTGGCTCTAGCTGACACTGATCCCTACCATGTAGGTACCTTTTTAGTGTTGAGAGAACAAACTATCTTTTTATTTATTTAGTAAGACAACGATCTCTATTCCCAATAGGAAGAAAAGCTACTTTTATTTCTTCCAGGTGAGACGTCCTCGTATAAAAGAAACTCTTCTCCCCGACTCGTGTTTCTTCTTCTATAAAGAATAGAGAGATTATCGTTGTTTAAATAGAAACATAGCTTATAACACGAATAAAATCATAAAGGATGAGTTTCTTTATTGGTAAAAACCGATTCGAGCTTTCGGGCGCAAGCAGACCTTCTACAGGAATAAAAGGAAACAAGTTAATCAGACATGTATATATACATATATATATAAACAATTTTGCATACCTAGGATTATTTATAAAAAAAAAATTTTACATAGCAATAGTTATTACCTCTAATAAAAAAAAAATTATAAATAATCCTAGGTATGCAATTTTTTATATATATATATTATATATACATGTCTGATTAACTTGTTTCCTTTAATTCCTGTAGAAGGGCTGCTTGCGCCCGAAAGCTCGAATCGGTTTATACCAATAAAGAAACTCATCCTTTATGATTTTATTCGTGTTATAATATATTGAAAGGATTACTCGTCTAGAAACATAGCTTGTTCAACACATCAAAAACATACTGCATTAAAGCCGGAAAATACCCCTAATGGTGTAAATAAACATATTACATCAAACTAAATGCGAAACAGTAAAAACTTCTAAACCTATAGAAATCTTTTGAATCAAAAGGCGATCCATCAAATAAATTTATATAAAAGAGCGTACCTGGATCTGTAACGATAAAAACAATTTTTTTTCTCAAAATATTTCGAGAGATTGCTCCCACTTTATCAATTTATCATGTGTTGTTTTCATGTGATCTACGAGAATTTGTAAATTAAGTTTATTGTGCAATAAATTGATAAAGAGGGAGCAATCTCTTGAAAGAGAGATAACTATATAAATCTATCTCGCTCTGACCTCTTCACTGCCAAAAAGTAACAATGAGAGAATTTTGTATTTGTTATGTTGTATTTATAAGCTTGGACGGTGTGCCCCAGGGCTGGAGCGAGGCGGGATCTGTCTGACTGAGACCACGCTGGTGACGTGGGCCGTGGTGGTGGGGGCCCTCCAGGTGGCGCTGCTAGCGGGCTGCGGGCTGGCGCTGGCCCGGGCCCGCGGGGGCGACAAGGCCCGCCTCAACTGACTGCCAAACTGTACATACCAGGGTGCTTGTATTGTGATATTTTGTTTGACTCCTGTTCAGCGAATTGTTGGGGCTCTTCACTGCTCACACTTTCCTCAACAACCACACTTCTTTAAACACTGGTGTCAATCGTAAAGGTAGACGAATAATTATCCTCTTTTTTCAGGTACACAAAGGATTTTAAGGCAATTTAAAAAAAAAAATCATCGAGAGATAGCGTATTCTCTCTGGGAATTTGGGTATGATACTTTCACATGGGGAACGATACAGAACAAATTCGCTGAACAGGAATATATTTTTACACTTACCCATACTATTGATAGTGCTCCAACATTTCAACACAACTAGGATTTTTTAAATTTTCAAATATTTATAAATATAAATGTTCATTATTCTTCATTATTAGTCTTTTGGCGTAGTTATGTACATATTGAACTAGTTTCACAATCACTTTATTTTATTCACTTTATTTATTTATTTATATTTGTTATATTTATTTGTTCACACACGGCTCTCCCACAAGTAGCTGGAACTCCTGTCCTAACTCTCATGATAATATCACCATCATCTTCCAGAATTTGCCATGGGCGCATTTGTAACCTTGTGTTGCCGCACCGAGGCATTGCGGCTAAGGTAAGCACAAACCTTTTTTTGTAAAAAAATAAAAATTAAAAAAAACCAATGCGAACAATAAAATGTTCCGAAGATAATTTTTCTCTCCTTATTTTTTCTTTAATCATTACAACACCTTGTCCCATTCTGATACACTTATTGTCTGAATAAACATAAAACATTAGCCCGTTCTACTGACAGAGCAGTCAGTTCTAAGAGCCTTGCTTTACCTTAATAAAGCTAAAATAATAATAATAATAAGTATGAGACTATATATATTCGGCTTAATATATATATATATAATTTTGAAAATAGAGCAATCCATAAATAGATCTTTAATCAAAAAGGCATATATTGGATAAATATTTGGATTGGATTATTTTTGATCCAATATATGCCTTTTTAAATAAATAGTTCTTTATATAACTATAGCAAAGTTACGGCAGGATAATATTCATGTTCCAGAAGAGGCACCCCTCTCTTTAATTATGTATCAGAACGATGTGCATCCCCCCGAGTACAACTTTACTAGTGGTGATAAATAATGAGCCACAAAACCGGTTTTGGCAAATTCAGACAAAATTCCAATCTGTATGCCATGGTTTCGGGAAACATATTTTTACATATTGTAACGTAGAAATCAAGCCTTGAAATATCCTAAGATGTAAAAGTATTTATTGATGACATCACGGCGACTAGTCTACAATTATTAACAACTCAACCCAACTATCTAAAGCTAGAGAATCTTGAGCAAGCAAGCAAAGAGATATTTTGATAATTATTTTACATAAAAGATTAATATATATTTATATAATCTGTTGAATAGTTTCATTGAATAATTAAATTTAATTAATAAATTATTTCTTTGTCACAATATTATAACGTAGAAAATTAGGAAAGACAAAACAACTTCAGAATGACACGGCCATTTATTTAAGACAAAAACAAAATCAACATTTATAAGATACAAGATAAGCAATGATGGAAGTTTCCAGAGTAAAAAAATATAAATATATTTAAAAAATAATCTGTACATAAAATATAATAAATACTTTGCTACAATATTTTATCTCTGACGTTAAAAAGTATGATCAAAATATGATTTTCACATAATTATTTTCTATATTCTTATAATATAAATATTTGTTGCTCCATGGAAAGGCGGGGTACATGTAAAAATATTTAATTAAAAAGGCATATATTGGATCAAAATATCATTTATTTTACCAATATTTCAGTTGGCTGAACGCCGACCTTTATCAAGGTGTTATAACATTTTTAGTGTGTCAACAACAAAATCAGCGCCACATAACGTCAACAGCATTAAGTTTTAAAACATATTTTGTTATATTCAATCGGGAGAAAAAATTGATAAATATATTTATATTATGGACAAAATAATTTTTGTAAAATATAGTTAGTGTTGACGTTATGTGGCGCTGAGTTTGTTGTTGACACACGTTTAAAATGTTATAACACCTTGATAAAGGTTGGCGTTCAGCCAACTGAAATATTGGTAAAATAAATGATATTTTGATCCAATATATGCCTTTTTAATTAATGATTTATCTATGGATTGCTCTATTTTCAAAATGTAAAAATATATAAATAAAAAGTTAAAAGTTGATCGAGATGAAAATAAAAATTATACTGAGGTAAGATGATTACAAATTTAGAAAATATATAAAAAGAAAAGAATTTTGGTTAACATATACGCAAATAAAAAAAATAATATTTTAGAAATTATATAGACGATTAATGTGTTCTATATATGCCCATTAAATTTGAAAGAGTTGAAGATTTATTTTTTTCAGATTTTGCGTTTTGCTCAATTATTTCAAAGGTGTGTGTATAAAGTAGAAGCTTTTTTTGTTAAATAGTTAGAATTAAATGAGACACACGAGTGTTATAATTGGATATGTTTACTGAAATATTCAGTTTTAAAATAAATGTTAATTGTAAGAAATGTTAATATGTTCTAATTACGATATAAAAAATAAAGTTTAAACTTGAATGACAAATCAAAAGATATGATAAATATTTAAAATTTTAACATTGGCATTATAAATAGCTTATAAATGTGCTTTATTTATTAGGATAATCCGTGAATAAAACAAGCAGTCTTTTGGAAGAAAGATATTAGTTTGGGAAGTTGAATGAATATATACCAGTGGTCATAAACTGGTATTGTTTGCCAAGGGGAGGGCGTTTTTTATCGTTGGTATTTCTGACCACATGTTGGAGAAAGGGGTGTGACATCTCCATATGTGAGAAAATTTCTGGCGTTAGGTGGAAAAAGGGTTGAACTGACCGAGGTTCCATTAAAATTTGGAATATATCAGGTGAAATGTGTCTGAAAGGAAATGGATCAGTTTCCTTTGAATGCCGTGGGGTTTGAACAGAGGGTTGTGTGAAGCAAATAATGTTTTCGTTGTAGCGTCGAAGTTTGTTGATGTGTACAGTGTCGTTTTATCTATTGAGAGGCTGATTGGGTCTATTTGTTCTCATTACGTTTGGTGAGATGATGTATAACACCTCGTAAGGACCTGTGAAGTAAGGCGCTAGTTTTCCGGTGTTTGATTGGTGGTATATTTTAATTAGGACGAGATAACCTGTTGAACATTTGTGATTTTGTGGCGTTGGTCCAAATGTTGTTTGTATCGCAAGTGTTCGTTTTGTGTTGCGTTGTTGTTTTTACTTGCTGGCAGTGTCTACATCGGGGAATGAATCTATATGGTTGGAGAGTTCGTCTGGTATTATGCCGTACATAAGGTAAACAGGGGGTAATTGAGTGTGACGTGTTGTATATTTGAGTTACTCTGGTGTCCAGTTTGCTCCATGGGGTCTTTGGGTTTCTAAATGCAAAAACCTGAGTTTGCCTGTGAGCGTAGGGTTTAGGTGTTCGCACAGACCCTTCGCCTGTGGATTGTTTCTGGTAGTTAATAGTGGTTGCATATTATGGGAGATTAAAAATCTTCGGAATCTCGCCGAAGTAAATGCAGGGGCTCTATCCGTGAGAAGGCGTTTGGAAGAGCCTTCCTGTAAGACCTTTTTGAGGATTTGAAGATATGTGGTGGTACGTGTGGATCGAGAGGGAAAGATCCACATGTAGCGGGATATATAGTCTACTACTACATGAAATAAATTATAGAATTGCCGCGTTTGGAAACCAGTTATGTTGTCGAGGGATAGTGGGCCAAAGGGTTTATAAGCCGTTGGTAACTGATCTAACTCTCCGAAGGGAAGTTTCTTAGGGTGTTTGGTGATCTGGCATATTGAACAGGTCTTGACGTGATGTTGTATGACGTTCGACATACCCACCCAATAGTATTGGGTGGAAATGAAGCGGGTAATCTGTGATATTCCGGGATGATTGTACTGTTTGTTTATGGCGTGTAGGAGTGTGGTTCTAAGAGTCTCATGGAGAACTATTTTGGTTAGTCCTTTTCGTTTTACGGTGTATAACCCGTTATGGTCGATTGTATAGTAGACGTCTTTAGATGAGGCGGTTTGGTGGTTCTTAATAGTTGCAACGTTTAAGAATCCACAAAAAGGGTTACGAGACAGTAAGTCCGCTTTATATTGCTGAGCGCCTTTATGATAGCTGATCTCTAACACTTAAGTCAATATCCTTAAGCTCCATCTAAAGAGCCATTCTGGTGGGTTTTCAATCGACTTCAGCCACTGAAGGGCATAGTGGTCGGAGAAGATGGGGAATTTTTCCACACTCTCAACTATCGCTAAAGACTCTAACTTCGAGATAGAATAATTTTGCTCGAATGGATGAAGTGCTCGGCTGTAGTAATGGAAGGGATGGATTTCTCCATCAGGGTAAATCTGTTTGAGAATGCCATCTATGCCCTCAAAAGAGGCATCGAAGTATAGTTGGAATGGCAGACCTTCTTAGTACAGGGGTAAGACGGGTTGCGGGGTCATGCTGTTCTTTAAAGTTATGAACCCTTCTTTGCATTTCTCATCCTATTGCCACAATGTCTCCTTTTTAATAGCTTGTTTAATGACCCACGGACACGAGCATAATTCGGAATGAACTTAATGTAGACGTTCACTGCACCGAGGAAAGATTGGAGTGATTTTTTATTATGTGGTTGAGGTATGTCGTTAATTATGTTAATGTTGCGCACTTGTAGTGTGTATGTACTGATGCTATGATGTATCCCAAAATTTCTATGGATGATTTGTAGAAGTGGCATTTTTATAATTTAATTTGATATGCTCCGCGTGGCACCTCTGGATTTATATTAGAATTGTAGTGACTAAAACCCATATATGAACAATTCCTTGAATTATAAGTTTTTTGAGTGCTGAAGGAGTGGCGTCGAATTTCGGCAAACACGACCCCAATCCCACATTGAGCATTCAGCTTATCAACAACTAAACCCCCATCAGTGACTGAAAGTAACCAAGATGTGTAGATATATAATGTATACGACCATAGTTATCATGGCCTAAGCCATAAAAACATGATATAGGTGAAAAATCGTTTATTTAAATAATTTGTTCACGCAAAAAAAAAAAAAAAAAACTCTTCAGTTTGACTCCAGAAAGAAACTTCAACAACCGCTGTTAGTTCATCCACCCCACCAAATTGATCCTTCAAACTTGGACGTCTGACCATCAGTCATCCGGCGTGGAGGAGTTAATTAAGAAATTCTTCAGGACCCAGTGCCTCGGTGACTTGGCCACGTTCACCGTGCTAGCCATG
This sequence comes from Cordylochernes scorpioides, assembly GCA_030710605.1. Lineage (NCBI taxonomy): Eukaryota > Metazoa > Arthropoda > Arachnida > Pseudoscorpiones > Chernetidae > Cordylochernes > Cordylochernes scorpioides. The sequence continues at coordinate 162,839,242 of CP092865.1, read as the reverse complement.
GCTGATTATATCACCCAGAATTTATTTACCCTACATTGTGGGGATTAAAAATCCGCTGTGTGCTCCAGCACACAATCTTCATACAATCTCAAATATAGTATTATGCGCCACGTCTAGGAGATTAGATTCATGGACATTCTCAGTGTTAGCAGGACCCGGGTCCAATGTTCGTCCAGCCAGCTAGAGATCGTATGCAGTTTAAAGTTACATATCGCATAAAAGTCTTGCAACAATGATGTATATAATATGAACTTTGTGTTACATAACGTATATACAATCACCCGCTTTATTCACACTATAGTACATGTATAATGATTCCTTTTCCCAATTACAATTATGAAAGATGACATTTATATAAAATAAGTTACATTTAAAACGTCCGCTCTTTGCTAATTTTCTATCATAACGACCATGGAATATTGCTATATAGGTTTATTTGGGTGAAGACGCTTAAAGTGTTCTCTGTGTGCTTGGTTCGTGTCTGGTGATATCCTCGCATACCTATGTAACCCCGGTCCGATCCTTTCTACGCTGGAATACAGATATGTACTCATTTTGATATAATTTATCGCGTTTTTTATTTACTTTTCCTTGCTTTTTTTGTTACCTGTAACATGCTTTGTGTTTATTTGTGTAAAATATTTATTTTTTAATTTTTCTTTATGGTTGGGCAGTCGGCAACACTGTACATTTGGTAATTTTGCATAAGTTTGTTTTGTTGATATATGTAACATCACGCTAGGAAACAATTTAAAAATCTCATTTATTGCACGACACTCTTGGCCAAAATAGATTTCCTTTTATATATTCTCTGCCATATTTACATAATCTCTCAAAACTTTGAACAAATATGTGACAGACCTCTCCTCAAAGTCCTCTCATCACTCCTGGGATGAAACCGCTATTTCCTATCTTGGGTGGAATTTCACTAGGCTGGTGATGTGTGCACTTTTACTTCCTTGTTCGGACTCATATAAGACGTATTTAACGGCGTCTTCCACTTTCTTCACCTCCGTCACTTTATGGGGTCCAGTTTGTAACCTATGTTTGCCGGCTTGTTGGTGTCTGGCCAGAATTAAGTGCCCAGGTCTGATGTCGGGCGGTTTCTTTCGGTTTCGATTATAATAATATTTTGTCCGCATCCTGTAGTTATAGCGTTGTTCGTTACTCTTTTCCGTCTCGCTTTTATAAGGTTGTAAACCCAATTCTTCGTCGGCGGGTAGTATCGGCATGGCTCCTTTCCATTTGAACCAGGTAGAGAAACCTAAATAGGTGCTGTGATGGCGATTATGATTTTTAACTACCGCTTCTAAGTAACACTTCCATCCTCCGGGGAAATTTGGATAACACTCGACAAAAGTTTTGATTTCTTGGATCACCTGCTCGGCTAAACCATTTCCAGCAGGGTGATATGGGCTGGTGTGTCTGATTTCAATATTGTTCTTTCGAGTCCAAAGGTAGAATTCACCTAGGGTAAATGAAGTTCCTCGGTCAGAAATAATTCTTTTAACATTCCGTAAAAGTGGATGACACGCGAAGTAGTTCTTTAGTGCTTCCCAGACTGTTTCATACATTTGGCGTGGACGATGCTCGTTGCCTCATCGACCACCACCAGAAAAGATTGGGTGGAAACATTACATTCAGATTTCTTTTTGAATTCAGCGAAATCGATATGAATGGGACATCAGATTGAATGGGCAATCATCTGGTCTGGGGTGGATCGGTATTATGATTTCACTTTCTGACATGTAGGACACGATTGAACAAACATCGAATTTATTTTTTCATGTTTCGCCACCAGAATCGGCTCTTTATAGTGTAATAAGTTCTCCAGAATCCTCCAGACTCCAAATATTTCTTTTGTACATCATATTTCATTTCTATAGATTTATGCTTTACCCAGAGCGTTTGTTCGTCAGAATTGACGGGAACGTTTACAGACTGTCGCGATAACGCGTCGGCATCCGTTAGTACCTTTCCCGAATGATGATTTATCTTCATATTGAAGGACCGCAGAAACAGTTGCCACCTCGCTAGGCGGTCTCTCAGTTCAACACAACTTAGAAGTTGCGTCAAGGACCGGTGATCTGTAAGCACTACAAACGAGCGACTCTCCAGATAGGATCGGAAATGTTTCACCGCGCTCTAAGCACCGCCAGACACTCCTTTTCTGTGACAGAGTAATACTGCTCTGCCCTGGTAAAAGTGTAGGAGTAGTAGCTGATCACTCGGAGTTGTTTACGCTTCTTCTCCAAATGGTCCCGTTGGTACAGAATAGCTCCCGTTCCATAATAACTAGCATCCGTTGCCAACTCGAAAGGAAGTCTATCATCAGAGACCCGTAGAACTGGTTCTTCTGTAATCAGTTGAAGGATTTGCTGATAAGACCTCTCACAACTGGAGTTCCATTCAAATGGAACATCTTTCCTTCCAGCTTGTCCAAAGGTCGCATTATACGAGCGTAGACTTGGATGTACACACGGAAATGATTGGTAAGCCCAGTAAAACACTGGAAGGACTTTAAATAATATGGTATTCTCATATTTGTTACCTTTTCTGTAAATTCGAATCTTATCCGTTTGGTGTCTCCATCTATGACTCGACCTAATAAATCGATTTGAGGAACGCAGAATTGACATTTGTCGAGATTCAGCACTAGACATGCTGCGCTTAGACATTGAAGTACTCTATAGGTTAGATCGGCACATTTTTTCTGGGTGTAGCCGCCACAGCAGATATCATCGATATACACCACTACCTTTTCTTTCAACAAATCCCCTAAGACGGATTTCATCATGCGCTGGAACCTAGCAGGGGAATTTTTCCATCCGAAAGGAAGCCCTAAAAACTCATAATGTCCAGTTGGAGTAAAAAAAATCAGTAAATCTTCGAGTCCTTTCCGTAATTCCCAGGTGCCAAAATCCGTCCCTCAGATCGAGTTTTGAAAAATAGCGACATCCTCTAAACATATTTATGATATTGTCAATTCGGGGAAATGGTCTGCTGTAGTTTCGTCATTAAGTCTGCGGTAGTCAATGCATAAGCGGAAATCATTCTTTTTGGGAATCACAATGCAAGGAGATGCGAATTCTGAACTGGATGGTCTGATTAGTTTCTCATTTAGCATCCTTCTTATTTTCATATCCAATCATGATCTCTTTTCCGCGGATAGTTGATATGGCTTTGCACTAATTACTTTAAAATTATTCTGCAGCTCAAAGATGGTCTCAAATTTAGGAGTGTGCGGAAGTTTTTTTATACAAATACTGGGGTATTTCACTTCGACATCTGCTTTGGTGATGGGGTCATCAGTAGTGGAAAAGAAAGAAATTTCATCTGTCGAGAAATCCCATCTTAACGACTTTAGCGTGGGTTTCCCGAGGAGCAAGTCAAACGGTATATTCTGGAGTACAACAGCCCGAATTTCGACTGTGCGATTAGTCACCTGCAGTTTTAGATCGACGGCTTCAGTGGCCGTGAACTCTCTTTTATTTATAGTGCTGATAGAACTATTTGTCGGATGTGTGGTCCATCGGTTCTCTTCGACTACTCTAGGATGGATTAAATTAAGAGACGAACCACTATTCAAATAAGCTCTTACTGGAACTTTATTGATTCTTACCTCCACGAGTGAATGCGGTGCATCGCACATTAGAAAAATGGGATCGGAAAATACATATTTAGTTTTTTTTTTGCAGCGCCCTGGGGATTTTCCACTGTGCATACCTCACCGTCATTCAGGTATAGGGCATGGTTTCTCTTTGTTCCGGTAGACTTCTCTCCCCTGGAGATCCTATTGAAGTGCCGACATCTCTCCAGAACTTTCCTCAGCTGGGATAGTGTTGAGATCTGGCATACAGCCAATTTCTGCTGCAATTCTTCTGGCAAACCATGAATAAATTCGATTATTAATAATTCTTCAGAATAGAGGAACACAAGGTATTGTAAGTATCTCTTATTTTTAAATAGGAAACGTTACATTACCTATTATTCTATACACGTGTTGAGGTGGGTTTTTTTTTTTGGAAGAATACCTCTTGTCAAGTCAAGACCCGGCCTGATACCAATCTCTTTCCATCCACGGTTGAACCATTAGGATTTCTATTTTAATATATAAAAACATTTCAGTTATGTTATCTCTAATTTATCGAAGGAATTCTTATCCAAAACTTATATATAAAATTTACAAATAACAAAATTTTTCAAAAAATCTTCTAAACTTTATTTGTTATTTGTTTGAATGAATATTATCATGGTTCTGTCTTTAGTATTTTTCTACTTTAACTATCCTCACTTATTTTTTCTATGTTCCGCATATATGACGCGTAACTACCGAAACTTTTACGTGAACCTTGTTATAACCCTTTATTGTTATTAAAGAATCAAAAGTCATTTTGAAATTTCTATTATTTATACTTTCATTACACTTTCCTTATATCATTTATATATCAACTTTCTACCCCTATATTAGCCAAATAAAACACCTAATTTATACAAATGATTATAAAAATAATTTTATACCATATTATACAGGTTAGCTTCTTGTCTGAATTTTCCAAAACTCGTGTTTTGATTCATTCATCATCATCATAAGTACAGTTTTTATTAGGGTGATTAAAAATGCATCGTTCTGATGCATAACTAAAATAAGAGATATCTCTTTATGTACATGAATACCGTATATTCCTTCTGCAATCTATGTTGTACTAGCCGAATGACCCGGGCAACGCCCGGGGTTTACCCGATTAAATGCTTTTATTCAAATACTATTCGTTACAATTATAAATTGGCGCCCTGGATGTCTTTCTTGTATAATATATAAATGAGTTTTAAAAATTGTAAAAAAAAAAAAAATGCATCGGCCGGGAATCGAACCCGGGGCGCCCGCGTGGCAGGCGAGCATTCTACCATTGAACCAAAAGCAAACGGTGACAGAATTAAGAAAGAATGCATGACGCTGATAACTGTATATATTAATTCCATCCTGAAAATCGGCTCTTGCCACTTCACCAGTCTAAACACCTGTTCGGTAAATTTGACCAATTTTATAACCCCTCTTGTAGGATATTATAAAATCGAAGCCGCCCCTGTACTGATGAGAGCCCAAGCTATGGTACACAGGTTAGATTTTTGGTTGAAATTTCCTAAACAAGTGTTGTGGCTCAATCTTTATTATCATTAGTAATTTTATTTTACTAAGGGGATGAAAATTGCATCGTTCTGTTGCATAACTAAAAGGAGAGGTACCTCTTTAGGTACACACACATATACGACATATATATGTCGTATTAAATTTGTTGTACATAGGAATGTCTTGCATAGAAACACCAAGCCTGATGTAACTTCAAAATGGCATTCAATAAAGATACCACCAAAAAAAAAAAAAGGCGCGGCACCCAGTAAGGTCAAATAACAGATCATTGGCATTGTCCAAGAAGCTAAAAGAACATACAAATTGAGCAGGCCAGTCCTTGATTGGACACGGACACCCAAAAAAGGCCCGCCCTCTCTGACGTCACCATTAGCATATAAGCTGGGTTCCTTCTGAGCCCACAGCACAGTATATACAGCAGTCAGGTCGCCATGCTGCCAGATTAACCAGCGATCCCAGGACTCTCATAGTCCACCTCATCTCCTTGGGTATTGCCCTCTCTGAACCGAGGTAACCATCTTCCTATGAATGTGGTCTTCATTTATCTTCAGGCTAGTTGGGCTCCCACTCTGACCCATGACTGCATGGAGGATGAGGAGCCTTGTTGTCGGTTCCACGCGTCACAACATATATAATCCATTTTTATGTGAGAAATTTATTTTTCCTCTTTCAAATAATTAATTTTTATTTAACCATCAACCATTAAACGATGTATCAATAAAACTGCATGGTAAGTCTGCCCCTCCCCCTCCATGCCATAAAAAAAGAATCAATTTTAATTAGTGGAAAATGCCTTAAGTTATGGCACGAGATACTTTCCACATTGCGTCTTTTGATCATGTACGCTTTTCTATGTACGCGATCTTATTGAAAAAAAATGTTATTTATTTTTCTATATAATTTGAGATTGTTGAAGAAAATATTAGAGAAAATATATCTTGCTATCTACGTATATTGAAAAACATTTGTGGTCCTTTGAATAATCACATAGTAAATGTACTGCGTGACTCTGAACTTGCAATACCAAGGTTTTTTGGGCAGTAAATATAAAAATTTCAGGGTGAAGTTATATAATTCACAGAGTCATGAAAATGATACCAATTGCACAGCTTTCCCACGCGTTTTGATGTTGTAATTTGTTTCAAATATTCACACCTCCAGGTGTGACAGAGAAATAATTTTTATTTTTTGTTTTTGACTAAGAGAAAACCTTCAGTATCAGAGAATACCAGGCCGCCACCAGCCGAGGCAGTTCCAACAGACAGACGATTTCAAGAGAGGTGATTGAAGACTCAGAAAGGCCGGTTGGTCCATATGTCGAAACTCTACGGACAGATATCTAGACCTCTCCATAGTGCACCTTCTATGGCGAAGATGGTTGGAACAAGGAAATGTGGCACAATTGAGGAGTGCTGTTGCGGCCAGAGTGACGTCAGCACTCGTGGAACGACGCATTAGCCAAATGCCATTAGTGGCCCCACAGTCCCCTAATGTAGCGCATTTCCAAGGTGTGCAGGACACTCTTGATTCTTCCATATCGGCCAGAATCCTTATATTGGTTGCCTCGGTGGCCTACACTCATGGTACCCGTTGAGAAGACTGCCATTGACCCAATAGTACAGACACCTCCGTTTGCAATTTTGACGGGATAGAGTCACAAGAACAGCGGAATGACTCAGGGTAGTGTTCTCACATGCCGGTCTCACATATTACAACAGTGGAGTTGACAGTTTCAGCTGTTGTAATATGTGGAGCCGACATCATCGCTTCTCATCAAGCTTGCAGTCATGGGCCAGAGAGGGAGCGCACTAGCCTGAAGACAAATGAAAACCAACACGCATAGAAACATGGTTACGTTGGTTTAGAGGGGGCACCAAGAAATGCAAGATGGACTATGAGGAAGTCCTGGGATCGCTGTTCAAACTGGCAGCATGACGACCTAACCGCATGACTCTTGATTATTCTACCGCCTGTACAGCCGTTGCTGTCTTCTGTACTGGCTCCATAGTTTGTGCTCAGAAGGAACCCATCTTATATGCTGATGGTGAGTCAGAGGGAGCGTATTTTATCGTCCAATCAAGGACTATCATGGCCGATATGTTTAGATCCTTCCTTAGTTGCTTGGACAATGTCAACGACCTGTTATTCGTGCTTAATGGGTACCGCCCTGTCTTTTCCGATGGTATTTCATTAGACGTCATTTTTAAGTTACATCAGGCTTTGTTTTAGTCAAAAAGGCGATCCATCAGGCTTAGTGTTTCTACGTAAACCATTCCTATGTATAGCATTGTATATGTACAACATATATAGGACATATATTTACATTTAAAAAATGTATATGCTACATGTTCATCATTATTAGAAAACCAATATAAAAGCTATAAGATCGCTTTAAGATTTGATCCCTTCAATGTATAAATGATTAAACAAATCATTATGTCAATATATAACTAATTGAAAATTACTACTCCTCTCTTTTTCTTTAACACTTCAAACTCGATTAGTTATTTGTAGAAGAACATGTCGCTTGTAGGAAATCTCTTTAAAGGGACAGCACCTAGTTGCCTCATTTAGAGAGAGGTTTCCTCTTACTGGAGAGCAGCTAAGTTGGCCATTTTGACAATGGAAATTGTCCTTTGCATTGAGGGATCTCTACTATCATGTTGTGTCTCTCCATTTACCAACACGACTGCGTGGGGCAAATAAGGCTTTCTTTGCCAACATAAGGTAAGGTACAAGACTTGTCTAACGTGCTACTGGACTGTCGCTCTAAAACTGACAACGGTATTTATATCTTAAAAAGCACAATTAATAACTATGCAAAATAGTGCTATCTTCTAAAAGCACAATTAATAACTATGCAAAATAGTGCTATCTTCTAAAAGCACAATTAATAACTATGCAAAATAGTGCTATCTTCTAAAAGCACAATTAATAACTATGCAAAATAGTGCTATCTTCTAAAAGCACAATTAATAACTATGTAAAATAGTGCTATCTTCTCTCTAAAAGCATAACCAACAACTATGCAAAATAAATGCCGATACAATATAAGTAAATATGCTCATACACAACAAAGGTCAAGGAGGATTTAACTTGTTGCTCAACAATTGAAGATCTCTCTCTCTCTCTCCTATTTTCATAAGATAATCAATATAGCCCTTCTATCTAACTCTCATCACGGTTAAATACGCGGCATTTTCAAAAATTATATTTAGGATCCCAATATTTGTTTTCTAGTTAAGTTGTAAAACGAGAGTGTTTGTTCTACAGGACGCGGCTACGAGAGAGGCGGTCGGTAGATATATTACTATACTTGGGGTCTTGATGCGGTCGTTCATTTACATATTACAACCGTATATTGCCACAAGAAAAATTAGGGAAGACAAACTTTAGGATGACACAGAAATTTATTTAAGGCATGAACAAATTATAATTGAGACAAGTTAATCAATGTGGGAAGTTTACAGAATAGCAAAATATAAATATCAAAATTGATAATCAGTTAATAAACTAATAAATACCTTGCTAGAATATAATAGAGAACACTGTGGCAAGTGCGTGACGGCCAAAGAGCTTTATGGAATTTAATTTCATGTGTTTTTAAGGTTATAAATCCCCGAAAAGGGCTCATATATTGAGGGTGCCTGAAAGGTCTTGGGATAGGTTGCAGCGTCTTGGATTCCTTTGCTCTTCGTGATGTGAAAATAACTTTTCTGAGAATTAAAGGAAATACAGAGGTAAACATAGTGTGACTGAAAAGTCTTCAGAACGGCGTAGACTTTCTTTGGTTGTTCAAAAACATAAATATTTTATGTCGTCGTGAGGCTCCAGAATAACTTCCCCACGGCACAACTCCCAGTTAAATGCTACACACAGCACGTAGATTCACAAATAAACCAAAGTAATGCTATAGTTAACTAAAGTTCCCATAAAAAGAAAGCCGGAATTCTGCCTTTCTCTAAAAAGTTGAGTAGAGAGATAATAACCACAAAACAAAGTACCGACAAGATTATCACCTTCCTACCATTACTCATGGTAATTCTGCACCGAGCCAGAATTGCTATTGGAGAAAAAGTGAAATTCTATCACATATGCAAAATAGAGCGGCTAAAGTAGTCTGCGATCATTGCGCGGGCTTGGCGACATTAACATGTCATTAGAACGCATGCCTCGATAAGTGTAATAATCAGCTCCTCTCTTTTTAGAGGGGAAAAAGGAAGAAAATATGGCGGCGTCGCAATGGTTTGCATAGATGAGTCGAATCATTCGCATATTTCAATTGCATCAAAAATCACTTTTAATATTAAAAGATAATATAACTTTTAGCAAATACACTCATGAACATACTTAAGGAAGTGGAAAGACTTTGATATCACAAGTTGTCTGTTTTTTTTAAGGAGACAGAGGCAATTTTGTTCACACTTTGTTATCTCGTGTGTCTTCAATAAAGGTCACTGTGTATCATCTGAATCCCGATATTAACATGTTAAAAGGTAGAACTTCCTTAAGTGTTGTCTAAGAGTGTATATATTCTTATTTCAAAAGTAGTTTTTAACTCAAAATCTAACTTATAATAAATGAAAAGAAATCATTGTAAAATTGTTCATCTTGAATAAATGTTTCCATTGTTCCTTCTTTATCGATTTTCCATTCTAACTCTCATCGTAGTGTCTCTCTTAAACGTGGATTTATTTCCTTTCTACGCGTGCAATCAATTTACATATACGCGGTATAAAATAATGGAGTTTAAAGGAACATGTCGCTTTAAACTGAGTCTTATTTCTTTATAAAGTATACGTTCAGAATTATATAAAATTATAATAACCGATGTTTAGGCATTATAGTGAACTATATATGATCCAATAATCCTATTTTATAGCATTTTTAAATATAAAAATGATATCATTTTATATTTATATTCTCCTCACAACAGAGAATTTATTCAATGAAAATATACTAAATTTGGAACTATAGAGATATAGGATTAGCATATGGCCCCTAAAAAGTACAACACGCAAAATCGTGAGAAGTTCTCTAGAGAGTGGCAGAAGAGAGGCACTCTCTGTTAAAGAGAGACAATGGGCAATTAAACCAATTTATTATTTTGTCAATAGGTACACACAGACAATTGATGGGCAATAAAATAAATCTTAGAAGAAATAGCCATCAAATATTAAAACATCAAATTATGAAAGAATGATACAAGTAGATAATTAGAAACAATGAAGGCATCTTTCCCACCACTACCATGTAAGCCGACGGTGACATACCCGACCCATGACACCGAACCAAGACACGAGTCTGGATTATTTTCAAGTTGAAGAAAGTCAGGTTGGAAGATTACATCTTAATTGATCTGAGGTAAAAATAATTCGAATAAAAAGTTTCTTTTAATTTAGGTTTTTGCAAGCTTTCGAGAAAGTTTTCTGCTCTTCAACGGACCAATACTTTTATGTATAATATCAAATTTTTACCCGAATTTTATTTTTCCCTTTTCGAATAATTTATGGGTAACTATTTCTCATGAAAATATCTTAATTTAGCTGAAAGAACACTGCCATATGGAATCTCTTTTTATTGTCAAGAAAGATTATAATTTGAGGTATAGTGTCTCTTTGAAACAGGGATTGAATAATCAATTTATATATACGCGTGTGTAAAATAACGGAGTTAAAAGAACATGTCGCTTTAAACGGAGTCCTATTTATTTATAGAGTATACGTTTAGAATTATATAAAATTATAATCACGGAGGTTTTGTGAAGTTATAGTGAACTATTTAGGATCCAATAACCCTCTAACCTAGAGAGAGATTTGAACAATTGAATTTGCAGAACGTTTTTAATTACAAATTTATCGCTTTAAATTTTCAACGAAAAATATTCTAACTTGATACTGACAAATTTGAAGATGGGTTTCTATTTACCTTTACTAACTAAGAATTTTCTACTTTTTAATAAATGCTTAAAAGTCACAGAATTATCAACAATACAGGTCTTTGTTCTTTTTATTAAAAAGGCATATATTGGATCAAAAAGTAATTTATTCACCAATATTTCAGTTGACTGAACGCAAACCTTTTTCAAGGTAAAACAATGTATTTATGTCAAAAACCAACTCATAGCATATATAGTATAGGAAAAAAATATTTTTTAACTTAATTCTATTGACATAACGTGGAGAGCTGAATTTGTTGTTGACATAAATAAGTTGTTGTACCTTGAAAAAGGTCGGCGTTCGGCCAACTGAAATATTGTTCAATAAATTACTATATATGCCTTTTTAATTGAAATATATATTTAAGGATTGCTTTATTTTCAAATAGATCATCATTTATATTAAAATTTAAACATTCCGTGAAACATCATAAAATTTGGTGATCAGATTTTTAAAATAACACAAATTAAAAAAAATCATTTGACTACTTTAATCGATGCCAAGCGTAGCTTAATGGTTAGGTGTGCGGCTTCGTATTTCCACAACCTTGGTTCGAAACTTAGCCTGGGTGTTTTTTTTTTTTTTTTATATATTATATATACATTAATCCCTTCCCTACTGGGAACTTAGTTCCTACTAAGTTACGTATATATACAGCTGCTCAGATACACTCGGATATAATTGTTAATATTTACATATTGACTGTAATTTGACATGTGGTGCGCTTACAGTAAAAAAAAAAAAAAAGCAGTCGCCAACTACCCATCATGATAATCATGGCCTGTACCACATGTACTAGGGATAAGCTAAAAAAAAAACATATTGGCTGTAATGTGTCTGTTGGTCTTGGAATCTCTCAGGAAGTCGAATGGTTCTTCACGGAACGAGATGTCTTAATATCAGAGGGCACTTGAGTCTGTTCTGAAGTTACAACTGGTTGTGAGGGGATAATAAAGTTGTCTGATTTATAATCAGAGCCAATATATAAGCAAACTTCAATCTATCAATAGAAACTGCCATGATTCTTCCTTTCACACGAATTGTGAAGTACTTTTCTCTGTTCTAGTGAGAAATGGTAAGGGTCGTCTTATGGTGCTTCTAGGGATTTATTCACCTTAACAACACCAAGAAAATATGCAAACATTACGACAAATGCTTGAGAACCTAATTTCTTCATGAATATTTAACTTTGTCTTGGTCCCATAGCTTCCATTTGTTTTTGAGTTAATTTACTGAGATCTCTGGTGATAGCTGGGTCTTAGTTTCACAGAAGAATGCTCCTGGAAGACGAATATCTTGTCTATAAACTATTTTAGAAATAGCGAGGTTCATGTCTTATTGCAACTCAGTGGGTAATCCTAAAAGAACAGTTTTAAATGTTTCACTCTAGTCTGAATTATCACGAGTCCTCAATGCTGTCTTTATTGATCTATGAAGATATTCCAATTTACCATTGCACTGTGGATGGCAAGCTGTCGTCTGCTGCGATCTGTGAAACACCTCTTTGGCAGATTGTGAAGATTCCATTAGATCCCGTGTGGATCTCATGTGTCCGCCCTAGACTGACGAGGATCATTAGCCTGAAACCATGGTCTCTAGGTGGACGCTTTTCAGTTTATATATATGGCTCTCTGCCATCTAAAAAGCACATGTGCTCGTATCAGGAAATGCCTTTTTTATTTTTAATATCAACACCTGACCCACTTATCTTTTTTTTTTCTATTGTTTTTTTCAAGTGTTAAGCGTATTTACGCAAATTTGGCCTTAAATACCCATTTCTTGATTTCTCAGGAAGCCTCTGGGACCAAAAACCTTTTTGGTCGCAGTGGTTACAGCCTACTCCACGCTGACCAGCGCCAACAGCGCGAAATGCGCTCGTGGATGGTTTTTCTTGATTTATCAAGAAATTGGGTTGGCCAAATATAACAGAGAAAGTTAAATAAACGTTTAGTTTATTTTTGCTCCACTGGATGGCGCTCTGCCATCTAAAAAGCACATGTGTTCGCGGTCAGGAAATGCCTTTTTTATTTTTAATATCAACACCTGACCCACTTATCTTTTATTTTTTTCTATTGTTTTCTCATATATATATATATATATATAAATAAATACAAAGCAATAACGCGCCATCCATATATAACAAATTAAAACATTAAGACGCGATTTTTATTTTCACAAATAAATCAAACTTCTGCTGTTATTACTACACTGGAAGTGGAAGTGTGATTTATTTATGAAAAGAAACATTCGCGTCTTAATGTTTTAATTTGTTATGTATATTGTTGCACCAAGTTGAAGCTTTGCAGGGTCGTCGACCTTGGTTTCTTCCTTCTTGGTGTTATACACGTTTCCCAAGCGGGTTTCCATATTAAAAGTAAATAAATAAAATTAAATAAAAATAAATTACCTTTTAAAGTTATTGTGTTTATTTATTCTTGTCTTCCTCGTAGGTTGCAATCCGCAGTCTTCGTCTAGGTCCTCTCCCCCTCCAATAAGCAATAAAGATATATGTACAATAAATATTAAAAAAGGAGTGAAACTATAAAAAGGAATGATGCTAATCTAAATATTCTGTTTTAAATAAATATTAAATATCATGGAATATTTTGAATAAATGTAAGGCACATTAAAATTGATGTAACACTTCCCCCTCTCCAGAGGTTGTCACGTCCTCGTGAATGACCTCATCCATTCTCTCATAATAAGGCTTGATTCTTGACACATGAACTATCAGAGGGTCTTGACCCGGATTATCTTTCGGTTCTATTAGATAATTGACGCTAGACATCTTTTTTAATATTCTATATGGACCAAAATATTTTCTCAGAAGTTTCTCACACTTTCCTATTTTCCTAATAGGTGTCCAAACTGCTACTAATTATCCTGGTTCGTAGCTTCTTTCCATGTGTTTCTTGTTATAGTTCTTTTTCATTCTTTCTTGAGTCTTTATTGTGTTGTTAATAACTAATTTTCTTGTTCTGTCTATTTTGTCTGAGTGATGTTTTATGTATTCATCATAATCATCCTTGTCAATGTCCACCGAGATATTCCTGTCGTCCAAAAGAGCGGGGTCGTGGGTTTTCTTCCAAACATCAGGAAAAAGGGAGAATATCCTCTGGTTTCCTGAATTGTAGTATTGTGGGCGTGAGTGATGAACGGGAGTATTTCGTCCCAATTCTTCTGATCAGTGTTCACATACATACTGAGCATATTGATCAATGTTCTATTTAACCGTTCTGTCAATCCATTAGTCTGGGGATGATAGCTCGTTGTGAAGCAATGTTTAATCTTGCACATTTTCATCACCTCTTCCTTAGAGCCCCTGTCACTAATAAGATATTGTGGGGCTCCGTGCCGGAGAAAAATATCCTCTACTAGAAATTTTGAAACTTCTACACTGTTGCTTCCGAGACTGCTTTTGTTTCTGCATATCTAGTGTAGTAGTCCGTCAGCACGATTATCCATTTTTTCCTGTTTTTCGTAGATGGCAATGGACCAACAAAGTCAATTCCAATTCTTTCGAAAGGAAAGTTGGCTGGGGGAATGGGCTGTAGTAGTCCAGAAGGTAATTGGTTTGAGCCTTTTCTACTTTGGCAAAGGTGACACGTTTTAGCGAATTCTGAGACATCCATTAGCATGGATGGCCAAAAGTATTTACTCTTTATTCGGTACATGGTTCTGGCGACACCCAGATGGCCATTCGACATATGATTGTGATATTCTTTCATAATTTCTCTCTTTTTCTTCTCTGGAACCACAAGCAACCACGCCCTGCCTTCAGGGTTCGGGTATTTCTTAAAGAGGCATCCATCTTCTACTTTAAAGTTTTGCGCAACTGATCGCCTGCTTCCATTAAGGTTTTTCTTAACACTTTCGATAAACTTATCCTCTTCGTCTGTTATTTGGTTTAAAAATAGCCTTTCAAAATCCTCATCCCAATCAGTTTCTGGTAAGGGTCCCCTAGATAAGCCATCGGCGTCCAGATGCTTCTTTCCTGATTTATGTATTATATCGAAGTCATATTCTTGAATTTTAATGCCCATCTTGCCAATCGACCTGTAGGATCCTTCAGGTTTTTTAGCCAGCATAAGGCGTGATGGTCTGTTACTATTTTAAAGTGTCTTCCATAAAGGTAGGGCCGTAATTTTGACATTGACCAGTCAACGGCCAGACATTCTTTTTCAGTTGTTGAATAATTTTGCTCCGCTTTACTTAGGGTACGACTCAAATATGAGATCACCTTCTCTTCACCACCGATGTCTTGGACAAGTGTTGCACCTATGCCGATGTTGGACGCATCAGTATAAACATAAGTAGGCGCATTTGAATTGAAGTGACCTAAAATTGGTGGACTTAATAGTGCTGTTTTTAGGGTTTGAAACGCTTCCTCTCGTCTTTCTGTCCAGGTAAATGATACACTTTTTTTTATAAGGTTGGTCAAAGGGTCAGCAATTTTTGAGAAATCTTTGATAAATTTTCTATAAAATGTGAACACATTCCCAAAAAGGATTGTACTTCTTTGACCTTTTTGGGCCGAGGAAAATTTCTGACAGCTTTAATGTTATGTTCCGCGAGTTTTATACCATTTTTGCTCGTTATACAGCCGAGAATCTCCAATTCTTCAAAAGCAAATCGGCATTTTTTGTCGTTTAACCTTAAATTAGTTTCACGAAAACATCTAAAAACAGCTTCAAGTCTTTTGAGGTGTGTTGGAAAATCCGGGCTATATATGATAACATCATCCAGATAACACAAACAAATTTGCCATCTCAGATTTCCAAGCCTATTCTCCATATTTCTCTCAAAGGTAGCAGGCGCGTTACAAAGTCCAAAAGGCATCACGTTGAATTCATATAATCCATGCGCTGTAGTGAAAGCTGTTTTCTCTTTGTCTCTTTCTTCGACTTCAACTTGCCAATATCCAGATCTGAGGTCTATTGCTGAGAAGTATGTAGATCCTTGGAGAGTATCCATAACTTCGTCTATTCTAGGGATCGGATAGACATCTTTTACTGTCACATTGTTCAGTTTTCTGTAGTCCACACAAAATCTGTATTTACCATCTCGCTTCTTGACCAATATTACTGGAAAAGACCAGGGGCTAGAAGATGGCCTAATTATGCCTTCTGTAAGCAT
This sequence comes from Cordylochernes scorpioides, assembly GCA_030710605.1. Classification (NCBI taxonomy): domain Eukaryota; kingdom Metazoa; phylum Arthropoda; class Arachnida; order Pseudoscorpiones; family Chernetidae; genus Cordylochernes; species Cordylochernes scorpioides. The sequence goes on along the minus strand of CP092865.1, from coordinate 162,823,015 downwards.
CTCGTCAATTTGCTCTTTTATAATATCTCGTTCTTTAGCACTTACCCGGTAAGGCTTGTGTTTAATTGGCTTCGCGTCTTCTGTGTCTATCCGATGTTTTGCCAAATTGGTTCTCCCTAATCTCGACGAAAACAGATCTCCATACCTTTCTAAAACTTGTTTTAACTCCTTCTCTCTCTGTTCCTTTGGTGAAAGATTTTCGTTTATTTGGAATCAAGGTTCTTCGTTCTCTTCTACCTCTCTTTCTCGATTCACATTTATTTTCGCTGGACTACTTCCAAAAGCCAATGTTTGGTTTTTCATTATTTTTAACGGTCGAGGATACGGATTAGTTATCCAGATATGTGTTTCCCTATTAATAACATTGATCAAGCTTCTTGCTAGACGAAGTCCATTTGTTTGAAACATTTTGCTGCTCTCCTCGATAATATATTCCCCATCCTCTGTTTCTACCAATGCCTTGATCAATTTAATGGAACATTCCGGTACAATGGAATCCTTGGCACTCATTATTTTCAACATTTCAAAATTAATTTCTTCATGATTATTCGTCAAATCGTATTTTATTGTTTCTTGCTTACAATCTATTTTCGCGTTCATTTTCTTAAGGAAATCTCTCCCAAGAATTAATGTCCGTAAATGCGTTTTCAATATCACAAAGTTGTGTGATAATGTTTCGTCTTCAATTTTTATATTTAAAAATATACTTCCTACCATGTCCAATTTTTTTCCATCGGGTCCTGCACAAATTTTTGCGAGTTTACTTATACCATGGCCTGTATCGAGGGCCGTTCTGAGGTCGACCACTGAGAGGTCAGCACCTGTATCAACCAAAGCTTCAAAAGTCCCTATCTTGTCCACATTAATTTTTAATTTGTATTTAGGGTCCAACTTCTTGATTCCGTTTATGGTCGACTTGCTTTGATTGACAGATTCAGGCGCGACGCTTAGTTTAAATCTTCCAACACTGAATATCTATTCCGGGTAGGAATATTTGTCTGTGTGCTATGACATACATCAGCATAAAGCCGAGGTCCTGATTTCTCTGATATTTCATTCATTTGGCATTTCTCTTCGACTTCTCTTGGGTATCTGTTGGATCCTCTTCTAGGATTCTTATAAACTTGACCCTACAATAACGGGCCACGCGCCCTGGCTTGTTACACTTAAAGCAGATTGGTCTTCTATCTTCCGTCCTATTTTTGCTCACTTCTTGGCTTTTATTGTAGGTGTTTCTCTGAAGGTTTGGTTTCGGCACAAAGTTAGGATTATAAGGACGTCTAGGGGTAGAGGGCTGGGGAAAGTTGTTTCGATACTGTCTGGGAGTAGGAGGGGAGTCGTTCTTGTAATTATTGGAAACAGGGGCTTGGGGCCTGGAAGTGGTCTGGTAGTTTCGTGCGGCAGTCGGCGGCACGTACCTCGATTGTTGTTGGGGTCTAGAATAGCGTGGACCGTTATATAGGTTTCTGGATTTCTCCACACGTTCCCGATACTTCTTTTCAAAAGAATCCATTTTCTTGCACACGACAAGAAGGTCATCGGTCGTTTTAGGAGGGTTCAGGTAGAGCGCGAATGAGTACTCTTTTTTCAGTCCTCCAATAACATGTTCAATTTTTGTTTCTTCTTCCATTGCGGGGTCAACCTTGTTGCACAACACTAGAATGTCTTCCGTGAACCTGATTGCTGGTTCATTCCAGTGTTGCATTCTGTTGAGCGCATTCTAAGTTCTTCTTTATTCGCGTCCAAATAAAAATCCTGAATGAGGCGGATTTTAATATTTTCCCAGCTCGTGAAACTAGCTTTGTGTAAATTCAACCAGGTTTTAGCGCTTCCCGTCATGTTCATGGCGGCATAACGGGCAATTATGTAGTCTGCCCAATGATAGAAGAAACCAATCTCTTCGAGGGATTCTTTCCATGGGCGAGGGTCTTCTGTCCCACCATATTTCGGAATTTCTATATTGGGGTTCAAAGCAACTGGTTCGAAACCGGCATCTCTACCAATTGTTGCACCAAGTTGAAGCTTTGCAGGGTCGTCGACCTTGGTTTCTTCCTTCTTGGTGTTATACACGTTTCCCGAGCGGGTTTCCATATTAAAAGTAAATAAATAAAATTAAATAAAAATAAATTACCTTTTAAAGTTATTGTGTTTATTCATTCTTGTCTTCCTCGTAGGTTGCAATCCGCAGTCTTCGTCTAGGTCCTCTCCCCCTCCAATAAGCAATAAAGATATATGTACAATAAATATTAAAAAAGGAGTGAAACTATAAAAAGGAATGATGCTAATCTAAATATTCTGTTTTAAATAAATATTAAATATCATAGAATATTTTGAATAAATGTAAGGCGCATTAAAATTGATGTAACAATATATATATGTGGCAATATAGTGGTAAATGTGGTGAGGAGAGAAAAAATCACACGACGAGTTATTAGAGGCAAAATCCAGGCAGTCACCCGAGAGAGAAAGTGGTGGCGACCGAGACGTTATCTACTGAACGACTGTTTTTCCTGTGTACACAAGCGGGGCTAACAAAAGATAAGCGCCAGGTGGTGACGCCCCCCTCAGGTATGTGACCAAAAAATGGTCGTAAGTTAGTTTTCTTAGCTTTAGCTGCCCATCTCTCTCTCGTCGGCTGTTGGATTGTTTTATTAATCCTGGAAGAGCATATATTATGACATATACATTAAATCAAAAAAGTCATATCCTGATTTCAATACCAATACCTGACCTTATTATTTAATTATTTTTTCATATATACATATATAGTTTAAGGCGGTATATGGATAAAGAAATTCACGGCGGAGAGAGAATCCCTCCGGTAGCAGCTTCCGCCTTCCTGAAACCAGGTCTATGGTCAAACACGCACAAAAACAATCGAGGCAAGCGTCAAACAAACCGTTAGGAAGAAACAAACAAAAAGGTAGGGAGGGAAGAATGGAAGTTTACGGAAGCGAGGAATCCATCGAACGGGAGGTTTTAAAAAGAAGAATGGAGTGGGGGGAAAAAAGGCAAGAAATTTGGCACCACTGGATTTAGCCATCGAGTAAATGACGGGCGGAATCTTCTGATAAGAAGAAGTTGACATTGAGGAAGTATCTGACACTTGTCTTCACAGCAGCTTGGAATGTGGGGATGAATCTGCATTGTGAGTGTGTAGGACAATGGATACTCTGTCACTTTATATATAATCTTTTTATTGATCTTAATTTTGACTTAATCTTTGTAAGAATACACATACATTGACCTATCAAAAAGTAATGACCTATAAAAAAAATAAAATAATTAATCATCATACAAATAATGTTTTCTGATTAAATATACATTCCTCTCTTCATATCTGCAAACATGATTATTATATCCTTTATATATTTCTTAGATTAGCATCCTGAAATAAACACTAGAATCTGACAGCAGTCGTTGATGGAGTCTTTGTTTTTAGGGTTGCTGTAATTCACTGGAAGCTAAAGTCTGTGTATGGAAACGAAGTCATGGATAGAAGAACAGTAAAAAGATAGATTCAGCGCTTCCCCAAAGACTTGTGATTTTGAGAGTAGTGATAAAAAGAGGCCAGGTATAGACTAACCTCTGTAGTGACGGACCAAAATTTGACTCTAACAGAATAATTCATCATGAATCACCGGACAATGACGACTATCAAATAATGAGAAAACATTCCATGTCTAAAAGTCGTGTTCTTGAACTTAGTAATGATCTTGAATATCAAATATTTTGCTCGAAATGAGTGCCAAAACTTCTAAAACAAGAAATAATTCAAATTCAGAAAGAATTTGTTGACCTCATAAGAACTATTTTAGAGAAATTCTCAGGTGTTTGAAAAAGTGTGATAACATGTGATGAGAATAGGATTTATCATTATGATCCTTGTTCAAAGCGCCAATAAATACAATTAACTCATAAAACATGGCCAATAAAAAGAATACCAAGGCTTTCCATTTCCAAGGACAAAATAATTATATCTGTCTTTTATGACCAAGAAGGGCTGTTATTTATGGACACACTTAAAATGAAATCTTATTTTAACAAATAAAGATATTGTAAATCATTCGAAAATCTCTAAACAGCAATTAAAACAAAACACCCAAATCAAATCTCATCAGTATAATGCGAATCTTCATACAGCGTACCTGACTCTGGCGAAGATTGCAAGGAATGGGTGAACTTTGATGTCTCACCCTTGGTACAGACCTGACCTGTGGAATCCTCATACTTCTACTTATTTGGAAGATTAAAGAGTTTTCTACGCGGTAAAACAGTGATGCAAATTTATCTCAAGCTGTTACAGCGTGGTTCAGAGAATTGTATAAAAGGCGTGTTACTAAAGTGCTTTTGCAAATTGGCGACCATGCTGGATCAAATTTCTACAGAGAAAGGAGGAAGGTGGATATTTCGAATGACTCTAATATATACAGGACTGTTAGGAATTCCTATATATACAGAGTTTCAGTTTTCTAGTTTGTCAATAATAATATTTTTCACTGATTGTGTCTTATTTATTGATCGAACCTTTCGGTGTGTAGTCGGACTTGATATAATGAAATCTCTATAAAGCATAATTTTTATGTATTCCCAAAGATACATTTTAAAACCTTTCAATACGCATTTTATAAATGTGCAGAGTCCAATTGACAAATTTGAGTATCAAAAACATGTTAGTTAGAACTCAAAATTAAAAGCAAATTATTTTCTTAAATTAGATAATTTGGCTCAAAACTATGATAAATTTGAGATTTTGTTTATTATTTTGTTATAAAAATTCTCAGAATACACTTAGTATACTTGTATTTATACTCAGTATATACTCAACTCAGTTTTATACTCAATACTCAGTATATACTCAACTCAGTTTAACTCTCAATACTCAGTATACTTGTATTTATACTCAGTATATACTCAACTCAGTTTTATACTCAATACTCAGTATATACTCAACTCAGTTTAACTCTCAATACTCACTATACTTGTATTTATACTCAGTATATACTCAACTCAGTTTAACTCTCAATACTCAGTATACTTGTATTTACACTCAGTATATACTCAACTCAGTTTTATACTCAATACTCAGTATACTTGTATTTATACTCAGTATATACTCAACTCAGTTTTATACTCAATACTCAGTATACTTGTATTTACACTCAGTATATACTCAACTCAGTTTTATACTCAATACTCAGTATACTTGTATTTACACTCAGTATATATTCAACTCAGTTTTATACTCAATACTTACTATACTTGTATTTATACTCAGTATATACTCAACTCAGTTTTATACTCAATACTTATTATACTTGTATTTATACTCAGTATATACTCAACTCAGTTTTATACTCAATACTTACTATACTTGTATTTATACTCAGTATATACTCAACTCAGTTTTATACTCAATACTCAGTATATACTCAACTCAGTTTAACTCTCAATACTCAGTATACTTGTATTTACACTCAGTATATACTCAACTCAGTTTTATACTCAATACTCAGTATACTTGTATTTACACTCAGTATATATTCAACTCAGTTTTATACTCAATACTTACTATACTTGTATTTATACTCAGTATATACTCAACTCAGTTTTATACTCAATACTTATTATACTTGTATTTATACTCAGTATATACTCAACTCAGTTTTATACTCAATACTTACTATACTTGTATTTATACTCAGTATATACTCAACTCAGTTTTATACTCAATACTCAGTATATACTCAACTCAGTTTAACTCTCAATACTCAGTATACTTGTATTTACACTCAGTATATACTCAACTCAGTTTTATACTCAATACTCAGTATACTTGTATTTACACTCAGTATATATTCAACTCAGTTTTATACTCAATACTTACTATACTTGTATTTATACTCAGTATATACTCAACTCAGTTTTATACTCAATACTCACTATACTTGTATTTATACTCAGTATATACTCAACTCAGTTTTATACTCAATGCCCACTATACCTGTATTTATACTCAGTATATACTCAACTCAGTTTAACTCTCAATACTCAGTATACTTGTATTTACACTCAGTATATACTCAACTCAGTTTTATACTCAATACTCAGTATACTTGTATTTACACTCAGTATATATTCAACTCAGTTTTATACTCAATACTTACTATACTTGTATTTATACTCAGTATATACTCAACTCAGTTTTATACTCAATACTCACTATACTTGTATTTATACTCAGTATATACTCAACTCAGTTTTATACTCAATACTCACTATACTTGTATTTATACTCAGTATATACTCAACTCAGCTTTATACTCAATACTTACTATACTTGTATTTATACTCAGTATATACTCAACTCAGCTTTATACTCAATACTCACTATATTTGTATTTATACTCAGTATATACTCAACTCAGTTTTATACTCAATACTTATTATACTTGTATTTATACTCAGTATATACTCAACTCAGTTTTATACTCAATACTTACTATACTTGTATTTATACTCAGTATATACTCAACTCAGTTTTATACTCAATACTCAGTATACTTGTATTTATACTCAGTATATACTCAACTCAGTTTTATACTCAATACTCAGTATACTTATATTTATATTCAGTATATACTCAACTCAGTTTTATACTCAATACCCACTATACTTGTATTTATACTCAGTATATACTCAACTCAGTTTTATACTCAATACTCAGTATATACTCAACTCAGTTTAACTCTCAATACTCAGTATACTTGTATTTACACTCAGTATATACTCAACTCAGTTTTATACTCAATACTCAGTACACTTGTATTTACACTCAGTATATATTCAACTCAGTTTTATACTCAATACTTACTATACTTGTATTTATACTCAGTATATACTCAACTCAGTTTTATACTCAATACTCACTATACTTGTATTTATACTCAGTATATACTCAACTCAGTTTTATACTCAATACTCACTATACTTGTATTTATACTCAGTATATACTCAACTCAGCTTTATACTCAATACTTACTATACTTGTATTTATACTCAGTATATACTCAACTCAGCTTTATACTCAATACTCACTATACTTGTATTTATACTCAGTATATACTCAACTCAGTTTTATACTCAATACTTACTATACTTGTATTTATACTCAGTATATACTCAACTCAGTTTTATACTCAATACTTACTATACTTGTATTTATACTCAGTATATACTCAACTCAGTTTTATACTCAATACTTACTATACTTGTATTTATACTCAGTATATACTCAACTCAGTTTTATACTCAATACTCAGTATACTTGTATTTATACTCAGTATATACTCAACTCAGTTTTATACTCAATACTCAGTATACTTATATTTATATTCAGTATATACTCAACTCAGTTTTATACTCAATACCCACTATACTTGTATTTATACTCAGTATATACTCAACTCAGTTTTATACTCAACTAGCGGATGTACCCGGCTTCGCCCGAGGTTTTACCCGAGTGAATGTTTGTCTAACGAACATTTGTTAAAACAATTCTCTATAAACTTATAAAACGTACTCGGCTTCGCCCGGGGTTTTACCCGAGTAAAGGTTTGTCTAGCGAACATTTGTTAAAACAATTCTCTAAAAACATATTAAAAAATATATAAATATTTTGATAATTTGAAACTCGTAAATTTGAATCTCTCGATAAAGTGAACATTTTTTCCCGGTCCCTGTGTGCCGTGTCATCCTGAATTTTGTCTTTCCTAATGCATTGGGGGGCAAATAATATTGCCAAAGATATATATAGCTAAATATATTTTTCTAATATTTTTTTGTTTACTAAAAATTACAAAAAAAAAAAAAAAATTCTTATATATTTAAATTTTTTTGAAAAATTTCGAAAAAATCAATATTCTGTTTACTAAATTAATTTTTATATAATTAAAAAAATCTATTATTTAATAAAAAAAAACAGATTATTTGACTATTGACCACCATATTGAATACACATATTGTTTGTAAACAAAACCATTTACTTTTGATTAATAATCAATTCTCCCAATATATACAGGGTGTACCAGGTAAATTGGGAATTTCAACAATGGTATTTTAACTGAAATTTTTTGCAAGTAAAAATTAAAATATCCGAATGAAATTTGACACAGTAGTAGATAAACGGATATAGTTTTTATTTATTCAATGTAGCTTCCATTATTAGCTACAACAGTCTCGAGGCGAGTGCGGAATGAAGCACAGGCCTTGGCGACGATGACCTTGTCCATTTGGGTCATCACCGTGTGAACTGCTTTCTTGACAGACTGGATGGTGGTATGAGGAGCTTTGTTGACATCTCTCTCAACAACGCCCCATACATAGTAGTCGAGGGGATTGCAATCTGGAGAATTAGGGGGCCAAATATCAGGACCCCAGTGACTAGGGACGTTAAGTGTCAGCCACGATTGTGTCTTTTTTGCCTTATGGGCTGGAGCTGAGTCCTGTTGGAAGACATACTTTCTTCCTGCGGCCACCATGTCCATCCAAGGCTTCACAACGGTCTCCAGAACATTGATGTAGGTGTCAGCGTTCATCCTAAGGCCCTTCTCAAAGAAATGGGGAGGCATGACATCACCTTCACTGCTGATAACGCCAAGGACCATTACGGAGGCAGGAAATTTCGTGTGCATCACGACAGGTATCTCTGAGGGGTCTTTACAGATCCAGCGATCATTCCTGGGATTTACCTTTTGGTCCACGTCAAAGTTCTTTTCGTCAGAGAAGAACCTTAGCATGCCAAAAGAGTCGTGTTTCAGGTTGTTGAGGAGGGCAGCAGCCTTTCCTTTTCTGTTATTCTTCATATTCTCAGTCAGCAACTGACCTTTCCGAAGGGCATAAGACTTGAGACCAAGGTCCTCATGGATAGTTCTGACAATTGTCATAGAGCCAACGTCCATTTCCTTGGCTATAGCCCTCATGCTCTTCCCAGGGTTTCCATCAATCTTCTCCTTGACATTTTTGACAAATTCTTCGCCTCTTACCCTGTCCGATCGACGCGAGTGCTTTTTCCTTGTAGCTATCCCCTCTTTGTTACTGTCGGCCTCATCAAACTGCTTCTTGACACGATAAATAGTGGTTTTGGGAAACTTAAGAAAATCCACTATCTCTTTGGGGCTCCTTCCGGCGCACAGAGCAACGATGATGGCAGCTCGATTTTCAAATTCTCGGTTACTCTTCATCACTACACTGCGCACACATGTACTGTTGCATTTTACATGAATATGGCTACGTAATGAAAAAAAACAAGTTTTTAATCTCAAGTAGTTTTTGTTTTATGGACTGTCAAAGTTAGTCCCAATTTACCTGGTACACCCTGTATGTTGTAGATTAATGATAAAACTAACTTTGACTTGTGCGCATTTAATAGGTAGAAATCTTACTTTTGATAAATAATATTTAAGATAATAAACTTATTAAAAAAAGAGATATATTTTGATAATTTGAAACTCGTAAATTTGAATCTCTCGATAAATTGAAAATTTTTTCCCGGTCCCCCTTTAAAAATACTCGATAAGTTGAATAAAATCAATATTAATTATCATTATTCTTGTCTCAAATAAATTGCCGTGTCATCCTGAATTTTGTCTTTTCTAATTTTCTACATTACAAAATCATCATTTTATCTATTCTCCCAATATATATGTTGTAGATAAATGATAAAACTAACTTTGACTTGTAAGAATTATTAGGTAGAAAATCTTACTTTTGATAAATTATCTTTAAGATAACAAACTTAGTGATAATAAAACTTATAGATAAAAAAAACTTGTTTTCATCGTCGCAATGGGGGCGCTGCTTGCGAGTTAAATATACAAATCTGCAAATAACTCTAAATATATTTAAGATATTCATGAAATTATATTTCTAAAACCTTCCCGGGGATATACCTAATAATATCCCAAATTTACACGGCGATTGGATGTATGGTTTTTGAATCTATAGAGTACAGACAGACAGACATTCAATTTTATATATATAGATACTCAGTATACTTTTATTTATACTCAGTATATACTCAACTCAGTTTTATACTCAATGCCCACTATACTTGTATTTATACTCAGTATATACTCAACTCAGTTTTATACTCAATACCCACTATACTTGTATTTATACTCAGTATATACTCAACTCAGTTTTATACTCAATACTTACTATACTTGTATTTATACTCAGTATATACTCAACTCAGTTTTATACTCAATACTCATTAGACTTGAATTTATACTCAGTATATTCTCAACTCAGTTTTATACTCAATACTCACTATACTTGTATTTATACTCAGTATATACTCAACTCAGGTTTATACTCAATGCTCAGTATACTTGTATTTATTCTCAGTATATACTCAACTCAGTTTTATACTCACTATACTTGTATTTATACTCAGTATATACTCAACTCAGTTTTATACTCAATACTCACTATACTTGTATTTATACTCAGTATATACTCAACTCAGCTTTATACTCAATACTTACTATACTTGTATTTATACTCAGTATATACTCAACTCAGCTTTATACTCAATACTCACTATACTTGTATTTATACTCAGTATATACTCAACTCAGTTTTATACTCAATACTTACTATACTTGTATTTATACTCAATATATACTCAACTCAGTTTTATACTCAATACTTACTATACTTGTATTTATACTCAGTATATACTCAACTCAGTTTTATACTCAATGCCCACTATACCTGTATTTATACTCAGTATATACTCAACTCAGTTTAACTCTCAATACTCAGTATACTTGTATTTACACTCAGTATATACTCAACTCAGTTTTATACTCAATACTCAGTATACTTGTATTTACACTCAGTATATATTCAACTCAGTTTTATACTCAATACTTACTATACTTGTATTTATACTCAGTATATACTCAACTCAGTTTTATACTCAATACTCACTATACTTGTATTTATACTCAGTATATACTCAACTCAGTTTTATACTCAATACTCACTATACTTGTATTTATACTCAGTATATACTCAACTCAGCTTTATACTCAATACTTACTATACTTGTATTTATACTCAGTATATACTCAACTCAGCTTTATACTCAATACTCACTATATTTGTATTTATACTCAGTATATACTCAACTCAGTTTTATACTCAATACTTATTATACTTGTATTTATACTCAGTATATACTCAACTCAGTTTTATACTCAATACTTACTATACTTGTATTTATACTCAGTATATACTCAACTCAGTTTTATACTCAATACTCAGTATACTTGTATTTATACTCAGTATATACTCAACTCAGTTTTATACTCAATACTCAGTATACTTATATTTATATTCAGTATATACTCAACTCAGTTTTATACTCAATACCCACTATACTTGTATTTATACTCAGTATATACTCAACTCAGTTTTATACTCAATACTCAGTATATACTCAACTCAGTTTAACTCTCAATACTCAGTATACTTGTATTTACACTCAGTATATACTCAACTCAGTTTTATACTCAATACTCAGTATACTTGTATTTACACTCAGTATATATTCAACTCAGTTTTATACTCAATACTTACTATACTTGTATTTATACTCAGTATATACTCAACTCAGTTTTATACTCAATACTCACTATACTTGTATTTATACTCAGTATATACTCAACTCAGTTTTATACTCAATACTCACTATACTTGTATTTATACTCAGTATATACTCAACTCAGCTTTATACTCAATACTTACTATACTTGTATTTATACTCAGTATATACTCAACTCAGCTTTATACTCAATACTCACTATACTTGTATTTATACTCAGTATATACTCAACTCAGTTTTATACTCAATACTTACTATACTTGTATTTATACTCAGTATATACTCAACTCAGTTTTATACTCAATACTTACTATACTTGTATTTATACTCAGTATATACTCAACTCAGTTTTATACTCAATACTTACTATACTTGTATTTATACTCAGTATATACTCAACTCAGTTTTATACTCAATACTCAGTATACTTGTATTTATACTCAGTATATACTCAACTCAGTTTTATACTCAATACTCAGTATACTTATATTTATATTCAGTATATACTCAACTCAGTTTTATACTCAATACCCACTATACTTGTATTTATACTCAGTATATACTCAACTCAGTTTTATACTCAACTAGCGGATGTACCCGGCTTCGCCCGAGGTTTTACCCGAGTGAATGTTTGTCTAACGAACATTTGTTAAAACAATTCTCTATAAACTTATAAAACGTACTCGGCTTCGCCCGGGGTTTTACCCGAGTAAAGGTTTGTCTAGCGAACATTTGTTAAAACAATTCTCTAAAAACATATTAAAAAATATATAAATATTTTGATAATTTGAAACTCGTAAATTTGAATCTCTCGATAAAGTGAACATTTTTTCCCGGTCCCTGTGTGCCGTGTCATCCTGAATTTTGTCTTTCCTAATGCATTGGGGGGCAAATAATATTGCCAAAGATATATATAGCTAAATATATTTTTCTAATATTTTTTTGTTTACTAAAAATTACAAAAAAAAAAAAAATTCTTATATATTTAAATTTTTTTGAAAAATTTCGAAAAAATCAATATTCTGTTTACTAAATTAATTTTTATATAATTAAAAAAATCTATTATTTAATAAAAAAAACAGATTATTTGACTATTGACCACCATATTGAATACACATATTGTTTGTAAACAAAACCATTTACTTTTGATTAATAATCAATTCTCCCAATATATATGTTGTAGATTAATGATAAAACTAACTTTGACTTGTGCGCATTTAATAGGTAGAAATCTTACTTTTGATAAATAATATTTAAGATAATAAACTTATTAAAAAAAGAGATATATTTTGATAATTTGAAACTCGTAAATTTGAATCTCGCGATAAATTGAAAATTTTTTCCCGGTCCCCCTTTAAAAATACTCGATAAGTTGAATAAAATCAATATTAATTATCATTATTCTTGTCTCAAATAAATTGCCGTGTCATCCTGAATTTTGTCTTTTCTAATTTTCTACATTACAAAATCATCATTTTATCTATTCTCCCAATATATATGTTGTAGATAAATGATAAAACTAACTTTGACTTGTAAGAATTATTAGGTAGAAAATCTTACTTTTGATAAATTATCTTTAAGATAACAAACTTAGTGATAATAAAACTTATAGATAAAAAAAACTTGTTTTCATCGTCGCAATGGGGGCGCTGCTTGCGAGTTAAATATACAAATCTGCAAATAACTCTAAATATATTTAAGATATTCATGAAATTATATTTCTAAAACCTTCCCGGGGATATACCTAATAATATCCCAAATTTACACGGCGATTGGATGTATGGTTTTTGAATCTATAGAGTACAGACAGACAGACATTCAATTTTATATATATAGATACTCAGTATACTTTTATTTATACTCAGTATATACTCAACTCAGTTTTATACTCAATGCCCACTATACTTGTATTTATACTCAGTATATACTCAACTCAGTTTTATACTCAATACCCACTATACTTGTATTTATACTCAGTATATACTCAACTCAGTTTTATACTCAATACTTACTATACTTGTATTTATACTCAGTATATACTCAACTCAGTTTTATACTCAATACTCATTAGACTTGAATTTATACTCAGTATATTCTCAACTCAGTTTTATACTCAATACTCACTATACTTGTATTTATACTCAGTATATACTCAACTCAGGTTTATACTCAATGCTCAGTATACTTGTATTTATTCTCAGTATATACTCAACTCAGTTTTATACTCACTATACTTGTATTTATACTCAGTATATACTCAACTCAGTTTTATACTCAATACTCACTATACTTGTATTTATACTCAGTATATACTCAACTCAGCTTTATACTCAATACTTACTATACTTGTATTTATACTCAGTATATACTCAACTCAGCTTTATACTCAATACTCACTATACTTGTATTTATACTCAGTATATACTCAACTCAGTTTTATACTCAATACTTACTATACTTGTATTTATACTCAATATATACTCAACTCAGTTTTATACTCAATACTTACTATACTTGTATTTATACTCAGTATATACTCAACTCAGTTTTATACTCAATACTTACTATACTTGTATTTATACTCAGTATATTTATTTATTTATTTATTGTTACAAAAGCACGAAGTCCAAAGGACTATTGTGCTGTGCTAGTATTATTTATATATATATTATTAATTATTTACACGATGGATTAGTATTGTTTTGTAAATTATTGTACAAATAGTTCTAAACTTAACAAAGTTCTCATAAGATAGAGTATATACACAAAGAGAATTTGGTAATGTTTCAAAGTATCTACATACAATTTGATTAGTCATAGGGCAAGATAAAAGAAGATGCTCTGGTGATTCAACATCTAAGCGGCATTCACATGTTGGATCATTGATAGCATTCAGTTTGAATAAGAAACTTAAGAAGGGTCCTTTGCCAGTTAAGAATAAAGTAGTGAATTTATCAGAAGAAATGAAATTTGGGACAGCAATTGGAAAGAATTTCTTGAACAGTTCATTAGATTGAGAAAGATAAAACTTAAATTTTAGATCCAGATATAGTTTGTTTAATTCTTTTTGAAGGGGTTTTTTGAGTGTTCGATCTGTGAGAGAATTTGTCATATTATACTTTGTTTGTAATAATTCAAGATAATCGGACAGTAAAGGGGTTTTCGCTAGTATATGTGTGATGTAAGAAGATGAAGTCCTATAAGCATGAATGCATCTAATAAGAATTTGATATTGTATAGAATTCAACTTGGATCTTTTTGCTGCAGTGATAAAAGGAAACCAATTATTTGATGCATAGCTTATTGTAGAGCGTATCATAGCTTTATATAAGATCAATCTACGTCGAGTATCAATGCCCCAAGTACGTGCACATAATGAGAATAATATATTCTTAAGTTTCGTAGCTTTCATAATTATATTGTCAACATGTGTTTCAAAATTAATCTTATTCCTTTGTCTATGATTTTTAAAAATAACTCCCAAAATTTTAACAGTTTCTGATGGTTGAATTATTTTTCCATCAAAATTAATAGGCAATTTTTCATAGTTATGTAGATAGAGTATACCTGTTTTGTTTGGACTTAGTGAAAGTTTTACCTTTTCACACCATGCTTTGATTTTTATTAAACATTTGGTAATATTAAACTGAAGATCATAGATGTTTGAACTCCATACCACAAATGTCACATCGTCCGCGAAAGCAATTACTCTAGCAAAACTTTCGTTAAAAGATAAGTTGAAATCATTAAGTAATATATTCCAAAGAATAGGAGAAATAATACCACCCTGGGGACATCCCTTATTTATCTTTTTTATACACTTTACATTAGTATATTTAAACTCTACACTCCGGTCTTCAAAGTAAGAATTAATTATTTTTATAAGTACCGCTGGAAAATTTGCCTTGTCCAATTGTTGGAGAATTGCCGGATGCCATGCGTTGTCGAAAGCTCCGCTGATGTCCACTGTTACTATTGCCGTATTTTCTGTTTCTCTTTTCAGAAGACTTAATTTAGTTATTTCTTGTAAAGCAGAGATTGTTGATTTTTCTTGTGTAAATCCATGTTGAGCAGGATGCATAACATTATTACTATTAATATGATTTAAAAGTTCAATATGAATTAGACTTTCAAAAATTTTACCTAAATTAGAAGACAAGCTTATAGGGCGGTAGGCTTTCGGATCTTTATAATTTTCTTTATTAGGTTTTTTTATAATCATTACTGCTGACTTTCTCCAGGCCTCCGGATAATAATTAAGTCCCATACAAGCATTGAACAATTTTGTTAACACAGGAGATATATGATGAACTGCCGTTTTGATCATCTGATTGCTTATATGATCTATTCCTGGAGCCTTGCCATTTTTAAGTTTTTTAATTATTGAACAGATTTGAATATTATCAAAATAAATGATTTTATCATTAGAAAAAGTATAACTCTTGTCTCTGATTAATTTATGATAGTTTGTGTCAGAAGATTGACAGTCATTCGGAAATAGAGAAGATAAAAGATTTTTCATTTCTGATTCGAGCACATCTTGAGATGCATCTAGAATTGGTAAATCAAAAGACCTAGGAGAAATTTTTTGTTTAAAAGTTTTGTAAGTATTACCAAAAGGAGATGTATTTTCAACTTCCTCCAGGAATACCCTCCAGCTTACATTTCTTGTTTTTTCAATAATATTCATATACTTATTTCGTATTTCTTTATACATTTTTTCATCAACTAGCTGTCTATTAGACCGTTTACCCCGATAATATAGATTTCGAACATATTTAAAATGATTTTTAAAAAGTTCCAGTTCATCCGTCCACCAATTAAATGGATTATTATTTAAATATTTTGGTTTTAATCGTAGAGATGCATATGCAGCTTCAATTAATATGTCAGTTATGAGAGAAACTACACAGTTTATATCGTTTATATTTACTATTTTACCTAATTTCATCATTGCCTCATTTATCCTAGACACATTGATTGCCTGCTCATATTTTTGCCAATTGGCTCTTTTTTCTTGAAAATACCATGTAGAATTATTTTCATGTAATAAACTTTCTGTTTCCAGACTAATGTCGAATGAGATTGCGTGATGGTCTGTGATTTGCGAAAGATTTAACGTTTTCCATCCATTAACAAGTACATGAGCATGACTATTAGTAATAGTAAGGTCTATTATACTTAATCCTCGACATGTTTTGTTTCGATTGTTATGTATGAGCATATTGTGAAAATCAATTATAGGTTGAAGTCTTCTACCGTTTTGATTAATAATATTATCAAACCACATCTGACTTCGAGCATTAAAATCTCCAGCTAAAATCAATGGATTTGTGTTAAAATTTTTAATTAATTTATCAAGGAATTGAACATGACAGGTATCCATTTTATTAGGGTGTATATAAATATTTGAAAGAATAATTTGCCGTTTAGTAGTTTGTACTGATATAGTGGTTGCAAATGAATTTGAAAACTCTTTAATTAATTTACATGATAAGAAAGGGTTTGTAACGATTGTTGCGGTATATATTGGAACTCCCGGTATATTTGCATAATATATTTTTGAACGCATATTAAAGATTACTTCATTATTTATACTATATGGTTCTTGAACTATAATCATATCATATTTTTCTTTAGAAATAAATTCCCTTATTTCATTATTAACCAAATTGCTTTTCCGCGTGTTTTGTTGTAGAATTTTTAATTTGAACATTGACAAAAAAAAAAAAGAAGAATAAGTCTATTCTAATCCAAAGTAACAATATCATGATCTAAATCTGCATAACATGTTCTTTGTATCTCATATTTCATTTGTTGAAGGAACACAGGACATAATTTGTCATTAGAACGATGATTATTGCTATTCCTATATTTAGGATGTGTAGAGCAATTTATGCACTTGGGCAAGGATTGACAGTTAACATGTTGGTCATTGTCTCCGCAATTTTTACATTTTATGATGTTACATGAATTTTTACTATGACCATAACTAAAACAGTTTTGACATTGACGTACAAGCACCTTATCCTTCAAATATGTAACCTGTATGTCTGTATATATACGTTGTAATTTCTTCATAATTTGGTATGTAGCCGGGGAAATGCGGAGAACAACATCCTGTACATCAGTATTTGATCTCATAGCGAACAGAACCTTTATCTTCTTCTCTCGACCTTCTAACTCTGGGTTCATATTGCATAAAATCGAAGGCAATTCCTTAATATCTGTAGATTTAGTAATTGATTTAAGAACAATTGTAGGATCTAGTGGTTTTGGTGCATAAATTAATGCTTTTTGATTTACCTCATCAATCTTTTTAAACTCTTCAATCAATGTATTCAAATCTTCACCTGAATCAACTTTAAGTATTACGCCAGATTTTGATTTTATTATTTTATTTATTTTGACTTTAGATCTATCATTTCTCATCTTTTTAATACCATTATTTACTTCGCCTAATACTTCAGCCGGGGAAACATTTAACTTGGATTTAAATATTATTGTTTTATCCGTTACGTTTTGATTTTGCATAACTATTTTATCGTCTTCACTAGTAACTCTCGTAGCTTGAGCATATGACCTATTATAAAATTGACTTGAAGGAGATATTTTCTTTATTGATTCGTCCAGATTTCCAAGTCTATCACAAATAGAGCCATTGATTACAGCGATATCTCCCATTGTATCCATCAATATATTCAATTGCTTTAGCAAACCCTGTACAATTGTAAGATCATTTTGATTTATGCTTTTATTTGTAGATGAGTACTTTGATTTTAATGTGTCAGCAATTTGTTCCGAGATGATCTTATGCTGAATCCTACATTCCTCAGTACGTTTTTCAATTTTATCGACCATATTGTTCTAACAAGCGGCAAGCGGTCGCGCCGCGCCGTCTGCTGATATGCAAATCAGCTGTATATAAAATGTTTAAGTATACTTAAGAGTTGGTTATTATATTTATAATAATATAAAAAAGTAAGGTATAAAAGATTTTAAATTTCAAAAACAACTCTAAAAACAAATTGAAGTAATATTTACCGGAATTCGCGGAGCGCTGCAAGAACACGTCCGCCCGACGATAAATATGCAAGTATATACTCAACTCAGTTTTATACTCAATACTCATTAGACTTGTATTTATACTCAGTATATTCTCAACTCAGTTTTATACTCAATACTCACTATACTTGTATTTATACTCAGTATATACTCAACTCAGGTTTATACTCAATGCTCAGTATACTTGTATTTATTCTCAGTATATACTCAACTCAGTTTTATACTCACTATACTTGTATTTATACTCAGTATATACTCAACTCAGTTTTATACTCAATACTCACTATACTTGTATTTATACTCAGTATATACTCAACTCAGCTTTATACTCAATACTTACTATACTTGTATTTATACTCAGTATATACTCAACTCAGCTTTATACTCAATACTCACTATACTTGTATTTATACTCAGTATATACTCAACTCAGTTTTATACTCAATACTTACTATACTTGTATTTATACTCAATATATACTCAACTCAGTTTTATACTCAATACTTACTATACTTGTATTTATAATCAGTATATACTCAACTCAGTTTTATACTCAATACTTACTATACTTGTATTTATACTCAGTATATACTCAACTCAGGTTTATACTCAATACTCAGTATACTTGTATTTATACTCAGTATATACTCAACTCAGTTTTATACTCAATACTCAGTATACTTATATTTATATTCAGTATATACTCAACTCAGTTTTATACTCAATACCCACTATACTTGTATTTATACTCAGTATATACTCAACTTAGTTTTATACTCAACTAGCGGATGTACCCGGCTTCGCCCGAGGTTTTACCCGAGTGAATGTTTGTCTAACGAACATTTGTTAAAACAATTCTCTATAAACTTATAAAACGTACTCGGCTTCGCCCGGGGTTTTACCCGAGTAAAGGTTTGTCTAGCGAACATTTGTTAAAACAATTCTCTAAAAACTTAT
This sequence comes from Cordylochernes scorpioides, assembly GCA_030710605.1. NCBI lineage: Eukaryota > Metazoa > Arthropoda > Arachnida > Pseudoscorpiones > Chernetidae > Cordylochernes > Cordylochernes scorpioides. The sequence goes on along the minus strand of CP092865.1, from coordinate 162,803,322 downwards.
TTAAAAAAATATATATATATATTTTGATAATTTGAAACTCGTAAATTTGAATCTCTCGATAAAGTGAACATTTTTTCCCGGTCCCTGTGTGCCGTGTCATCCTGAATTTTGTCTTTCCTAATGCATTGGGGGGCAAATAATATTGCCAAAGAGATATATAGCTAAATATATTTTTCTAATATTTTTTTGTTTACTAAAAATAAAAAAAAAAAAAAAATTCTTATATATTTAAATATTTTTGAAAAATTTCGAAAAAATCAATATTTTGTTTACTAAATTAATTTTTATATAATTAAAAAATTCTATTATTTAATTTAAAAAAAAAAACAGATTATTTGACTATTGACCACCATATTGAATACACATATTGTTTGTAAACAATACCATTTACTTTTGATAAATAATCAATTCTCCCAATATATATGTTGTAGATTAATGATAAAACTAACTTTGACTTGTGCGCATTTAATAGGTAGAAATCTTACTTTTGATAAATAATATTTAAGATAATAAACTTATTAAAAAAAGAGATATATTTTGATAATTTGAAACTCGTAAATTTGAATCTCTCGATAAATTGAAATTTTTTTCCCGGTCCCCCTTGAAAAATACTCGATAAGTTGAATAAAATCAATATTAATTATCATTATTCTTGTCTCAAATAAATTGCCGTGTCATCCTGAATTTTGTCTTTTCTAATTTTCTACATTACAAAATCATCATTTTATCTATTCTCCCAATATATATGTTGTAAATAAATGATAAAACTAACTTTGACTTGTAAGAATTATTAGGTAGTAAAATATTACTTTTGATAAATTATATTTAAGATAACAAACTTATCTCAAATAAATTGCCGTGTCATCCTGAATTTTGTCTTTTCTAATTTCTACATTATAAAATCATCATTTTATCTATTCTCCCAATATATATGTTGTAGATAAATGATAAAACTAACTTCGACTTGTAAGAATTATTAGGTAGAAAATCTTAATTTTGATAAATTATCTTTAAGATAACAAACTTAGTGATAATAAAACTTATAGATAAAAAAAACTTGTTTTCATCGTCGCAATGGGGGCGCTGCTTGCGAGTTAAATATACAAATCTGCAAATAACTCTAAATATATTTAAGATATTCATGGAATTATTTTTCAAAAACCTTCCCGGGGATATGCCTAATAATATCCCAAATTTACACGGCGATTGGATGTATGGTTTTTGAATCTATAGAGTACAGACAGACAGACATTCAATTTTATATATATAGATACTCAGTATACTTGTATTTATACTCAGTGTTGGATCCTATAGTTAATAATTTCCTTAAATTCAATTTTATATATGAAAAATAAGCCAAAATATTCTAAATTCAATTGTACAATATAAATCTTTAATATGTAAATTTTAAAGCAATCAACATGTATGTAAATTTCTAGTTTTGGTTAATTAATAGTTTTTTTTCTCTCTCTCTCTACCACTAGTATCAAAATCTAAGTTAAATTCTTGTATTCTAAATTCATGTGGTAGCTACTCATAACTCTAAAACAAAAAGAAAATAAAATTGATTCAAGACAAGTCGCAAAGTGCTTCTTAGTATCTTTTACTGAACATTCATGCCACGAACAGTATGGTCCCTCATTGAGTCGGATACTTTAAAAAATTAAGGTAAGCCATTTGAAAACTTAAAATTCTTAAAATAAAGTAATGCCTAAATCAGAATTTAAAATTCGGCACAAATTCAACTTTATTATTCAGGAAATAAAGGATCTGGAATCAAAGAATAAAGCTATTGTAGAATCCAAAAACATACATAGATTAAAGCTATTCCAAAAAGAAGTTAATGAAAGGAAAATTAGCCTAAATCAAGTTATCAACACATTATTAGAATCAGAGTTAGATGATACACAATATGACGATTATTCAAAAGCCAAAGATGATATTTTTAATATGTTGGTGTCTATTGAAGAAGCCTTATCTTTGATTGAAACCAAAGAAAATACTCATAGTGATAAACAACTGCCCGAATCCAATGTTAATCTACCTAAGATAAATTTACCCATTTTCAATGGTGATTCAGCCAATTGGCTTAGTTTTAGAGAAATATTTAACTCCACCATTAATTCAAATCAAACACTAACGGAAATACAAAAATTTCAATATCTAAATGCATCAGTTAAGGGTCCTGCGGAAAAGTTGATTCGGGGTTTTCCCATTTCTGACAAAAACTACCAGCAAGCATGGGATACCTTATGCAATAGATTTAATAACAGAAGAGAATTGGCTTTTTCACAAATCAACAAAATATTCTCCATAAGGCCATTAAAATATATTTCGGCTGGTTCTCTCTATTAAATCCTTGATGTTTGCAATGAAGGCATTAGAAATCTCTCAGTGCTAGGACTTGAGAAAAACACATTAACAGATCTAATCCTGATCAATTTTTTTGAAAAAAGAATCGGTGAAGCCCTCAGGAAAGAATGGGAATTAACCCTTCAAAATGAAGAATATCCAACATTTGAAAACTTTGTGAATTTTTTAGAAAAACATGCTAGAAGCCTGCAAGGTATGAGAATTCCTTTGTTCCAGGAACAAAAAACTTCTAGCAAAAATATGATGGCTCACGGCCTTTATGTCAACAAAGGTCAAAATTGTATTTTATGTCATCAAATTCATAAACTAAATGACTGCCATAGATTCATAAATCTTCCCTTGCCTAAAAAATGGGAATTAGTTAAAAAACATAAACTTTGTCAAAATTGCCTTAGAGCAAATCATGAGATATCCAAATGTCTCATCACATCAAGATGTAAAAACTGCAAGCAGAACCATCATACTCTTCTGCATGGATACAACTCTGAACCATCCATTCCACAACCAACAACCTCTCAAGAGATGTTGATTTCAACAAATACCATCTGTAATGTGATGCCCTTGGAAACGGAAACAAATATTCTACTGTCAACAGCCCTTATTAAGGTCAAGGCGAGGGATGGCTCATTTGTGCTATGTAGAGCATTAGTGGACAATGGGTCCCAAACATGCCTAATTTCAGAACAATGTTGCCACAAGTTGGGACTTGAAAAAATGAAAAATTCTTATACACTAAAAGGTGTAGGTGACATTGTTGTCAACAGGACAACATCGCAGGTTGAAATAGAGTTCACCCCACATCATAATGATCAATTATTTTCTGCCAGAGCATTTGTGGTTGGGAGGGTAACTGCAGACCTTCCAAACTTCCAAATTCAGTCAGCAGACTTTCCTCATTTAGAAAATTTGCTCTTGGCAGACCCAGAATTCTATGTCACCAAGCCCATAGACCTAATTTTGGGTGCAGATACCTTTGTAGAAATAATTCTAGGTCATAAAACAGATTTAAAGCACCATCCTATAGCACTTAATACCAAGTTAGGTTGGCTTGTTTCTGGGAGAATCCATTCAACTATTAAGTCGAATACTTCGGTAATGAATCACTGTACCACTGAACTTGATTCCAGCATAAGAAAATTCTGGGAACTTGAAGAGGTCCCAATTTCTAAGGCCCAGTTGGGTATAAAGAATGCCCCATCTCCAAGTCTACAAGAGTCCATTCAGAACTCTCCAAGTCTAAAGGAGTTCACTCAGAACTCTCCAAGTCTACAAGAGTCCATTCAGAACTCTCCAAGTCTAAAGGAGTTCACTCAGAACTTTCCAAGTCTGCCGGGGTCCATTCAGACCTCTCCAAGTCTACCAGACTCTGTTCAAGGGTCACCGTCTCTAACTTTGAGCCTACAGAGCTCCAAACACAACTCTCCAACCCCCTTACAAGTATCAGTTCACAGCCTGAAAGAGGCCATGTCCCCTTTGGTCGAAATGCCATCAAGCCCTGGGTGCTCCAAGCAGATTCCAATTCCTATAGAAGAAGACTCTATAGAGAGCCAGAACCGAGTTGATAATCTGCCATCCTACCCGATGAGCCCAGAGCAGAGTTACACTCTCTCATCGGCTTCTGTGGAAGATTTCAAGGCCCAAAGTGAGCCCAAGTCCCCTACATCTCCCACCAGAGGTTCAGAGAGTTGCCGATGTTCTGGGGATTATACAGAGCCACAGATGTCTCAGAACTCCAATTTTTCATGCTCCTCTATAGAAGAATCTGAAGATAATTCAAGTAAATCTGAAGAAAATCTAAGTAGATCCGAAGATAATCCAAGTAAATCTGAAGAAATTCCAAGTAAATCTAAAAAGTCACGTATCTCTAAGTTAACTCCACAAATTACTACTAAACAAAACCAATTACTTCCTTCTGAATCAAGTCAACCATCCACTCCAGAACAACCTCTCGCTTCTCAGTCAAGTGAACCACTCTCATCTAAGAAAGAAACTTCGATTATTCCTAAGATAAAGCCACCACCCTATTATAGGCGAAAACGTCAACTTCCTACTGAGAAAACTTCATGGGATGAACCAATTGAATCAGATATAAAGTCAAATTGGAATAAATTCCAAACTCAACTATCGTGCCTAAAGGAAATCAAAATACCAAGATACCTGAACAGTTCATCTTCTGAAATAGAAGAATTACAACTACATGGATTTTGTGATGCATCCCTTAATGCTTATTCAGCAGTTTTTTACTTGAAAACTAGATTCAAAATTCAAAAGATCAAAATCAATCTGATAACCTCAAAAACTAAGGTTGCACCATTAAAGACCATTACAATTCCAAGACTTGAACTAAGTGCAGCATTGCTTTTGGCTCAACTGAATCAAGTCATTCTTGAATCATTTCCTTTTCAACCTGACAAAACCTTTTTGTGGACTGATTCACAAATCTGCATAGATTGGATAAGATCAGATGCCAGCAGATGGAAGGCCTTTGTTTCGAACAGAGTGTCGTCAATTCAAAATTTGACTCAAATCACTGATTGGTTCCATGTATCCAGTCAAGATAATGCAGCTGATTGCGCATCAAGAGGAATCATGCCTCAAGACTTGGTCAATCATAGAATTTGGTGGCGGGGTCCTATTTGGCTTCAAGAAAATAATGTTCGATATATTCCTTCTTCACCAACCCAAGTAAATCTCAATATCATTCAAGAAGAAGTCGGTGAGGGTCAAGTGTTGGATCGAACAACCTTAATTCAAAATTCAGAAACTATGTTAAATCTAGAATTCATTGAAAGGTATTCCACAATGACCAAATTGATCCGAATAACAGCTTGGTGTTGGAGATTCTACTACAATTGCCTCCTCTTTGATCCAATTCGTCAGAAAGGACCTTTGACAACAAGAGAATTAACAAAGGCAATTCAAGTCTTAGTCAAATCAATCCAGCAAGTTGAATTCTGCACGGAAATAAAATTACTGAAGTCAAACAAGCAACTACCTCTGTCCAACAAGCTAACTTCTCTAAATCCCTTCTTAGACACTCAAGGACTTCTAAGAGTTGGAGGTAGACTCAAGTATTCCTATTTAAATGAAAATCAAAAATTCCCTCTCTTACAACCAAAATCCCCACGCCAGGAATCACTTATCAAAAATCTCTTAACTGAGAATGCCGACATTCCTGAGGCTATTGATGAGAATCAAGATGATTCTTCAATTTTAGAAACCACTTTTGTCATTGAAGACGAAGAGTCTAACAAAGATATCGGGACTCCAAAGATTGAAATCTCCGAAGTTTCGGTTATTGATAAATCGGAAGGCAAATATTCGAAAGAACCAGTGGTCAGTGTAGAAGCTCTGGATAAGAAAGAACTGTGCCATGATGACTCAGCTCACCTCAATGTAGTTGAAGCTGATCTTAATCGACCTAAAGAGGCTACCAGTGGCATAATCAATGTTTATACAGAAGCTAATGAATCGTCAAGCAAAGAGAAAGTTGTACCTGTTGAAATTGTGGATACATCAACAAAGGATTATTTACAGAGCGGTGAAAAGGCAAAATTATCCCGCTGGAAGCCCATCGATTCTCTATGCTTAGAAGACGTCAAGGAATCTGAAGACGACGATGAAAATTACAGTTCATCGGCATATATAGAATGGCCAGAAATCTTGAAGAAAGAAGTCTTAAGACCCGAAGCTTTAGAAAAGGCAGTCAATCTGGAAGATTTTGAGAAGGCGGCAGAAAGTCGACAACTCTCCAAAGAACATTTAGAGGAATCGACCGAACAAGGCTCATGCATAAAGGCTGAATCAAAACCTTGGGAAGATCCTATTGAATCCGACTTAGCAGCCGCAGAGTCTGATAATCCAGCAGTTCCCGAAAGAGAACTGGCCAACGAATCTGAAAATCTCATCCAAGATTCACCTCAATCGGATACTCAAAGATGGAAGCTGATTCCATTACCTTTCAAACAATGAGAATTGTAATCTTAGCTACATAGTCGGAATCAATTAGTCCAGCATCTATACTATTGGAACTCTTTTTTATTTTTATTTATTTTTTTTATTTTTTATTTTCTGGTCATCTCTTCCCAGCCGGGGGAGTATGTTGGATCCTATAGTTAATAATTTCCTTAAATTCAATTTTATATATGAAAATTAAGCCAAAATATTCTAAATTCAATTGTACAATATAAATCTTTAATATGTAAATTTTAAAGCAATCAACATGTATGCAAATTTCTAGTTTAGTTAATTAATAGTTTTTTGTTTTCTCTCTCTCTCTACCACTAGTATCAAAATCTAAGTTAAATTCATGTATTCTAAAATCATGTGGTAGCTACTCCTAACTCTAAAACCAAAAGACAATAAAATAATTCAAGACAAGTGGCAAAGTGCTTCTTAGTATCTTTTACTGAACATTCATGCCACGAACACTCAGTATATACTCAACTCAGTTTTATACTCAATGCCCACTATACTTGTATTTATACTCAGTATATACTCAACTCAGTTTTATACTCAATACCCACTATACTTGTATTTATACTCAGTATATACTCATCTCAGTTTATACTCAATACTCAGTATACTTGTATTTATACTCAGTATATACTCAACTCAGTTTTATACTCAATACTTACTATACTTGTATTTATACTCAGTATATACTCAACTCAGTTTTATACTCAATACTCACTAGACTTGTATTTATACTCAGTATATTCTCAACTCAGTTTTATACTCAATACTCACTATACTTGTATTTATACTCAGTATATACTCAACTCAGGTTTATACTCAATGCTCAGTATACTTGTATTTATTCTCAGTATATACTCAACTCAGTTTTATACTCAGTATATACTCAACTCAGTTTTATACTCAATACTCACTATACTTGTATTTATACTCAATATATACTCAACTCAGTTTTATACTCAATACCCACTATACTTGTATTTATACTCAGTATATACTCAATTCAGTTTTATACTCAATACTCACTATACTTGTATTTATACTCAGTATATACTCAACTCAGCTTTATACTCAATACTTACTATACTTGTATTTATACTCAGTATATACTCAACTCAGTTTTATACTCAATACTCACTATACTTGTTTTTATACTCAGTATATACTCAACTCAGTTTTATACTCAATACTCACTATACTTGTATTTATACTCAGTATATACTCAACTCAGCTTTATACTCAATACTTACTATACTTGTATTTATACTCAGTATATACTCAACTCAGTTTTATACTCAATACTTACTATACTTGTATTTATATTCAGTATATACTCAACTCAGTTTTATACTCAATACTCACTATACTTGTATTTATACTCAGTATATACTCAACTCAGCTTTATACTCAATACTTACTATACTTGTATTTATACTCAGTATATACTCAACTCAGTTTTATACTCAATACTTACTATACTTGTATTTATACTCAGTATATACTCAACTCAGTTTTATACTCAATACTCAGTATACTTGTATTTATACTCAGTATATACTCAACTCAGTTTTATACTCAATACTCAGTATACTTATATTTATATTCAGTATATACTCAACTCAGTTTTATACTCAATACCCACTATACTTGTATTTATACTCAGTATATACTCAACTCAGTTTTATACTCAACTAGCGGATGTACCCGGCTTCGCCCGAGGTTTTACCCGAGTGAATGTTTGTCTAACGAACATTTGTTAAAACAATTCTCTATAAACTTATAAAACGTACTCGGCTTCGCCCGGGGTTTTACCCGAGTAAAGGTTTGTCTAGCGAACATTTGTTAAAACAATTCTCTAAAAACTTATTTAAAAAAAAATATATATATATTTTGATAATTTGAAACTCGTAAATTTGAATCTCTCGATAAAGTGAACATTTTTTCCCGGTCCCTGTGTGCCGTGTCATCCTGAATTTTGTCTTTCCTATTGCATTGGGGGGCAAATAATATTGCCAAAGATATATATAGCTAAATATATTTTTCTAATATTTTTTTGTTTACTAAAAATTACAAAAAAAAAAAAAAAATTCTTATATATTTAAATATTTTTGAAAAATTTCGAAAAAATCAATATTTTGTTTACTAAATTAATTTTTATATAATTAAAAAATTCTATTATTCAATTAAAAAAAAAAGATTATTTGACTATTGACCACCATATTGAATACACATATTGTTTGTAAACAATACCATTTACTTTTGATAAATAATCAATTCTCCCAATATATATGTTGTAGATTAATGATAAAACTAACTTTGACTTGTGCGCATTTAATAGGTAGAAATCTTACTTTTGATAAATAATATTTAAGATAATAAACTTATTAAAAAGAGAGATATATTTTGATAATTTGAAACTCGTAAATTTGAATCTCTCGATAAATTGAAAATTTTTTCCCGGTCCCCCTTGAAAAATACTCGAAAAGTTGAATAAAATCAATATTAATTATCATTATTCTTGTCTCAAATAAATTGCTGTGTCATCCTGAATTTTGTCTTTTCTAATTTTCTACATTACAAAATCATCATTTTATCTATTCTCCCAATATATATGTTGTAAATAAATGATAAAACTAACTTTGACTTGTAAGAATTATTAGGTAGAAAATCTTACTTTTGATAAATTATATTTAAGATAACAAACTTATCTCAAATAAATTGCCGTGTCATCCTGAATTTTGTCTTTTCTAATTTTCTACATTACAAAATCATCATTTTATCTATTCTCCCAATATATATGTTGTAGATAAATGATAAAACTAACTTTGACTTGTAAGAATTATTAGGTAGAAAATCTTACTTTTGATAAATTATCTTTAAGATAACAAACTTAGTGATAATAAAACTTATAGATAAAAAAAACTTGTTTTCATCGTCGCAATGGGGGCGCTGCTTGCGAGTTAAATATACAAATCTGCAAATAACTCTAAATATATTTAAGATATTCATGGAATTATTTTTCAAAAACCTTCCCGGGGATATACCTAATAATATCCCAAATTTACACGGCGATTGGATGTATGGTTTTTGAATCTATAGAGTACAGACAGACAGACATTCAATTTTATATATATATAGATACTCAGTATACTTGTATTTATACTCAGTATATACTCAACTCAGTTTTATACTCAATGCCCACTATACCTGTATTTATACTCAGTATATACTCAACTCAGTTTTATACTCAATACCCACTATACTTGTATTTATACTCAGTATATACTCATCTCAGTTTATACTCAATACTCAGTATACTTGTATTTATACTCAGTATATACTCAACTCAGTTTTATACTCAATACCCACTATACTTGTATTTATACTCAGTATATACTCAACTCAGTTTTATACTCAATACTTACTATACTTGTATTTATACTCAGTATATACTCAACTCAGTTTTATACTCAATACTCACTATACTTGTATTTATACTCAGTATATACTCAACTCAGGTTTATACTCAATGCTCAGTATACTTGTATTTATTCTCAGTATATACTCAACTCAGTTTTATACTCACTATACTTGTATTTATATTCAGTATATACTCAACTCAGTTTTATACTCAATACTCACTAGACTTGTTTTTATACTCAGTATATTCTCAACTCAGTTTTATACTCAATACTCACTATACTTGTATTTATACTCAGTATATACTCAACTCAGGTTTATACTCAATGCTCAGTATACTTGTATTTATACTCAGTATATACTCAAATCAGCTTTATACTCAATACTTACTATACTTGTATTTATACTCAGTATATACTCAACTCAGGTTTATACTCAATACTTACTATACTTGTATTTATACTCAGTATATACTCAACTCAGTTTTATACTCAATACTTACTATACTTGTATTTATACTCAGTATATACTCAACTCAGTTTTATACTCAATACTCACTATACTTGTATTTATACTCAGTATATACTCAACTCAGTTTTATACTCAATACTCAGAATACTTGTATTTATAGCATAAGCCTTTTGTCTTTAAGAATTGGGCCAACATTAATTTTAGCATTGGCGAGGTCTATGTAATATATGATGTGTTAGATATTTTATTGCCTTGTCTATTGAAGGAAGTATTGTTTTCACCTCATGTTTCTTTTTAATTTTTTCAAATCATGTGGGGTATATCTTTAATTTATTTTGGAAATATTTTTATGTTTGTAATTAAAGGTATTATGATGCTATCTAGGAGAACTTCACACACACTGATGTATTTCACTAGCTTTCTTTGAGATATTGTTTTTCCTAGCTGTGAGATATTTGACAAAAATTCTTGATCTCACTCTCTCTGGTTATATCTGTATTTTCATTGTGTTTCTTATTTAATTTTGTGAAATTTAATAAAAGGTTTTTATTTGTATTCTGTCTCAACTTAGAGTCATTCATTTAAAGAATTCCTTTTTCTTTGAAATTCCTTATTCCTTTATAGATTTTTTTCAGCTTCAGGAAACATGGTTAAAATCATATTTCCCTTGGGCTTCCTCAATTTTATTCATTAATTCTTCAATTTTTTTTTATGGATACTGCTAATGTATCATTTTCATATTTTAGCTGGCGCTTCATTTCGAATTTATTTTAAAAGTTTCATTACATCTAGTAGCATTTAAATTCTCATGCTACAAATGATACAATTTTTATCATTCAAAGTTTCAATTTTAATGTTTATAAAAATTTCAATATATATATATATTGAAGCGTTTATTTTACTTCTGTCTAAATTACTAAAAATTGCAAATGGCGAAGGGGAAGCCAGTTAGAGTGTTATATTCTTTTTTTTTTTTTTAATAAGGTGCTATGCTACCAACTTTTTCGTGGAATTTTAATTAATGATTACAATCGGAATATATACATCGAAGTATCGTTGAAACCAAGCTCCGGGGCTCTGTTTGAATCATCGGGGAGAAACATCGTCAGCCTCGTCCCCACGGTGGTTCGGCACTACCGACCTATATCTACGTCGGACTACAGAATCATCAATGGCGTTCTTCTGGATTGTCTGCGTCGCCACCTGTCAGACATCGCGCCGGAATGTCAGACGTACCGGGGTGATGTCCTTTCTGGAATATCGCGTCCTTACCTGACAAGGTGATCCTGCTATCAAGAACTAGTCTCCGCTGAGAGTAATCTCTACCAACCTGCACAGTCCGCTTTTGACTACGTGACCCGAGAGTTTCTGGCCTCTAGGACAGATCTTTTCCATCTTCGCCGGTCTTTCCTGTACAACTTGGCGTACGCCGATTATATTCTCCTGCTTCTCAGTGAGAATTGGCAGATCAAGATGGTCAAATCGATTTTGTAAGATTCCGACGAGGGTCAGGAACCAACGTGAACTTCCGCAAGAGCAGGGGACGGTGTTGCGGTGCACGAACTAACAGCGCTAACCCTCCTCTAGGTCGTGGTCGACTTCTTCCATTACCTTGTTGGGCTGCGAAATTTCATCTAGCCAAGGTACCTCGGTCCAGGACAACCACTTGCTAGGCATGCTGAAAATATCCATCGTTGAGTGGTCCCCGTACGTGCGCGGATTCTCTCTTACTGGGCGGGTAAAAGCAGCCAACCTGCAAGTACGGAACACTGTTCTCCACCATCTGCACCTCCACAGTGTTACCATCTTCAAACTGCAGGCGAGGTTGACACGGTTTGTCTGAGCTCCATGCTATCGCTCCTTCTGGCTGCCAGGAAATGTGTTGGCTCACCTCGTGCCCGTCGGTGGTGTGACTACTTGACACGACCATAAATCTCCAGCGCGCCTGCCTCGTGAGGTCCAGGCAGCCCGGGTTATGAGCCAGAGTGCCTTCTTCATCTCTACTCAATCTGCCTCTCGTATGTGCATGCCGATTCCTTAAGACGCCTTCTCTTCATGTCCCACCGCGGTGGCTGAATTTGTGAGTCCTAGACTTGGCTGACCCTTCTCCACGACTAATCACCAGATGAAGGCGGAAAGTGCTGGAATAGCCGCCGCTCTAGGAGTTATACTGTCGCGCAATCTCTGAGAACGCCTTACACGACTACCAAGAAAAGAGTCCGGGGCGAGTATTGATGCTACGTGAAAGACCCACGCCATTCCGGCGCATCATGAAGCGCACAAAGTGTTGTATGCTGGAGCTTCCCCATCTGACCGCCGTTCTCATATCGCGGAACCTGTACGTTAACTAGCGACCACCACCAGCTTTCCCTTCTCTTGTCTTCGCCGCTGCTCCTTACGAATGCAAGTCATGCCTCACTCTGAGTACGCACCCCTGCCTGTCTGCATTAGCTCCGCACAGCGAAGAACGTAGTTTATATGTTTTTCATTGACTGCGGAATGCAATGTCGTTGGGAATTGGCTGACGGTGTTCAGAAAATATTATAAAATAGATGACGAGGTACCCGAGAGGCCAAGATTCCAGAGTAAAGTTGGGTGGACTCCATCTGTGGGGGATGGCCCATGTGTGAGGGGCGGAGACGCCAAAACGGCCTTCCAGTGTGGGGGAGAACGGACAGTTTTGGTGATATCGGTGGTGACAAAAGGCGCGGCGAGTTCCCTCCGGGCGTGTGGATGATCCTGCAAGACGGTGTCAGGAGAGCCTGACTTCGGAACGGCCTACAAAGCGGGGCGTGTACAGTTTCGAGCAAGACCTCTCACAAGAGTGACATCCACGGCGCAAAGAATCCTACTGACGTGTTGTACTCCTTATCTTCACTGCAACGTATAAAAAAGAGATATCTTTTTCTGCATCACTTACGAACTTACGCGTGCTCTCTTTGTGCCATCCTGATCAAACAAAGAAAACGAACAGCGTCTGGATATAACGTAACAATATCTTACCATAATTGAACATTTCGCCGTGGAACATTTATTGTATTTTCAAGTATCTTAATAATCACATTGCCATTGAATTAATTGTATGCCTTAATAATATTATTGTATCAATTATATGTGTTACAGTATTTATTGTATGTGAATAAATATGTGTTATAATTGTCAATTGTATCTTTTTGTGCTATTGTAAAATATTAAAAATAAGTATAGATTAAAAACTTGACAATGACAAGCACAGCTTGCACTTTGAGAAAGCAACGGGTTATCATCTTGCGATGTTCGCTTCAGAGAAATATCGAAACCAAATGTAACTCATGATTCTACATTTACTTGGCACTCAGGCATCGGGGTTCTGTATGACTATCATGAGGTACTCCTTGTCTACCGCCACCATAATCTCATGCTTCTTGGAGCGGATTCGAAAGAGGAGTAGGTCGTTGGTGGGGTCGATATCGCGGACCGTGCCGCGGATCTTCTCGGTCAAGACCGTGATGAGGGCGCAGTACTGGACTGTCGTGGTGTTGTCCAGCGTCGACTTGATGGGGATGCCCTCGCTGTTCACGATGATGATGCCGATCACACCTTTGTAGCCCTGGATTCTCTTCAGGATCTCCTCGACCTCTGACTGCGACATTTTTCTGCTGATTCTTCGATTAAATCTCCGCGGCGTCGCCAAGACGACGACCTCTCATTATTTACTGTTTCATTGAAGCGCCGTGAAAAGACGCAAGCTTCTGTTGACACTTTAGAGAGACACTTTACCAAGGTAGCGTTGAGAAAAATCAAGAATTTGACTATTTTAAGTAAAAATTGCCTTGAAAAAAAAAAGTTACTTAATACCAAGCAATAAATCGAGTGAACGCCCAGAATGATTGATAAGGAACCTGGTACACATCTCGATATGATAATGGTTAGAAAGGTTGAGGACTCCAGGTTAAAGCAGTGAGTGAAGTCCACCCGGCCGAATGCGGGAGGACTTTTCGTCCAATATCAAGTCATCTCTAGAAGGTTTAGATCAAATTTACCATTATATATATATATATATGAAATTTTGCCGGGAGGATATTGATTTAAAGAGACAAAGGTCGCCTCTCCCGTCAAAATAGACGTCAAAACTAGACGCCATCTATTGACCGTCACCGCAAACTAGCAGTCTCGGATCGGTGACAAAGCCACAACACTAGCTTTGGCAAACTGAAAAGCGTCCACCTAGGCGACCTTTGTATCTTTAAATCAATATCCTCCCGGCAAAATTTCCATCTATATTTTAGCCATAGATTTGGCCCAGCCACTTTACCAGCTAAACACCTCTTTGGCAGATTGTCAAGATTCCATTAGATCCCGTGTGGATCTCATGGAATAAAGTCCGCTCTAGACTGACGAGGGCCATTAGCCCGAAACCATGGTCTCTAGGTGGACGCTTTTCAGTTTGCCAAAGCTGGTGTTGTGGCTTTGTCACCGACCCGAGACCGCTAGTTTGCGGTGACGGTCAATAGATGGCGTCTAGTTTTGACATCTATTTTGACGGGAGAGGCGACCTTTGTCTCTTTAAATATATATATGTCATAATTTGTATAGTTATTGCCAAGAGATAAATTTATTTTCGTCAAAATAAGTATGTAAATATGTTACGCTTGTGTTAAAATGTAAATATGTAAATTCATCCATGTATAAAAGGCGGTACAAAAAATAAAGTGGCAGACATCGCGGGTGCGCTGTTCGCTTGGCATAACGGTTGCGCCTCTTCATTTAGCTACGACATATATATATATCTAAAGAGACAAGGGTCGCCTCTCCCGTCAAAATAGACGTCTAAAACAGACGCCATCTAGGAGAGGCGACCCTTGTCTCTTTAGATCATTTTCCTCCCGGCAAAATTTCCATCTATATATATATATATACGAAATGCAAATAATAAAGTTTATCTAATAAAAGTTAAAATCGTTTTGAAAATGGAGCAATCCATACTTAATTCATTAGATAATAAAAGGCATATATTGGATTTAATGAAATATTTATTTTGCCAATATTTCGGCTGGCTGAACGCCGACCTTTATCGAGGCATTCCATTTTTGTGTACACAAACTCAGCGCCGCATAGTGTCATAATATCACAGTTGAAATCAATTAAAATACAGAGTAGGTGGAGAAATTTGTGCATGAAAAAATTATTATAAAAATGCAATCAAATATGTAAAATATCTTAAAATATTAAAGGAAAAAATGAGTTCTATCTTATATTAAAAAAATTGTAATAAGTACATAAAAATAATTCATTAATAACTCATTAAGAGAAAATGTAAAAATATATGTATCTATTAAAACATTTTTTGTTAAACTTTTTAAAAAGATTCTTACAGTTTATTGTTTAAATCATTTTAAATTTATTTTCAAATGTTTTAATAGATACATATATTTTTACATTTTCTCTTAATGAGTTATTAATAAATTATTTTTATGTACTTATTACAATTTTTTTTTTTTAATATAAGATAGAACTCATTTTTTCCTTTAATATTTTAAGATATTTTACACATTTGATTGCATTTTTATAATATTTTTTTCATGCACAAATTTCTCCCACCTACTCTGTATTCTAATTGATTTCAACTGTGATATTATGACACTATGCGGCGCTGAGTTTGTGTATACAAAAATGTAATGCCTCGATAAAGGTCGGCGTTCAGCCAGCCGAAATATTGGAAAAATAAATATTTTATTAAATCCAATATATGCCTTTTTTATCTAAAAGTTAAAATCTTAAATAAACCTTAAATTAAGTTGATATCATAGAGCAAGCTCATATGAATTTATATAGTGACAAAACTATATTTAGAATTTGAAATAATAGTGATATTTTAGATAAATAGGGATTTGTATTAGATTAGCAAGCTAATTCTAAATTAAACATAGGCGATAAAGTTAATATTTTTTTGTGTGTTTAAGGTTAATAATTAAACAGTTGTTTGTATTAAGGAGAGAAAAAGGTAATAAAATTAATTATATTGGTTAGAATCAGGTTTAAATTGATGTTTTTTTAATAGAAAAAAATATATATAAAAAAGAAAAAGAAAATTTAACAAAAAAAATGATAACAACGTAACGTCTTTTATATTCGGCTGTTACCCGTCATTTAGACATACTCTGATAGATATATAGGAATAAAGGAAGAGATTTTATGATGATTATATATTTGTTTTTTAGTAAAAGAGAAGAAAGAGATAAAGAAAGAACCATACACTTTTATTTCAAAAAAGGTAGAAAAATTAATAGGGTGTCAGTATTTTATATAGAGTTTAGATAATTAAAGATTTTTGAAGTATATTTTGTATTTTATATTTTTATTTATTTAATTAACACAAAGCAATAACGCGCCATCTATACATATAAAATAAAAGGACTTAAAAGCGCGAATGTTTCTTTTAAACATAATACAAATTTCTACTGTCCTTACTGCGATGAAAAATATATTGGGAGGGCTTGGCTCATCAGTGGTGAACCCTCCCAGCGGTTTCGCCAATTTAATCCACCAGACCGCTTCTCAGAGCTCTAATACTGTATTGGATCATTCTGCTTTTATATGCTACACTGAAGGATGGAATCTTAGAAATGGTTAACAAGTAAACTATGGACATAAGCTTATAGGACAGTAGATTTACATTCAAATATTTGCTTCGAGCAATGCTCTTCAGCAAACACTAAAGACAAGGCCAGTTAGGCATAAATTAACACAAAGCAATAACGCGCCATCTATACATATAAAATAAAAGGACTTAAAAGCGCGAATGTTTCTTTTAAACATAATACAAATTTCTACTGTCCTTACTGCGATGAAAAAATATATTGGGAGGGCTTGGTTCATCAGTGGTGAACCCTCCCAGCGGTTTCGCCAATTTAATCCACCAGACCGCTTCTCAGAGCTCTAATACTGTATTGGATCATTCTGCTTTTATATGCTACACTGAAGGATGGAATGATCCAATACAGTATTAGAGCTCTGAGAAGCGGTCTGGTGGATTAAATTGGCGAAACCGCTGGGAGGGTTCACCACTGATGAGCCAAGCCCTCCCAATATATTTTTTCATCGCAGTAAGGACAGTAGAAATTTGTATTATGTTTAAAAGAAACATTCGCGCTTTTAAGTCCTTTTATTTTATATGTATAGATGGCGCGTTATTGCTTTGTGTTAATTTATGCCTAACTGGCCTTGTCTTTAGTGTTTGCTGAAGAGCATTGCTCGAAGCAAATATTTGAATGTAAATCTACTGTCCTATAAGCTTATGTCCATAGTTTACTTGAAAACCATTTCTAAGATTCCATTCTTCAGTGTAGCATATAAAAGCAGAATAATCCAATACAGTATTAGAGCTCTGAGAAGCGGTCTGGTGGATTAAATTGGCGAAACCGCTGGGAGGGTTCACCACTGATGAGCCAAGCCCTCCCAATATATTTTTCATCGCAGTAAGGACAGTAGAAATTTGTATTATGTTTAAAAGAAACATTCGCGCTTTTAAGTCCTTTTATTTTATATATTTATTTAATTAAAATATAATTAATAGAGTTTTTGTCTTTTTATATATATTTAAAATAAAGTTAGAATTATATTATAAAGTGTTTTACCTAGTTAAAGAAAGATAAACATATTTTAAATATTTGCCAATTATAAATTATGTTTTGGAACCCTAATGGTAGACCAGGACAAAACAATAAAAAGGAGATTGGATATTCTATTGGTAAGAGAAATCTGTGGTATCAGGGATCTTCTATGTTAACTAATCTTAACTTTATCACACACTATAATGGTCGAATAGAAATCTAACCATAATGAAGGAAGGGTGAAATGGTGTGGTATTTTCATCTGAAGATCCCTGATACCACAGATTTCTCTTACCAATAGAATATCCAATCTCCTCTTTGTTGTATTGTCCTGGTCTACCATTAGGGTTCCAAAACATAATTTATAATTGGCAAATTATTTAAAATATGATTATCTTTCTTTAACTAGGTAAAACACTATATAATCTTATTCTAACTTTATTTAAAATATATATATAAAAAAGACAAAAACTATCAATTATATTTTAAATAAATAAAAAAATATATACAAAATATACTTCAAAAATCTTTAATTATCCAAACTGTATATAAGATACTAAAACTCTATCAATTTTTCTACCTTTTTTGAAATAAAAGTGTATGGTTCTTTCTTTATCTCTTTCTTCTCTTTTATTAAAAAATGAATATATAATCATCATTAATATCTTCCTTTATTCCTATATATCTATCAGAGTATGTCTAAATGACGGGTAACAGCCGAATATAAAATACTTTACGTTGTTATAATTTTTTTTTGTTAAATTTTCTTTTTTTTTTTTTTTTTTATAATTATTTCTATTAAAAAACATCAATATAAACCTGATTCTAACCAATATAATCACTTTTATTACCTTTTTCTCTCCTTAATAAGATTTAAATATAATAAATATAAACAACTGTTTAATTATTTACCTTAAGCACAAAAAAATTCTTAACTTTTATCTCTTATGTTTAATTTAGAATTATCTTGCTAATCTAATACAATTCCATATTTATCTAAAATATTACTAATATTTCAAGTTATAAACATAGTTTTGTCACTATATATATATTAATTTATGCCTTACTGGCCCCCTTGCCCTTATTGTTTGCGGAAGCGCATTGCTCGATGCAAGTATTTATATGTATTTATACTGTTTTAAAAGCATAGTTTGCTTAAATACCATTTCTGAGATTCCACCCTCAGTGTAGTATAGATATATAAGAATGATCCAATATAGTATAAGAGCTCTAAAGAAGTGGTCTGGTAGATTAAATTGACGAAACCGCTGGAAGGGTTTACCATTGATGAACCAAGCCCTCCCAATATATATTTTTTTCATCACACGAAGGACAGTAGAAGTTTGAATTATGTGTTAAAGAAAAATTCGTGTCTTTATGTACCCCCATAGGCTATAAGGTGATTAAACTTATCAGTTAGGTGGAAAGAATGTTGTTTATATTTGTATTCAAGTAGCGAAATAATCTCCAACGTCTTCGGACGAACATGGCCATGTTTGTATATGAAGGGGGTCCATAGGTATACGAGGACTCTTCACCAAGTCGCCATGTGTAAATAGCCAGGACAGGGTGACTCGCGAGCTGTGCTCGAATGCAATACCTGTAAACTGAGACGTAATAAAAATACGAGGACTCTTATAGGAGTGAGTTGCGTGGAGACGCTTAAAGTGTTATCTGCGCGCCTAGTCCGTGTCTGGTGATCTCCTCGCATACTTGTGTAACCCCGGTCCGCTCCCTATCAACGTTGCAATAAGAGATAAGTACTGTTTTTTATATAACTAATCGTTACTTTTTATTTACGTCCTCTTCTTTTTGTACTCCTTAATGTACGCCTTTCTGTGTGATAAGTTACTTTTACTTTAGGTTCTAGTAAATTGAATTTGTGTGTTAACCCGTAAAAGTAAATAACTCTGTTATTGGCGAGCCCTGCCAAGATTACTGGTGTTTGAACGTGTAAATTCCTGTAATTTTTACGTGCGGTTTTATTTATTGTTTGAGTTTTTTCTGTACTCCATCATGTTTTCGAATGGTATGCTTAACTTGTCAATGTTTAATTGGGTTGATCTCGAGTCTTTCATTCGGGAAGTCGAGCTTAAAGCTCGAATGGGCAAATGGAATTCCGAGGTCAAAGCACTGCTCATGCTCGAAGCTCTATCCCCTGAAGTTAGGTTGAGCTTAGAGGAGATTGTTCGCAGTGAGGCAGATTCAATAGACAAAGCAGTTAGTGTCATGGCCACGGAAGATAGTGTAGAACATCGTTGTAGCTTTATGAAATAATCCGTAACAATATCAGTTTCGAAAGTATTATTAGTAAACTGAACATATTGTACCCTAAGAAAGTGCCAGGTAATAGGGAACGCCTTAAATTTATAGGTCTTAAGCAGAGAGTTAGGGAAAATCCTATGGTTTTTGTGCTGAGAACATGTACGTATGTTTTCCCACGTGACGCAGCGGAGCGTGACCTTGCCTGCACGGGTGGGTCAGTTGTTGTTTTGAACTCTGTATGGATGGACATTAAAACATGGTGGCAGCGATAACTGGATAAAATACGAACCCGTATATTGCAAAATATCGATTTTTGCGTACCTTGGAAGATAATTCAACATGGCTCAGATTCAACCTCCAGAAACTTTCGACTTCTCGACTCCCAACGAATGGCCCAAATGGAGGAAAAGATTCGAACGATACCTCGTGGTGAGTGGAATGAAGAAGAAAGAGGAGGCGGACAAGATCGATTTGTTCATGTACTTGATGGGTGACCGCGCGGATGATATATTCAGGACTTTCAAGTTCGAAAAGGAAGAAGAGGCAACGAAAAATTGATTCCGTCCTCAAGGCGTTCGACAGCCACTTCTGTGTCAGGAAGAATATTATCTACGAACGTGCGAAATTTAATTCAAGAATCCAAGAGGATCGGGAGCCAGTGGACGAATTCATCACTTCATTGTACAAATTGGCTGATAGTTGCGAATTTGAGGGTCTTCATGAGCAGTTGATCCGTGACCGAATAGTGGTTGGAGTGAGGGACAAAGCTTTGTCTGAAAGAATGCAGTTGGACAGCGAACTGACTTTGGAAAAGGCGGTGAAATTGGTTCGACAGCAGGAAGCCGTTCGACAGCAGCAAGTCGACCTGCAGCGTCCCTCAACAAGCCAAAAGGTCAATCAGGTAAAGTTCAACTCGAAGAAACAATCACCGAAACAACAACAGCAGCCTTCGAGGAAGAAGGAGAAGTCAGGCAAAACAAGATCACGATGTCCAAAATGCGGAGGTTTCACCCACAGGGAAGGACAGGCTAGCCGTGCTGAAGGACAAAAATGTAACCTGTGTTCAAAAACTGGCCATTTTGCAAATTGCTGCCCAGATAAGCAGGCGAAGACTGCGGAAGTCAAAGCTGTTTCTGAACTTGATGAAGAAATTGGTTTTCTCCTGGAGGTCTCAGCCGTGGAGGATTCATCTAATCTCGATAATGATGAAGACGAGTGCAGGAGGCGATGGACAGCAGAAATCCAAGTGAACGGGGAAAAGGTGAAGTTTAAGCTCGACTCCCAGGCGGATGTTACATGTGTTCCTCTGTGTCTCTTTAAGAAGATAATGGGACAACAACGACTAGTGGAAAGTGATATCAACATTAGAGCTGCTGAATTCTCCGAACTTCAGACTGTGGGTATGTTTATATCAATGCTGCGAAATGGCAATTATGAAATCAAGGAGAAGATTTATGTCATTCGTCGTTTGAGTGAACCTCTTCTGAGTCGCCGGGCATGTGAGCTCTTGAACCTGGCGAGGCGGATTGAAGTGGTTGCGACGAGAATTAACCCGATCAAGGAATTCCCTGAAGTATTTGAAGGACTGGGACAGATCGGAAACCCTTACGAAATCAAATTGAAACTGGAGATCCTAGATAAGTTGCACGCTGGGCACTTCGGGATTACAAAAACAAGACTTCGCGCACGTGAGACGGTATGGTGGCCTGGAATTTCGGAAGAGATCGCGGAAACAGTCAGAAAATGCAGTGTTTGTATCCAGGAAGCCGTCTCAAAACATGAACCTTTGATACCAACCAACTTTCCTACACGACCGTGGCAAAAGATTGGAATGGATTTGTTCAAGTTCGAGAATAAGTGGTATCTAGTCGTCATTGACTATTATTCTCGATTTCCTGAAGTGGTTCAGCTGGATCGGCTCACAGCCAATGTGGTGGTGCGTAGTTGCAAATCCATATTTGCCCGACATGGAATACCAGAAACTGTTGTAAGCGATAATGGGACGCAATTTGGAGCTGCTCGTGAGTTTGCAAATTTCGCAAGGCAGTACGGATTCACACATGTCACTTCAAGTCCTCGATTCCCGCAGAGCAATGGGATGGCAGAAGCAGGTGTGAAAATTGCTAAGTTGATCCTCAAGAAAAATCAAGACCCATCGCTTGGACTCCTGGAGTATCGATCGACCCCTTTGGAGAACGGTTACAGCCCTGCTGAGCTTCTCATGGGACGTAAACTCCGAACGACCTTGCCAATTGCACCAGAGAATCTTAATCCAAAGTTGGTGGACTCTCAGACCCTGAAAAGAAAGGAGGGGAGAAGGAAAAAGGATATGAAATCCAGATATGATCGACGCTGCGGAGCTACGGACATGGAGGAGCTATCCGAAGGTGACACGGTTTGGATTACAGATATGCGAACCTGGGGGATTGTAAAGCAGAAGGCATCGACACCAAGGTCATATATGGTTGATACTCCAGTTGGGACTTTACGTCGAAACAGGTTCCATCTACGAAAAGGAGTTACAGTGCAATATCCAGCCGACCCATCGACGCCGACCTTTTCGGGGGAGGAACTGGTTGAAAATGAAAAGACCCCAGTTGTGGATTATCCCTCTAACGACTCAGAAGACGGCCAGATAAGAACCCGGAGTGGACGAATTGTTAAACCTGTGGATCGCCTTCATTATTAATTATATTATGCATTTAAAGTTTGTAATGTATATATATATTTCAAATCTTGAAAAGAGGGATGTGCTGAGAACATGTACGTATGTTTTCCCACGTGACGCAGCGGAGCGTGACCTTGCCTGCACGGGTGGGTCAGTTGTTGTTTTGAACTCTGTATGGATGGACATTAAAACAGTTTTTAACCCTTAAGTACTCGCGCGGGGTGTATCACACCCCAAGCTATCACTTTACCTCAAGAAAATCATTAAATCCTTAACCAAAATCTTCCAATTTTTCAATAGCTTAATATTTCAATGTGCCAAATAGACATGTCAAATTTCAACAAAATTAATAGAGGGAATATATTTGTAATTTATTCTTTTTGCTAGAATGGGGTGTGTCACACCCCGCGCGAGTACTTACGTAACAAAGTTTTGTAATCAGCCCGAATATGATACTGCTGAATTCTCACGCACCATGAGTCATTTCCCCTACCTTTCAGTGTCAATTTAGTTTCACTTTGCCCATCATCTAAGCTTACTTTGATCCAATATTATAATGGATAGCAAAAATATTCAATCACTTTTTAGCATGTTTGATGAGGAAGAAGAAGATTTTGATGAGCTAGATGATGATAACTTTAGTGATGATGAAGAATATATCCCCCATAGCTCAGATTCAGAACAAGAAGAAGACGATGAACAAGAACCACATCAGGATTCTACGTACTTCTTTGGAAGAGATAAAATGACCAAATGGAAAAAGGAAGAATGGAGAACATCAAGGGTACGTACAAGAGCTATAAATATTATTACACACTTACCTTGTTCTAAACAATTTGGTAAGAACACTCCAACTCCATTAGAAGCTTTTTTGAAATTTATTAGTATTGACATAATCAAAAAAATAGTTGAATACACAAATATTTTTATTGAGACCATCAGGCCAAATTATAGCAGGGAGAGAGATTGCCGCAATACAGATGAAAATGAAATCCGTTGTCTGCTCGGACTCATAATAATAATCGGAAAAAATCGTGCATCGCATTTGCATTTCAAAGAAATTTGGAATGCAAATGGCACTGGTATAGAAATATGCAGAGCAGCAATGGCCTACGAACGATTTTTGTTCCTTTTGCGAGTAATTCGATTTGACAATGTCCTTACTAGACAGATCAGAAGAGATAATGACAAATTTGCTGCCCTGAGGGAAATTTTTGAAATGTTTGTTGCCAACTGTAAACAAATGTATTCCCCTGGCGAATATTTAACAATCGATGAAAAGCTTATTCCTTTTAGAGGGAAATGTAATTTTCGCCAATACATACCAAACAAACCTGCAAAATATGGCTTGAAAATATACATGATGTCTGATGCACACACGTTCTATTCTGTGAATATGGAGCCGTATGTTGGTAACAATCGTGGACCTTTTTATAAATCCAATGCTTCTGATGATGTTGTCAAAAGATTGGTGGAACCAGTATCAGGAACAAAACGAAATATTACCACTGATAACTGGTATACAAGTTTCCCACTAGCTCAAAGTTTGTTGACTGAACATAACTTGACCCTCGTTGGAACTTTGAAAAAAAATAAAAAGGAAATTCCTGTAGAGTTTTTACCCAACAGGAATAGACCTATCTTTTCTTCAATTTTTGGCTTCAATGAAAATACAACTCTTGTATCATATGTCCCCAAGAAATCAAAATCAGTTATCCTATTGTCAACAATGCACTCAACAATGACAATTGACGAGGACACAGGAGATAAAATGAAGCCGGAAATAGTCACTTTTTATAACCAAACCAAGATAGGCGTTGATGTTGTTGACCAAATGTCGGGGACCTACAGTGTAGGACGACGCACAAGAAGATGGCCTCTGTGTATTTTCTTTGATCTCGTCAATGTTGCAGAAATAAATGCACAAGTACTTTACAACGCAAATCACCTGCAAGAAGAACCCATTAAAAGACGCCACTTTTTGGAAAAGATCGGACTGAGTTTGATAGATGAACATATCAAAGAACGCCTTTGCATTGTGTCACTACCTAAAGATATAAAACTTGCTCTTCAAAGGATAATTGGAGTGGCAAATGAACAAACAGTAAGTAAAAATGTTATTTACCAATATAAATAAACATGATAAATTTTATGATGGTTTTTTTTAGGTACCAGGACCATCAGAACCACTTTCAAAAAAGCAAAAGCGATGCCATCTTTGTGACCGATCTAAAGATAGGAAAACAAAGACTACCTGCAAAAATTGCAAAAGAAATATCTGCAATAATCATTCCTTCATTATGTGTGCAGAATGCTTTGAAAATTAATGAAAAAAATATAAGATTTATTTTTGTGAATAATGAATATGCATAAAAATTGTAAATGCTTATAGGATTTAGAAAACATGTACAAGCACTGGAATAATTAAATATTTTATTATTTTATTTACATTTTAATTAATATCCATTCTTTTCTCTATAATATAAATATAAATACGTTGTATTTGGCTTACATTATATATATTAGATTTAGGTTTATATTTTGGGGTGTGATACACCCCGCGCGAGTACTTATGTAACAAAAAATGCCGCGAGTACTTAAGGGTTAAAGAAAGATTCCTGGCCATCAGATTTGACGATAGCCTAGTGTTCGTAATCCTCCTTGAAAATGTGCTCGAAAAGTATAGAGAGGCTATTGTTCGCAGTGAGACTGATTCAATAAACAAAGCAGTTAGTGTCATGGCCACGGAAGATAGTGTAGAACATCGTTGTAGCTTTATGAAAGGGGTATGTTCAGTAGAAGGGGTTGAAGAAATAAATAGCATTAAGGGTGAAATAAAAAGTATTATTTGTCAATATTTAATATTTTGGAATATTTGCATACTCTCCGCTAGAGAAGGCTGCGCTGTCAGTTTCTGACTTGAGCAACACCCGAGGGAGAGTGGGAAGAAAGTGAGACAATGACTGGAATACCAATGAATTCCCAATCAGCTTGCTAATGATCTCTTGGTCATTCAACTTGTGACAATGGTCAGTCACCACGGTAACGCACGTCCTCTATCGTCATCTCTCGCGGTTGTTCCTACAGCATTGACACCAGTGACCTGTATACACATTGATAAATTAACTCACAAATTCACAATTTTATTAAAAATAGTGTACAAAAGGGAAATTGTATTGGGATCAGTGGTTGAATTAAGGCATTTCTTGATCATGCAATCGCTGATGGCTTGCTCCATCTGTAGGAATCAAATAATCCTTAATTTTTAATGAAAGGGAATTCGTCAATATTCTGTCTGGAATATCTTAAAATCAACATATAGTTTCTATTTATTCCGATAGATGGCGAAACTTTCAGTTGCAAAAAAAAAAAAAAAAAGAATCAAGGAATATACTTTCTCAACCTGAAGAATTAGCTTTAAAATATTTTTCTGTCAAATATAAAATAATAAAATTGCGTGAATATATTTAAAGTAAAGAAACTAGATATGTTATGCATAGGTTATGAAGCCTTTGAAATGATCACTTTATAATTCTATAAGCGTGTTACACCTTTTCTACCATTTTTTTAAACGATTTTTCCCTTTTTCTAATAAATATTCTTATATTGAAATTTTAAATATAAGGGGGTATGTTTGTGTAGCGCTATAATTTATTTTGAAACAATCTAAATTGTAAGATATAATACGGCGAGTGCTTTAAAGATTATTTCCTTCTCTAAATATGTTACACATGTAGAATTCTGTTAGGCTTAGAGAGGAACAGAATCTTGCTTGAGCAATCTCTCTGATATGGACTCAAATGAATAAACTAGATGGGAGACCATAGAGGTCCCGTGGCTCTCGAGTAAAGCAATCAAATATATTCACCGTTTAAACAACATTAAATATATGTTTTCAAGAAAATATGAAAATATCAGGGTAAAGTTAGTTAACCGAGTTATGTAAATGATGTAAATTGCGCAGCTATCCTTCGCACATTAATTGAGATATAAGAAGAGGGATTTGCATATTTCGTTTTCCAATATTCGTACTTCTCTGTCAGGGAAACGCTTGCAATTTTTGTTTTTTGGCTCAGGTAAAACGTTTAGTAATAGAAAATGTAAGGCCACCGCCAGCCGAGGCAGTTCCAGCAACCACACAATTTAACTAGAGGTATTGTGATTGGACAAGAAGGACCGGTTGGTCCATACGTAAAATTTCTACAGAAGACATCTCGACGCGTCCACGGTGCACAGGCTATGGCGAAGATGGGTGGAACATGGAAATGTGGCATGATTGAAGGGTGCTGGTACGGCCGGAGTGACGTCAACACGTGTGGACCGACACATCCGCCTGATGGCGTTGGAGGCCCTACAGTTAACTTCTGTCGCCCTTTTGAAAGATGGGCAGGACACTCTTAATGCTTCTATATATCGACCAGACCATCATACACAGATTGGTCACTAGCGGCCTACACTCATGGCGGCCGTTAAGAAGACTGCCATTGACCCAGCGGCATAGACACCTCCGTGTGTAATTTTGTCGGTATAGAGCCCCATGGACAGCGGAGTGGCTCAGGGTAGAGTTCTCAGATGAACCTAGTTTCTGGTTTAGCAATGACAGTGACCGAGAAATAGTTTCGCCGTCTTGGTGACAGGTCCAATCCGGCCGTATCTGTGGAACGCCGCATCTCACGACAACGCGTATTATGGTTTGGGGAGCAGATCACCTATGATTCGTATTGAGGTCATTATGACGGCCCAACGATACGTGAATGACGTGCTGCAAGCGGGTGACGCTACCCTTTCTTCAGAAGGTACCAAATGCCTTTTTTTCCAGCAGGATAACGTCTGACCTCACACAGCACGAATCGGTCAACATGTCCTGCATGAAACCTCGATGTGCTTCTATAGTCACCAGTTTCTTCTGATCTCTGACCTATATAACATGTCTGGGACTTGATTGGATGTCATTAGCGTGCGCTGCCACAGCCGCGTTCAGAAGATAAACTGTGGCTGATGGTTGACAGGAATGAGCAGCCATCCCAGGACACCATCCTCATTAAGTCAGTACCAAGACATGTTGACATAGCCGCCCGTGGCGGTCCCACAACATATTGAGTGGACGGCGTTGTCATTCAGTGTATAAGTGTATTCTGTTCTAATAAAGATCATTTATTGTTCATTACTGGTACTCTCTTTATGCAGATTTCACAACTTTTTGCCCACTAATTCTTGGTATTGCAAATTCAATGTCACGTAGTGTATTTCTCAACTAATCGATATGATAAAATACTAATATATTAATTTGATGACATTATAATATATATAAGAAAATTAGCGCAAAAACGTCTAATTGTACTGATATATGAATGATCGTGCAACTAAAAGGGCCAACAGCCCGAACTCATACCTGGTTAGATTTTCTTGATTAATAAAGAAAGGGTATTTGGAAAATTCTGGAATAATTAAAAATCTACGATTAGTTGATATTTATTCCGACAGATGGCGCACACCATCAGCAACTTTTAGTTGCACTATCAGGAGATGCCATTTTCCTAATTTTTATATAAAATATTTATGTTTTTCAAATTGTAGATGTGTTCTAATCATATAGAAAGTACTAAAATATATCAATGAATAATAGTTATATTCTCTTCCTCCTTTACCGTAAAAATACATGCTTTTTTCTACGCAACCCTCAACTTTTATTATACACTAGACCAGGGGTCGGAAAATTTTTGAGACGGAAGAGTCAAAATTACAATTTACAAAATTTTAAAGTTTTTAAAGAGCGCAAAATATTTTCTTGCCAACAACAAATAGAACTCGCATAAATAATATTTGTGTATGGAACTATATAAAGAGCCTCAGCTTCACATCCAAAGAGCAGCATGTGGTTCGGGAGCCGCAATTTGCCGACCCCTGTATTTGACATATGACCAGACTCTGCATTGGTAAGAGGAATAAAGGGAATATGCAAATCAGTCACTTATTTGGTCGAATAAAATATATCCCACACACAATCCTCAACCCCAATGACCGGTTAATATTTAGGACATATTGCACAACACTTATAGGACTGATTCGAATATACCGGGTTTCAAACTCCTTCAAGACTTAATTTTAAATGAGAGTCATAGAGAGATATGTCAAATATTGTGCAATATATGCAGAACAAACCTCTCTTTATACAGATGTATTCTTAAAATATCATCATCCATTTAGTGCCTTTCATCAATGAAATAATGATATTGCCACGTGGAAAATTATGAAAGACAAACTACGCGATGAAACAGCAATTTATTTAAGACAAGAGCAAACTATGAATGATAAAAAACGATAAGCAATGAGGGTAGTTTACAGAGTAGCAAATTATAAACAATGAAACTCTGTTAATAAAATAATAAATACTACGCTACAATATTATAAATGTTGCTTAACATTTGTGATTTTGGGGAAGATAATTGCTCGATGCATTATATCTATAATTTAGATATACATTTCTACATCATAGAAGCATATGTTCATAGTTAGTTCAAAACACCATTTTACTGTGTTCAATAGATAGTGCATGGTATATAAGAACTCAGGCCAATACAACAAAAAAAGTCGGTGGATGAGAGGGTAACACGTTCGATTCCCGACAGTCATGAACCGGGATTGAATCCCGCGTTAAAAACTGTTTAATATGTGAAGAACCTTCACATATTATTCATTGAACCAGGTCCAATACAATAGAAGTCGGTGAACGTTAAAACAGCCATCAACCGGAATCGATATCGTATTGTACACTTTTTTCTGTGAAGAACCTGTTCATATATTTCATTGTAAATAACATAAGATAGGTTGCTCTTTTGAGCGGTACCTAATAAAGTTATTTTGGAACAGGAATTCCAATACAATAGGAGTCGGTGAACGAGTGGGTAAAACAGCCATCAACCGGAATTCCGTATTGTACACTTTTTTTCTGTGAAGAACCTGTTCATATATTTCATTGTAAATAACATAAGCTAGGTTTCACTTTTGAGCGGTACCTAATAAAGTCTTTTTTTGTAACCGTCCAATACAATATTAGATTAAAATGGTGAAATTGCTGGGAACGTTCACCACATATAAGCCATGTCCTCCTTCTTTTAAATTTTAATTTCATCGCAGGCTAAGGGCTGTAGAGAAATAATTATATACATAGTGTAATCAATAATTTCCAGGAATGCTAAATATTTAAAGAAATACAAAAGTATAATAAAGTTTTATTTAAAATTTCTCAAAATAATGACAGTCACTATCTATACACTTGTTCCATCTTTTTTTCCAGATATCAAAACACCTCTGAAAATCCTCATCTTTCAGGCTTTTTAAAATATTATTCGAATTCTCCTTTATTTCAGGTATTGAGTCAAATCGAGGTCCTTTTAAGACTCTTTTAATTTTAGGGTAAAGGAAAAAGTCGTTGGGAGCAAGTCAGGAGAATAGGGTGGCTGGGGTAGTAAAGCAATTCCGTGTTTAGCCAAATAGAGTGGTACAGTGACGGCCGTATTTGGCCGTGCGTTGTCATGATGCAAGAGCCAATTTTTCTGATGCCATTTTTCGGGTCTTTTTCTGACGCACAGGCTCTCTTAAACGTCGCAATACATCAAGATAGTAATGTTGATTAATGGTCTGACACTCAGGCCCGAATTGATAGTGTACCAATCCCTTTACATCAAATAAAGTGATAAGAAAACACTTAAGCTTCGATTTAAACATCCTTGCTTTCTCTTGCTTATTCGACCAGCTTTTAATCGTGCAAACCATTCAAATGTCCTCGATTGTGATAGGGAATCTTCTTTAAAAGCCTGCTTCAAGATTTTAAATGATTCGGAAGCTGTTTTCCCTAATTTAAAGCAAAACCCTATGCAGACTCAAATTTTTATTTCTCATTCCTGGAAATTATTGATCACACGTTGTATTTTAAAAATAAAAATTTGCGCTAAAAATATGCACTCTTCTTGTTTGTCCTTCAAATATTATTTAACTAATTACAAGTTTGTTCCAAAATTTCGTTAACACTTGCAAAAAATTGAAATACCAATATTATTCGCCGTTGTGTATAATGTCTTTGTATTATGTATAAGCAATTGTATTATGTATTCGCTGTAATAATATTATTCGCCAAGTAATATGAAAATCAACGTTTTAAGGAAAACACTAACTTTTGGGACAACCTTCTATCATTTTTTTTTATTCAAAGTGTATAAGGTTAATTTGGAGTTAAATTCTTTTTAAAATTAACAAATTTATTACGTTGTCATATTCCTGTACATCCTCTTACGTGTGTTTTAAGAAGGAAGATTTTCCATTCAATGTGTTGGCTCTGCTTCCGCCTTGTCAAGGACCATTAACGAGGATAGATTAGCACATCCCGGGAAGGTACTAATCCTCTTTCACCTTTCAAACTTAGAAAAAAAAAGGTAGGCTTCTTAAACTTTTTGGTGAAATTTTCGTCTGTCGGGAAAACAATAGACTTTTCCGGGGCGCTGGCCATTCACTCTTCTGCTTTTTTTTCTCCTCTTTGACCTGGAGCAGGAAAAAAGCTCGGGGCACCCAGAAGTGTTTTTATTTTCTGGAATTTGTCGATAATGGATGGCATAACAGGGCGAGTTTAGGCACAGTTCTTTCTCAGATAGGTTGATTTAATGGCGACTCCTCTTGTTTTTATGCGCACGTTCTCCGTTTTAAGAGGCTTTTGTCGAGATCGTTTGGAGCTCTTATTTCAATCTGATGTTAAGTCGTCTGCCAGAGATTTACGTCCTATTAAAGATCTTCTGACAATAAGTAGGAATCCATTCGGACATAAAACTAGAGAGTTGAACACATTCCCTTCTGTTATTTAATGGCCTCTGCTATCTGCCAATGTTATGGCTATAAAAGTTGCGGGGAATCGATACGGAAAATTAATATGATTCTAAAGAAATAATTTCAGGCATAGCCGCTAATGGGAGATATATAAAAAAAAAACACGATTTTTTTAGCTTTAACAAAAGGAATTTAACATAATCGCATATGTAGCTTTAATTTTTTATAAGTTAAAAAGGGAAATTTATTATTCTCTATCTTGAATAGTCTCGACATATTAAATAAGTCGATATTAGCATAATATCTAATATTATAGTTTTAAAGACGATTATAAAACTATATAAAGAGAATTATGAGAAAAAAATATTATGGAACACTTGCTGCCCTGTTAGTCCGAGAGATATATTAATTATAAGGCAATATAACGCGTCATCTATATGTGAGAAATGAAAGTATAAAACACGAATATTTCTTTTACAATATATGTATGATGATGAAACAGCTGAATGATGTTTTCACCTTCTTATCCTGGTTGGCACAGTGTGACTTTTTCTAAGTATTAACTTTCTTTGCTTCATTTGAAATATAGGAATAAATAACCTTCTTGAACGTATTTTCATACGTCTTTTCGTTTATACAGTACTGATTTCATTCCCTGTTGGTTTCATTAACCGGTTGGTGTGTATTGCAAGGGAAAATATTTGCATTATTTTAGGCTTGAAGTACTCAGAATTTGGATTATATGTTGTATTTATTATATGAAGAAAATTTTAAAATCGTGCCCTTGTGTGAGATAAAATTTTTCAGATTTCTAATGTGAGTTGTTAGTGAAAAAAGAGCTTGTCAATCAGTAGATATTGAGATTAAATTCTCTTAAGTTGAACCAAATATCGGGCAAAGAATATCTTGACGTTTCCTTATTATTTATCCGTTAAGTCGTTAAAGTGAAAATCTCTGGAAATGTATTTTTGGTTGTGAATGCTTATAAAAAGACGCCAATGGAGGTTATATGATGTGGTACGGAAACTTGAGGAAGTGTGCAGCTAATATGGCTTTCTTTGTAGGACGATGCCTAGGAAGGGTGTCGATATATGGCCTCTAAATCAAAGTTATGCTTCAGATATACCAAGTACCTTAATCTCTCTCCGCTCCTTAAAACCAACACGAGGTGCTTACTCAAGCTAAGCTGATTAAATAATGTATTTCATCTTATGAGTAAGCTGAAGTGTGTGTGTGGGCAACTAGGAAGTTGACATAATGGACATTCTCCATCACCTGGGGGATTATGGAGAGCCACTCCAGGCTGTCTGTCACTTCTTTCTTATTTCCATACTCAGCTCTGGTGCCAGGCTCCTGATAACACTGTGTGTCCCTTACTTGACTTCTTCACCTTCCCATTCCCAGCAAGGTTCACGCTAACTCTGCCTTTGTCTCTCGCCTGACTTTTTATCTTCTCCTTTCTCACTCTATACCCATCTTTAGTGCCAGGCTCATGCTAACACTTCCTGTGTCCCTCCCCGACTTCTCCACCTTCCCATACCCAGCTAGGCTCACGCTACCGCTTCCTTTGTCTCTTACCATACTTTCTACTTTCTCATTTCCGTACCCATCTCTGGTGTTAGGTTCTCTTGAACGCTGCTTGTGTCCTTTATCCGGATTATTTTCCTTCTCATTGCCATACACTCAGCTGTAGCGCTATGCTAACGCTAAAACTATCCCTTTCTCGATTTCTTCATCTGCATAAATATCAATAGTTTGGCCAAGCTCATTCAAACAATAACCGCGTTCTTTGCCTCACTACATCTATTAACTCCATAGCAGCAGTGATTTCCTAGCATGTTGACTATGGCTTTTACCTGTCTACAATCTCAACTCCATACCGAGGTTGATGCCGGGCTCACGCTAACCTAGGATCTTCACTCGAACTTTTAGCTGATTTGCTGTGTTGATCGATATTTCAATAATCCAGAGTCCTTTACTTATTTAGCTTATTTCTCTAATTAATTTTTCGTACTAAAGGCATCGTGCTGAAGCTGCATGTGACTCAAAACAGACATCATGATACATGACTACAGATGAACCAGCGCTGCTTGGCACAATAGGTCGTCTGTATTGACATTCAATAGTGATATGTCGAAGGATTGGGCCACGAATGAATTTTGAGATATTATATTATAATTAAGATTCGGAATTATATTTTTAATTACACAATATAGATTTTGAATTGAATATTATTTACTCTGTGATTGAGAAAATTTACACATTTCTATTTAAAATGAAATAAAATCAAAATTTATAAAAGGGCTTAGAATAATGTTTCTCTATAAAAAAGACTGAATTTAAAGTTTAAACGCACACACAAATTGAGTAATATAAAAATTGAATTTAGAAAGATTTGTGATTATACATAGACAAAAATTGAAGTCAAATACTTATTTAGCAGAATACAACAAGTGTCCCTTATATATTTGAGGCGCGGGAGCTTGTCTACTAATTACAGTCTTTAAACTAGGATTTGATAATTACGTTCTTGTTGTCTGAGAACAACCCAATGTTTAGGTAAAAGGTGAACTCTTTTTATAAATGAGCTTAGATTCCTTCTCCCGTTGATCTTGTATGAAACAGAAAGAGGTGGTGGTCGTGAGTAAAGGAAGGTCAGGAGGACAAGTTGGTTGGTCACCGAGACTGACTGACTAATGGATCTTTAATGACCTTGGTCGCCCGACATTCCACCGGCTTTATTCGTCTACTCCACATGGGGGATTGAGTTGACACCTGAGGTTGGTAATCCTATGGGCCGGGTTTTAAATTTTGGTAGTGAAAACATTTATCTATTCTAGTGAATGCGATAACATTTTGGATGTGTGTAGGGTTTCCTCGTCTACTCCCGTAAGTGGTGATAAATTCTGATTGTCTTTAGGGTTTCCTCGTCTACTCTAGAAAGTGGAGTAAATTATAGATGTCTGTAACGTTTCGTTGTCTACTCTAGTGAGTGGAGTTAAATTATAGATGTATGTAAGGCTTTTTCGTCTACTAAAGTCAGGGGAGTTAAATTATAGATGTCTGTAAGATTTCGTTGTCTATTCTAGTGAATGGGGTAAAATTATAGATGTATGTGAGGTTTCCTTGTCTACTCTAGTGAGTGGGGTTGAATTATAGATGTCTGTAACGTTTCGTTGTCTATTCTAGTGAGTGGAGCTAAATTTATAGATGTCTGTAACGTTTCGTTTTCTATTCAAGTCAGTGGGGTTAAATTATAGATGTCTGTAAACTTTCTTCGTCTACTCTAGTGAGGGGAGTTAAATTATGGATGCCTGTAAGGTTTCTTTGTCTACTCTAGTGAGTGGAGTTAAATTATAGATGTCTCTAAGGTTTCTTTGTCTACTCTAGTGAGTGGAGTTGAATTATGGATGCCTGTAAGGTTTCATTGTCTACTCTAGTGAGTTGAGTTAAATTATAGATGTCTGTAAGGTTTCCCTGTCTACTCTAGTGAGTGGAGTTAAATTATAGATGTCTGTAAACATTCTTCGTCTACTCTAGTGAGGGGAGTTAAATTATGGATGCCTGTGAGGTTTCTTTGTCTACTCTAGTGAGTGGAGTTAAATTATAGATGTCTGTAAGGTTTCCCTGTCTACTCTAGTGAGTGGAGTTAAATTATAGATGCCTGTAAGGTTTCTTTGTCTACTCTAGTGAGTGGAGTTAAATTATAGATGTCTGTAATGTTTCTTCGTCTACTCTAGTGAGGCGAGTTAAATTTTAGATGTCTGTAAGATTTCTTTGTCTACTCTAGTGAGTGGAGTTAAATTATAGATGTATGTAAGGTTTCTTTGTCTACTCTAGTGAGTGGAGTTAAAATATAGATGTCTGTAAGGTTTCTTTGTCTACTCTAGTGAGTGGAGTTAAATTATAGATGTCTGTAAGCTTTCTTCGTCTACTCTAGAGAGGGGAGTTAAATTATGGATGTCTGTAAGATTTCTTTGTCTACTCTAGTGAGTGGAGTTAAATTATGGATGTCTGTAAGGTGTCCTTGTCTACTTTAGTGAGTGGGGTTAAATTATTGATGTCTGTAACGTTTCGTTGTCTATTCTAGTGAGGGGAGTTAAATTATGGATGATTGTAAGGTTTTCTTGTCTACTCTAGTGGGGGGAGTTAAATTATAGATGTCTGTAAGGTTTCCTTGTCTACTATAGTGAGTGGGGTTAAAGTATAGATGTATGTAAGGTTTCCTTGTCTACTCTAGTGAGTGGGGCTAATTTATAGATGTCTGCAACGTTTCGTTGTCTATTCTAGTGAGTGGAGTTATATTATAGATGTCTGTAAAGTTTTCTTGTCTACTCTAGTGAGGGAAGTTAAATCATGGATGTCTGTAAGGTGTTTTTGTCTACTATAGTGAGTGGAGTTAAATTATGGATGTCTGTAAGATTTCTTTGTCTACTCTAGTGAGTGGAGTTAAATTATAGATGTCTGTGAGGTTTCTTCGTCTACTCTAGTAAGTGGAGTTAAATTATAGATATCTGTAAGGTTTCTTCGTCTACTCTAGTGAGTGGAGTTAAATTATAGATGTCTGTGAGGTTTCTTCGTCTACTTTAGTGAGCGGAGTTAAATTAGGGATGTCTGTAAGGTTTCTTTGTATATTCTAGTGCGATGGGTTAAATTATGGCTGTCTTTAGAGTTTCCTCGTCTACCCTAGTGAGTGAGGTTGATTTCTAGATCTTAATTAATTTCTGAATGTGTGTAGGCTTTTTCGTCTACGTTCTTAAGTTTAATTAATATCTAAATGTGCCTGGGACCCGCTGGTCAGCTCTATATGAGGGGGGCTATATTTTGGATTTGTGTAGGGCTTTCTCGTCTCTGACTGGAGTGAAATTCTGAATGTGTGTAGTAATTGCTCGTACCCTATATATGATTGGTGTGAAATTCTGTATGTGTGTTGGGTTTTCTCGTCTCTGACTGGAGTGAAATATTAGATGTGTGTAATGTTCGCTGGTCTTCTCTATATGGCTGGAGTGAAATTTCGGGCATGTGTAGGGCTTGCTCGTCTCTGATTGGCGTGAAATTCTGAATGTGTGTAGGGTTTGCTCGTCTCTGTCTGGAGTGAAAATTTGGTCGTGTGTAGGGCTTGCTCGTCTCTGTCTGCAGTGAAATTTCGGATGTGTGTAGGGTTTACTCGTCTAATCGATATGACTGGAGTGAAAATCTGGATGTGTATAGGAATTGCTCATACCCTCTATATGATTGAAGTGAAATTCTGGATGTGTGTAGGATTTGCTCGTCTTTGTCTGGAGTGAAATTTGGATGTGTGTAGGGTTTGCTCGTCTATTCTATGTGGCTGGTGATTAAGTTTTAAATGTCTGTAGGGATTACTTATATGCTTTAAGACTGAGAGGTAAAATATTGGATGTATGTAGGATTTCCTCGCCTACTCTAGTTGCTAAATGTTTTTTGAACTTTAGAGTTACGGGATTATTACTTGAAATTTCATTGAAAGTTAATACATTTCCACTTTGAAAGGAATAAAATTAGGAACAGTAAAATCTTGGTTCAGAGCCTTCAATGTAAACGCCTGGGAGAATTCCCTAGATTCTTTAATTTTTATTTTTGTGTTTTTGATAGTAAATATATATATATATATATTCGTTAACTAGAAAAAAAATAACTTCTGATAAATTTATCATCGAGTACTCTTCTTTATAATTTTTTAAAATTTGTTATTTTCATTAAAAATAAATATTTTTTTACATAAATTCTCTTTCTTAGTATGCAACACTGGAAGTGATATTGAGAGTAGTCAGAATTCAAAGAGCGCTCTCAGGTTGAGAGGTTATGTTCGGAAGTACAAGAAGCAACAAACATGTCGCCCCTGTAATCAGGGAGGATTGTTGTGAAGGATGATATAACGTGGGCTTCCTCCTGCGAGGTGAGAATTTATAGGCGCTATGGATCTCCCGCGATCATTTAATGAGACGATTTTTTTTTATGGGCGGCATTCCTTCATCCCTAATTTCTTCCGCGTGGACCTTATGCTGTAAATTAGGCACACACGTACTTAAGTTGTAGACGGCAGTAAAGATAAATTCTTTATGTGACTTAATGAAGTCTTCAGTCACACTTATGTGGCTCTCTGACTTCTCTATTCTTTAAAAGAGGCTCCTCACCCTTTAATTGTGCATCAGAACGATGCCCTTTTCATCACTCTGGTAAAGTTAATACTAGAGATGATGAAGAACCTGTATACCATGGTTTCGAGCTTTGGCCCTTATCAGTACAGAAGCGGCTTCAAAACATTCTACGAAAAGGGTTATGAAATCGTTCGAATTTACTAAACACACAGGAGTTTAAGCTGGTAAAGTGGCAAGGGCCGATTTTCAGGTAAGAATACAACATAATGTTGCGGGAGGATGATATTCATGCACCAAAAGAGGAATTTCTCTTTAATTAAACATAATAGGCCTTGAGGGACTCTCTTTGGAGCTCTTGTTGAATGAGGTGGTGAGAAACAGAGCTGGAGCTTTTGCGTTGTTCAAATTTTGGAAGACGGCTGAAGAGAAGAGGAGGCTATATACATAATCGAATTGATGTAAATAATTATATGCAAATAATCTATGTCAGGATTAGAATGACGAAACCTGTATGGGACTTTGATTCCAGTAAAA
The DNA here is from genome assembly GCA_030710605.1 of Cordylochernes scorpioides. Lineage (NCBI taxonomy): Eukaryota > Metazoa > Arthropoda > Arachnida > Pseudoscorpiones > Chernetidae > Cordylochernes > Cordylochernes scorpioides. The sequence continues at coordinate 162,765,088 of CP092865.1, read as the reverse complement.
GGCTTGTTGCTGCTGTTGTATATAGTCACAGTGTAGAAAATACTATACTATACCTACTACATATAGGTTTCTCTCTGCATTCTTAGTTCTCTTCTCTTACTCTGTAAACTGGCGAATCCTATATAGGACGAGAGGTCCTCAATAAAGGCTTTTGTTGTTGTTGTTGTTCTTTAATTAAACATCAAAACGATGCACTGTACATCATTCTACTTAAACACTTTACTATTGATACTTTGGTATTTCCGCCGCCAGGAGGCGAAACTGACCGGACGTGTGTCGCTAGGCTCCGATAGTTCCGGTAAATATTGTTTTAAATATTCAGTTTACTTATTGTATAATTTATAAGAGTTATATAAATTGTTTAATTTAAAAATATTTTAACCTTTTTAAATTGGCAATCATTGTTCAAGAGTTTAGGAGATTTCCTTTTTTGTTTTGTTTTATTATCATTTTGAAATCCTTTTCCATTGTTGTTTTCGCACAAATATGCAAAAATAGAATATGTAAATAATTATTCAAACTTTAAATGATAAGTTGGATGAAATTTATAACTATTTTGACAAAAAAGTTCAACAAAATCAAAAAAATCTAACTAAAAATGATATTACATTTTTGTCAACTATGGTTAGGCAAACCAAGGATGGTATTTCAACTTTAAAAGAAATAAATAACCAAGATATATTGGAACTAATGAAAACAACAATTACAGATGTTATGGACCAAAAACTGAAAGGGATCCAAGATGAATTAGTTAAAACAACTCCAACATATGCTCAAGTAGCTCGTACAGAAACATCACAAGATTACATTAAAAAAAAACAAAATTTACATAAGGAGTTCACAATAGTGGCAACACCTATAAATGTGGAAGATAATACAAAAATGTATCAAACTATATCAGGCAAAGTTAAAAAGCTTAGGGACGAAGGAAAAAAAATAAAGATTAACAAAATTATAAATGCAGGGAAATCTGTAATAATAAAGACCCCTACAGAATCAGACGTGGAATCTCTAAATGATGAGTTAGGCAGGGCAGAGGAACTCGCTAATATCAGCAAAATTTATATCCCCAAACCAAGAGATCCTACAGTAGTAGTTAAAAATGTTAATAAACTTACAGAAACCTCTAATTTTATTAAAACAATCTGTAGTATGAACCCCGAATTAAACGAAATGGAAAATTATATCCATGTTCTGTTTAGCATGAAGTCGAACACGCCCCACCACAACATAGTTCTTAGGGTTTCTCCAAAGGTTTACCAGATCCTTAAAAATATGAATAATAGGTTATATACTGATTTTGAACGCTGTTTTGTGGAAGATAGGATTCTGGTAAAACAATGTCAGAAATGCCTTCAGTTTAATCCCAACCATAAATTGGTCGATTGTACTAACGTCGAGATATGCAAAGTATGCGGCGCGCAAGGAATTCATGACTGTTCAAAAATTTGCAGTTGTTATAACTGTCTAAAACATCCTAAATTTAGAAACTCGCCGAATCATAGAGCTAATTCTTCGGACTGTCCTCTATACAAAATACAGATAGATAGAATTATCCAACGAACGAGATATCATCCAACCGACAATTAGGCAAATTTCGCAGCTAAGATTATTGTTTATTTAGTTTGAATATCATGCAGGGAAAGGTAATTAAATGTTTACAACAAAATGTAAGAAAAAGTATCTTGGCACTGAATGAGCTTCAAGCTTCTATAAAAGACAACCCACCAGATATCATCCTAATACAGGAACCTTATCTGATTGATAGAGATGTAATTTTCGATTTAGAATCTCAAATAGTGCATTCAACGACAGATGAACAAATATACACTGCAACGATCTTTATGAATAAGTGTTTAAAATACAATAAAATCAATAAATTCACAAACTCCTTTTGTACAACCACCTCTATAAATTCAGCGGAATCAAATACTGTTATTGCAAACTTTTATATTCATCCACATAGATTTAATGACACTCATCAAAAATTTATCAAGGAGCTTCTGGATACCTACAATCAACAACCTATTATACTATGTGGCGACTTCAATTCTAGACACCCAGTCTGGTTTGATCCGACGACTAACTCCAATGGTTTCAAATTCCACTCCATCATAGATGAACATAGCCTATTTATCCATAATCTTAAGATACCCACCTGCCGAAATTCAAGCATTATAGATCTTACGATTTCAAACAAAAAATCAATAAGTTTTGTACAAAACTGGAAGACGACTATATTGACGAACATTTCAGATCACGTTGCAATAACCTTTGACATTTATCATAATTTTAACAGGCAAAGGACAGTTCAAAACTCAACATGAAAATTTATAGAGAAAGATGCTGATTGGAAAACATTTACCGAAAAAATCTCAATACAAGATGTAGATAACATTATCACCCAGATAAACCACGCGTCAAACATCGAAGATATTGACAACATTGTAAAGACTCTCACACAAATAATTAGAGAGGCAGCTTATCTGTCCCTAAATGTCAAGACAAGAAGCGGAAATCATAAAACAAATACATACTGGTGGGATGGGAAGCTGGAGAATTTGAAAAACGATTTCCACTATATTAGAAATTTGTATTATCGGCATGGAGCGATCTATGAAAAGACCTATAAATCAATGAGAAATAAATATTTAAATAAAATTAAAAAGGCAAGAAGAGCGAGTTGGAGAAATTTTATAGAAGAAAGTCATTCAACTAACGCATTTGGTAATGCTTATAGGATTTACAAGTCATTGAGATCAAAAAACAGAAATTTAGGATTACCTCTAATAGATAATTTACCAGATCATTTAAAGATCGACAAAATAAAAAGTTTAATGAACGATCTATTTCCGGATGATATTGGAGGTTTGGATAAAGATGATCATATTTTGATTAGAAATTATACTCCTAAATATAAAAATAAAAGTAGTGTTCATATCGAATCTAAGGAAATAGAGGAAACAATTTTAAAAACTAATATTAAAAAAGCACCGGGCCCTGATTACATTAGTAACAATATGATCAGGCAAGCTAAAATAAAAATAATCCCAATTCTGCATCAATTATTCAATAAATGTATAGAAATGGGATACTATCCGGATGAATGGAAAAAATCATTCTTAAAAATAATTCCAAAACCAGGCAAAACGAGTTATGAAGTAAATAAAAGTTATAGACCTATATCATTGACATCTAATCTATCTAAAACATTTGAGAATATAATAAAAAATAAATTAAGTAACTATTATTTAGAAAATAATCTAATGAGCTCAAGGCAGCATGGCTTCATGAAATCTAGATCAACTATTACTGGAATGGAAAAAATTATGGAAACTATATTGAAACATAAACAAAAAGAATTGACTTCCTTGATAGCTATAGATATAGCTGGTGCATTTGACAATGCATGGTGGCCTGCGATTATAAAACGAATGGATAATGACAACGTTCCCTCAGATTTAATACGGATCATAAAATCTTATTTGAATAAAGAAAGGGAGGTGAAATTTACATACGAATCAGAAACTTTTTATAAGAAAATAACTAAAGGATGTCCACAGGGTGGACCTTTATCACCTCTTCTATGAAATATTTTGCTAAATGATTTGTTGATAAATTTCGAATCAATTAATGCAGATATTATATGTTATGCAGACGATGTTACAATAATTTGCTGGAATAAGACTATTGAAGGACTAAAAACCGTAAGTGAATACACCTTAAATTATGTGATCCAATGGTGTAATAGAAATAAATTAACGATCAGTACAGAGAAAACTAATTTTCTATACCTGCATAACAGAGAAAAAATACCTATTGAGGTTAATAACAATATAATCAGGCCGGTAAAGCAAGTAAAAATTCTGGGAATGAAATTTTCAAATCACAAATGGAAAAATAAAGTTAACTTTACTCCACATGTAAATGATATTCTGTGTAAGGCAGGGCGTATGAAAAATTTATTATGTTCACTAAGCGGCAATGTGTGGGGTTTAGATACACAAAAGAGGTTAACTTTATATAAAACAATAATAAGGCCTGTACTTACATACGGATCAGAAATTAGGCTTAAATATTTAAACAATCGTTCTAAACAAAAACTGAATTCCATGCAGTACCAGATCATTTTATGGGCAGTTAGAGCATATAAAACCACATCTTCAAACTGTGTGCATAGTTTGGCAAAAATTCCACTCCTAATAGACTATATAGAATCTAGAATAATCAAATATGATCTAACTCATCTGTCCACTGAAGATCTAATTACTTACGAACCCCATGCTCCAAGTATAGTCAAATCATTCTTACACGCAAAAATGAAGGAAAATTTTGATAATACTAATGAAATTTTCAGAAACTTTTTCGTGTCCGGAATCCCAAGATTTTTCCGTCCAAATTTTTATAATATCCAATTCATTACAGATCATGGTAATTTTGGGAAATTTTTGGCAACTATCGGCGCGGTGAAGGAACCGGGATGCTTCTGCGGAGGTGAAATTCAGGACTCGAAACATCTACTTATGAATTGCCCAATTTTCCGGGTTTATAGAGAAGACAAATTTGGTCGTATTGGACGGCTTGATGAATTTGTAGGCAATAAAGAGAGGTGCAAAAGTTTTGATCAATTTTGCAAATTTATTTACAACTTTCTTTTAAATTGGAAAAGGGAGAGGGAAAATTAGAAGGAAAAGAATTGCTATGCTTGCTTTGTGAGTTTTGGTTTGTTGCTTGTTTTTATCTTCGGACAATTTTCTTTGTTAATTATGTAATATAATGAATTGAACAGGATTGTATATAGCCGATTTGTTGTGATGTAAAGAGGTCTCGACGCAAATATCCCTGAGTTTGGGATATCGCGTTTCATGATGTTAATAAAAGTTAATTGATGATAAAGAATGAGCCACACACGCACATATAAGGTAAAATTGTCAAAATAATTTAAAACTACAAAGATTTATCACAATGAACTTTTTAAAATTATTTCAAAATGCTAGCTATCAAGAGATACTCCCTCTTCAACTAAAAAAATAAATCTTTATAGTTTTAGACGCTTTTCACAATTTTACCATTAACCGTTAAAGAGCGATTGTCGCTTGAAATCTAGAATTTTGAAGAAAAAAAAACTCATTGTGAGGAATCTTTGTTGTTTTTAAATATATATATGTGCCTTATGCATTTCCTTATTATTTGTCTGATCTGGATGAACAGGATATAAATTGAAGCCTGGAAGAAGTACTTGTCACATTTTCAGCCACAGAAATTTCAGGTTAACATACAATACTGGAATAATCTATTTATTTAGTCAGAAGATGATGATATTGATTCATATTGTGTGTTTTATGCCTATATAATTTTTATAAAATAAATTTGATTAATTTTGCTAACTGAATATATTGTAGCAGAATATTTATTATTTTATTAACATAGTATCATTTTTATGTTTATATTTTGCTACTTTGTAAACTTCCCTCATTGCTTATCTTTTTTATCATTCATAGTTTGTTCTTGCCTTAAATAAATTTCCGTGTCATCCTGGTTGTCTTTTCTTAATTTCCCACGGGGCATTTTGGTGGAGATGCTGGGTATATTAGGGAAGACAAACTGAAGATCGCCGAGAAGACCTAGAGGCCGTGGGTGCTGTGATCTACATTTTCAGAGACTGACTCCAGGATTCTACGGCCGTGTCAAAGCCAAGACTTCCCTCTAAGATGACGATGTCCTTATAGACGATACGACGACAAAAACGCTTTTCCTGCCGCGAGAAAGAGACGCAAAGGTACTAGGGACAAAGTTCCAAGACTTTGATGGAATCCTTGGCAGAAGCACGTCAGATCATGTTAGTAACTACAATGATTGAAAGCTGTGGGTCACAGCTCCCATAGGGAAGGAGCTATGTAGCAAATTATCTATTATTTTATTAACAGAGTATTATTTTTATGTTTATATTTTGCTACTCTGTAAACTTCACTCATGGCTTATCTTTTTTTTTATCATTCATAGTTCGTGCCTAGACCTCAAATAAATTGCTGTGTCATCCTGAAGTTTGTCTTTCCTAATTTTCCACGTGGCAATATTTAGAGAAACATAAAAACTTACTTACCAGTTGCCTCATATCAAATCAAAGTTCGAATTTCTTTACGAACGTCCTTGCCGCTTTTATTTTGAATCCTATAGATCGAATTGTTTAATGGCAGAATCTGAAATAATTATATATTATCTCATTTTTATTGCATTTTTAAATAAAGATTTTAAAGATTTAATATCGTATATTTTAAACTGTATAATAATGACACTTTTAGTATATGTCACATATCTTCCAATTAGTTAGAGCCGATACCTTATAAGATCCTACCCTTCTATTAAAATGTAGACCGTTTCTATTTGCTACCACCCCATATTTTGTATATATGCTATATCTTTATTAATAATACCTGTAAACCCCTATTTGTATTTAAACTAAAATTAGTGACGTCAAAATAAACATCCAAAGAGCGGTCAGCTGGGGACAGAGGAGGAAAATGTCAACGCCCAGACAGATGGGCCCCCCTCACTCCAGGGATTTTTATAGACGACCCCTGTAAACAGGACAGATTTTGGCCGGGGGTCAGCAGATGTTCTAGGGTGTGGTCATCGGCAGACGGCTTCTGTCTCGCTCAGTCTCTCTCTCCAGGTCTCGGTGATAGGCATCCAAGTTTGTGTCATGGCCTCTACCTCTGCCCCGTGGGCTGTCCCCGATCACTCTCGGTGCCAACATCTAGCCCTGCCTCTGCTTCTTGTTGTCCGCGTGTGGGAAGAACATCAACACTCGCCTCACGTACACGACTGCCAATTTATCCATACGTCGGCAGGATCACATTTGCAACAAAATATAATATATATATATTAATAATTATTTTAATTTTGAACTATAGATTTGAATTTTACACACTAGAATATTATCTGCTTGCTAATAGCATTCAATCTCTCACATACAACTTTAATTAAAGCACCTTTGTCCTACAAGAGACTTTCTATTGAGATATTTAAAATGAAGATATTAAAAGTAAAAGTGGAGTTGATAAATGTAATTTGTACGGATTAGCACAAAAATGCAAATTACTAGGGCCTAAAGTAAGAATAATTTACACACAGAAAAGCGTACACTCAAGAGTATAACAACAACAACAACAACAAAAGGAAGTTGAATAAAAACTCACGATTTGCTATATAAAAACAAAACAGTACTTATCTTTATTGTAACGTTGGTAGGGATCGGACCGGGGTCACACAGGTATGCGAGGAGATCACCAGACACGGATAAAGCACGCAGACAACACTTGAAGCGTCTCAACACAAATATCCCTCACACTCGCCTCCTCGCAATACCATAGCCCTTTTATATACAAACATGGCCACATTCGTTCAATGAGAAGGCGGGAGAGATTGGTTCACTAACAAGCAAAACAACATTCTTCCCACTAAAAACTGAGATAAGATAAAAGTGCAAATGTTTGGCATTATAATTTGACAGAGAAAGTTATATTTGATCATAAATAAATAATGCAGATTAGTATCTTTGGTGAAGGAATGAGCTAAAAACTAATTTTGAAAACTCTGCGCTATGTATTATATATTCATTGTCTTAAAATTGTATTCCTCGTCTTACATATAGCGCTTCTTTGCGCGACCTACCTACCTTAAAAGATTCAGATTTGCTCCCGCTGTTTACCAGTGCTTGGTTGAATTTCTTCACTTTGACATTCAGAGCACTGGGCAGAAATCACATTGCGTCAACACGGACTCACTGCCATCGCAAGTTCTTTGCGTGACAACAACGAAATGTCATTTTGTGTCAAGCTCTAAGAAGGCAAGCAATGTTTCTTCTTTTATCTGAAATATGCCTAAAGATAAATCACTGAATTGAAAATAACCTATAGAACCTTGAAAACAAAATGTAGTATGTACTTCAGAAAGTATAAATTATACCATTAACATTTTTTATTTCCGTAATGGGGGACAAAGTCGGACTGTCATGGGGTGGATAGCCAACCAACAACAGCAGCTCTTTTTACCCCTATCATGGAGACTTTTAGGCATTTCCGTAATAGTGTGTTCTATTAAAAAATTTCATAATTTAATATATCCATAACATTATATATAAATTCCTTCGAAATTATCAGAAACGGTCAATTTAAATTGATTAGCGTAGCTCTATTTTAAAATGAAAATGAGTGGCTCTCTGCCCAGAGCGGCTACAGGGGAAGAATTTTAAAACGGCCACCAGGGAAAGGAAGACAATCTAACTTCCGTAATGGATTGCGGTCCAAGCACACAGCTTCTTCATTCATCTCCATTGCAGCAAAAACAAGCACCTTGAGGTGCCTTCACATATTTATATAATCCCAGATCAATTATATCTAAAGGAGGTTGTATAAATTAGTTTTTATAACTCTCTATATACTCTCTGTAGTTAATTTATTTTCTTATCGAGAGATGTCATTAAGAGAATATCGACTATTGAGGATATTTACATGAATGAATTGTCGATTCAATTACAAATGCTTATTTACACATTGTTATGCGAGAGAGATTGACTAGAACATTAGCTCGTTCTACCAACGGGTCTACACAATGGCAACCAGTTTCAATCCTTTTTAAAATTTTACCTTAATAATGCTAAAAGTAAAGTATTCTTGCGACTATATGTTTCAATAATAGATGCTCAACTCTACCTAATGCAAATAAATTGGGTAAAACTGATTATCAAGATATCGTGTGTCATATAGTTCTTTCTATCAATTTATCTGGTAATATAATCCATAAAAGCGTTTTATATCAATTTTGATATTTCGGTATTTTTTCCAACTTGCTTATTCGCGATGACAATTCAACTATTTTGAATATTTTTTCATATTTGGTCATATTTCAAACAATAGAACCATCACACATTTAATTGAAATATGTATAACTGGCCAAATGAACAGGGCAACGCCCGGGTTATCCCCTTATGGATGTTTGTTCAACGAGATTAATGTTTTTACAAATATTATTTAGTATTATTATATCTTATTATTATTTTGAAGTGAAATAATTTGGAAATAAAAAAATAAATAAATGGACCACAAAAATGATTATGATGGTAATAATTGGTATATCAATTAGAATCTTGATATAACTGCTAAATATAGTTCTAATGATACAGCCATAATAAATAACAGTTTTGTTAAATCAATATTAGACTGCCAAACTCTTTAACTCGAGGAGAAGCCGGGCGAAGCTGGGTCATTGAGAGTTAGAGAGAGAGGATATATAATAATTATGATCATTTTATAACTTCAAAATTTAGAATATTCTAGGCTTTGAATGACTTTTATTTTAATCCATATATTCAGGTATATATGCAAAAATTTCAAAGGTGTTTGTAAGTAGCCTTTGTGTAAAATAGTAGCTAACATCAATTTATCTATAGAAAAATAAATGTTGAAGTTTTAGCACTTATTTCGTGAAAAAGGCTAATCTAAAATTTCGCATTAAAAACAAAAATAATGATGATGGCATTAATTCACTCTCATTAAACATAAGCATGGCTTTAAAGAAATCAAGAAACTATTATAGTCTACTTTTTTTATAGAAGAACATCTGGTTCTCACGCGCGCGTGTTACCCCGTTTTTTTGACAAGTGTGTGACGCTCTAAAAGCCGATTTTTAAATTAATGGTTCCGTTTTTAAATCTTGATGTGAAACAAATTTTTAATATTTCGATATTTCAAATATTTATTGAAACATTTGGAACATTCACACTTTAAAAATCAAAATAAAAATTTCCTTCCATACCCATTATTTTTCTCATATTTCTCATTATTATATATGTGCTTTTTTACGAATATTTCACACCTACACATATATATAGATAGACAGTTCTACTTTGTATATTCATATATCCTTATAGAGGTACTCGCAATCACTTGATATTGAGCAAGGGTCGGGTGATTTTTGGATTCTTTACTAAATCCTATACAATTAATATGCAAAAATATTGTATTTTTAAAAGTAAAATTTAATAAATTGTTTAATATTCTTTAAAACAAAATCCCTCAACCATAATAATCAATGGTAAGGTATTAATCTCTTCGTTAAACAGCTGAAAAAGGCTTTGATGGAAATTAGGAGACGACACCAAGATATCGATCGCATCGTCAATCTTTTGCCTGGAATTCATCTCGTTCGAATAACTTTTTCACCAAGAAAATATAAGTTCGTAACATCGTATGGGATATTTTCACTTTCAACCGCATGATTCATTAAAATTTTGAATTATAGCAATTAAAACTGTTTTTATTCTCATGTTTCGATTGAGCTTAGTTTTAAATTAATATTTACCCATAAATTTACTATCGAATGGCAAGTAATGATGATGTTTAAGAGAGTATCCATGGTGGAACACATTCCATATCATATTCGTCATATCTTGAGAGTGAGATTTATCACACTAACTCGAATTTTTTTTTCTATTGCAGCTCGAATGAAATAGTTGAAATATACCGCTCTCTTGCGAACCAAAGCTCACGGATTTTATTGAAACAAATATACTAAAAATGAATATTGGATACAAAAAATCAGATCCAACTAAAATAAAAATGATATCTAATTTTATAAACCAGAAATTTGAGGAATACTATGGAGGTGCCAATGATAATTTCAAGGGATTCTTTGATACTTCAAGAATTCCTAACTATGTTCAACCCAACTTCTATAACGTTCAATTTTTTACTGGACATGGTGACTTCAACACATATTTGTTTAGAATTGGCAAAATTGGTTCACCTGCATGCACTTGTGGAAACGAACAACAAACCCCTGAACACCTTCTGATAAACTGTCCATTAACTTCTGATCTAAGGGAAGAAAACCAACTTTACCTGACTAATACAAAACAAGCTGCTTGCAATAAAGACCAATACATCAAGTTTAATAGATTCTGCAGGATGTATATTTTGAGGCGAAAGTGTTGACTGTACATATTTCAAGCTACTACTTATAATTGCTATATGTAAAATTTGATATCGAACGTTTAATTTTCACGATTCCCAATGTTCAATTGTATTAATTGTATATAATTTAAAATATACACACAATTATCTAAATTGTGGATATGGCGGTCTCTCCCAACTGTTAAATAAAAAAATAAATAAAAGTGCCTCTAGATCTGCAAGCCTGGCTGTTTGGCATCGGCCTCCATCCCGAGGCAATGCAACTGACAAGTGTGGCGAAGGCTACCATCTACACATACCATCTTGGAGTTTTCTGCCCACACTGCCCCACTCGCAGTCCACCGGTAGCGGATTCTTTCCTGCAGCGGGCACCATCAATGTAGACTTTGTAGATATTTCATATATGTATATTTATTGATTATTTATATATCATATGCATATAGAACATACAAATTTAAAAATTCTCTCTTATTTAAGGAAAATAAACCATTCGACCAGGAGAAACTTTAGCAATTAACATAATGATCTCTTGTATACAAAATATATTTACCTATATATTTGAATAACATTTTAGAGCATTATACAATTTTCTAAAAGTTACTATAGAAAAATACAATAAAAACCGTTTTATTTGGCAAGTTAGTAAGGGAGTGCGTTGATATTTGCTTTACAAAACGTACAAATATCATACCTATAACTATACATTTATTATTCAAACAAATGCTTAGTGTATAAAAATAAAAGTCGACTCTTCCGGAAATACAGACTCTAAAGCTAAGTGCCATCTATTAGCCGTCTCCGCAAACTAGCTGACTCAGTTCTATGACAAACCCGCAACACCAGCTTTATCAAACTGAGGAGCGTTCACCTGAAGATCATAGATTCAGACTAATGGCCCTCGTCAGTCTAGGGCGGACTTTATTCCATGAGATCCACAAGGGATCCACAATTTTACAAAGAGGTGTTTAGATAGTAAAGTGGCTGGGCCAAATCTATGGCGAAAATATAGATGGTAATTTATTTACCTGGAGTAAATGTATCTATAGAGAAGTAAAGGTTTAGTGAAGAAGTGGCTTACCTGGAGTATAAATGTATCTATATAGAAGTAAAGGTTTAGTGAAGAAGTGGCTTACCTGGAGTAAATGTATCTTTATAGAAGTAAAGGTTTAGTGAAGAAGTGGCTTACCTGGAGTAAATGTATCTATATAGAAATAAAGGTTTAGTGAAGAAGTGGCTTACCTGGAGTATAAATGTATCTATATAGAAGTAAAGGTTTAGTGAAGAAGTGGCTTACCTGGAGTAAATGTATCTTTATAGAAGTAAAGGTTTAGTGAAGAAGACGCCGTCGAATTCAAACAACCACAAACCGGAATTGAATCCCGCGTTGGGAAATTTTAAAAGACAATTCTCTTTCAATGGCCCCCGATTGTTGCATGAGTCCATGCCCACCAGTGAGTGCAAGTTACCAGAAGTGGAGCTAGTATACCTGTAAGTACAGAAGTCGAACATGCTTCCTACATGTGTAGACATGTGACAGTGAAAGCAGTCGCACACTCCGCGACATGAGTATCGTGGCTTATACCACATGTACTTGAGATGAAACGTATTAAAATAACGAATATTTAAAAAAATCCAAAAGTTTCTGTTTTTACTCTAAAGAAAATTTGTTTATCGAATTTGTATTCTAAACAGATTCACTATTCCCGTCTTTTAATCCATTAATCTCATTATATCTCTTTCTACAACTTTCTCAATGGGTAGTCACAAAATGAAAATTGAACATTAGAATTATATAAGATAGGCGTCTTATAGGGAGAGGTAAGGAGGGAGTACATACCGTAGAACCTCCCTTAAGTGCTCCCTCCCATGAACGCCTATCCTCCTTCATGCATCTATTAGTCCCAATCCATTTTCTTCGAGATAATCTTCTAATTTTCCCATTCTTATCTGTCATGCGATTCCTTTTAAAATGCATTAATGACTAGTATCTCTCATAGCATCCTATTCTACCAAACACTGATACTCTTGCTTCTGTATTTATTTTGTAGGTTCTCTTAATCACCATCAAACACTTAATCTGAGCGTTCAAATTTAGCAGGTCATAAGAATGGTCGTTTATTGGAGAGTGTAGCCCGCGAGTGGGTTTGGACTCTAAAAAAATCTTAGTGATAATCTTTTATAAAGCTTTCAAGATTCTACAAAATAAGACTTCTTGGAGAATAATAAATGATTAGAATGCCTTATCGGTAAAAAGAAAAACAGAAAGTCAATTTTGGTATCAGTTTGGCTATGCATATATAGATTTAAATAAAAATGGTAAGTGTTATCTATCGCGTTCTCTTTTTCTCTTCTCTCTCTCACTATGTGTTTGAAGGATGTGTGGCGGGGGCTGTCACATGGGGACGGCCGTTAATGAAAGATGGGCACAATGGGTCATTTTCAGGCGGTCCGTGGATTGAGTCCTAATGCTGATGGCTTATTGTGGCGTTCTTAGGAGGTCCTTGACATCGGATTGACAGGTCTTTGACACCTCTCAGGATCCTTGATTATCTCTTTAAAGTTGTGGGCAATGAATGTTTGACAGCTCCCGGCCCTACATACCGTTCCTGATATTGTATATACCATAGTTCTTAAAATTAAAGATACTTCGGCCAGTAAATCTTTTTATTATTCCAACGTTTTGATAATATTTATTTGTAATTCTACTGTCCTAAAAGCTTATGCCCATAGTTTTTGTGAATACCATTTCTGAGATTCCACCCTTCATTGCAGCATATATAAGCATAATCATCCAATACAGTATTAGAACTCTAAAAAGCGGTCTGGTAGATTAAATTGGCGAAACCGCTGGGAGGGTTGACCACTGATGATCCAATCCCTCCCAATATTTTTCCATCGCAGTAAGGACATTAAAAGTTTGTTTTATGTTTAAAAGAAACATTAGTGCTTTAATTCTTCCATTTCTTATATATACCAGATGGTAGGTAGATGGCACGTTTATGCCTTATAATTACTAATATATGTTTAACTCAATGTAAATTTACAAGAAAGTAAATTATCGGTATATAATATTCCACATAATGTTTTTTTATCTATTCTCACAAAATATATATAATCACCTCTCTCTGCGTCACCATACATTTTGAATTTAGTAAAAAAATCATTTTATATCAAAATTTTGCTATATTGACATTTTCCAACTTGCTTATTCGCGATGATAATTCAATTATTTGGAATATATTTTAAAAGATTGCTAATATTTTAAATAATAGAACCATTATCCAATAGGTTAACGGACTTTGACATGTATTGACAAGATGTCATTAGAATTTATCAATTGTCTCTTTCAATTGGGATTTTTAAAATGTAAAAATAGTGTGCGGCGCGCTTATTTTTCTTTTCTTGTTGAAATACGTTCTAATTCTGAGCAACTCAATGGCATATTGCTGTTATTAATGAAGCGGGGACTTCGAGAGGAGGGGGGAGAAATCCGACCACACCAGTCCTCCTGGATCTTTGAAATATTTAACCAAATTCTGGTTCGTTTCCTAGGTTACTAACGTGGCAACGGCACCCATTTTCCAATAAAGAGCAAGATAGTGGACATTGCGACTGCTATGAAAGAGATACACGGGAACATCTGAGGCTCTTCATTGGACACGACAACAACAAAAACTTGGAGAAGAAGCGTGTTTGAATTACCTTTAAATCAGTTTTATCAGAGTCAGTAATTTTCCGGGAAATGTGAACGAATTGTCTCACAATTTCGTGTTTTTAAATAATCAACTAGGCTGTGATAATTAACACGCAAAATATCCATGAATGAATGAAAGGACACAATAACTTGAAAATAACTTAATTCATTTGAAGAGTTAGCAATATACAAGCTTATAATTCCAGATGCAGAACAAGAGGCCAATAAAATAGGTATTTTTTTTTTAAATTATCCCTAGTACACGTGGTATAGGTCATGATAATCATGGTGGGTAGAATTTGGCGACTGCTTTTTTTCTAAGTGCACCACATGTCTACACATGTGAAAATCAGTTTGAAATTTTGCACTTTAAAATGTGTCAGAGCCCCGTTTAGTTACTTGCACTCGCTGGTGGCGTTGGACTTTTGCGGAGGGCATTGGAGTATTTTATTTAATTAGGAAAAAAAAGTGCCCAACGCGGGATTCGATCCTGGCTCGTAGTGGTCGAAAACCAACGGACCACTCTTCCACCGACCTATAAGTATGCTAAATGGTTGGAATGCAAAAATAAAACGTTTCTGGTCACGTGGTTTTCTCCCAGTAATATTCTAGTTGTGCCAATTTTGTAAGAGGCTTATATAAATGTTTTGATTTGATCAATAAGGAATTAAGGGTTTCCAATATTTTCTTATTTATTTTATTTCTCAAGCCAACAAGCCCTTCAACACGGAGATCCAGAAGTACAACAAGTGTAAGTACAAGTACAACAAGTGTAAGTACAAGTACAACAAGTGTAAGTACAAGTACAACAAGTGTAAGTGCAAGTACAACAAGTGTAAGTGCAAGTACAACAAGTGTAAGTGCAAGTACAACAAGTGTAAGTGCAAGTACAACAAGTGTAAGTACAAGTACAACAAGTGTAAGTACAAGTACAACAAGTGTAAGTACAAGTACAACAAGTGTAAGTACAAGTACAACAAGTGTAAGTACAAGTACAACAAATGAAGTTGTAATTCAGGATCACCGTGTTGAAAGGCATGTTGGCTCGAAAACTTGAGAAATAAAAGAAATAAGAAAAGAATGGAAACCCTTGATTCCTTGTTGATCAAATCAAAGTGTACAAGCAGACAATAATCTATATTATATAAATGTGCTTGGAATATCTGGAAAATAAAGAAAAGATAAATTTTCCACGCCAACCTATTAGCGTACAAAAATGGTTAAAAGATGCAACAGGTTTCTGGAGATGTGTTTCTTTTCATTTTTATTGTATTCTCAAGCTTTAGGGCATTACCGCCCTTCTATACAGGAGTACAAAAATGAAACGTCGTTAGATACTAACTAAATATATATATGTTATATAAAAATATTATTTCATCTAAAATTATATTTAATCGATTCAAATACTCTGTTAAATCGACCGCCAGAGGTCCCTCTTCCCGTATAAAAACTCGTTGTTGTTTTACCCCGTTGGTCGGCTCAAAACATTTGTACAATATGTATATAAGCTTTTCATTTTTTTTTATTCTTACGCCTTAAGCCAGGCAGTACTATAATCAAATTATGTTCTTATATATTACTTTAGCTCAATTAAAAAACAATCTCTGATCAAAACTATTTTTGTTATTTTTATTTCAAGATTATTCAACCACGACTGCACCGCCATAGCTTAATCCTCAAGATAACCAAAATCAAGATAATCTCAACAATTCTAAATTCAAGCAGAATATCTTTTTTTCTTTATATAAGATATACATATATTTTGGCTGGATATATTACTTGATGTTGAATGATTTTATTGAGTTAATTTATATTTGCACATTAAATATTCATTATTGTTCATTTTTGTATTGCTGTAGAAGGGTGATTACCTCCCGAAAGTTTAAGAATGCAATAAGAATTAAAAGAAACACAACTCCAGAAACCTGTTAAATTATATTTAATTCATTTACAGGAGATTCACATCTATTACAAAAATAGTCAAAAATAAATAAATATATGAATGAAAAATACATGAATAATATTTAAAGATATTTTGAAAAAGGAAGAATAAATAAAATTAAGGTAAAGAATTTATTTTAATTTTGATTTTGCAAGCGTTCGAGCAAAGTTTCTGTTCTTCAATGGGCAAATACTTCTAGGTACAATATAAAGATGATCTTAGAAAAAGGGAATCATATATCGTCGCAACTCTTTTTTATTAACGCTATTAAGGAAGCTTTCGGGCAAGCCCTTCTTCAGCTAATTATAGTGTACAAACAAGGAGAGATTATATATCGTTTTTAATATAAAATAAAATAAAAGAAAAGAAAATTACCTCGCCCCTATCGCCCTCGTTTCAATAGTACCGCGTGGCCACGTCATGTCTGATCCTAACTTCAAATATAATATAGTACAAAAATATCTTAAAAGAAATTTACGTAATTGAATAAATATAAAGAATCAACTATAAACAGTTCAATTAGCTGAAGAAGGGCTTGCCCGAAAGCTTCCTTAATCGCGTTAATAAAAAAGAGTTGCGGCGATATATGATTCCCTCTTTCTAATTTGTCGAAATCCGCAAACCGTTTACCATAAAGATGATCTTGTTGCAAAAATAATTGAGAAAAGATAATTGAATACATCTTTAAATATTATAAATGTATATTTGTTCGTATATTTATGGGAACTATACATACATATTTAATTATGAGAAAACAATTAGAAAAAGTCCATTTGGGTTTGCAAAAATATCACGGAGCAAGTTAAATTTATTTTTGCTCCACTAGATGGCGCTCTGCCATCTAAAAAGCACATGTGCTTTTGGTCAGGATATGCCTTTATTATTTTTAATATTTAAATATATAAACATCATATGAAGGTTCATTGAGAAAGATAATTTCAGGGTTAGAGGAAGAGAGGGTGCTCCTATAGTAATAGCAACGTTGTTAAGTGACAAACATAGCAGGGAGCATATTGCATTCTGATACTCGACTTTGGTTTCAGCAGGGCCAGCAGGGCAAATACGTGTTTGTAAAACAGGAAATGGCTTCCAGATGTAAATGAAGGGCACTCCAGGGGCAAAGGTCATCTATTACCCCCATGGAAGGGGGTCAGTCCCGAATAACATTAATGTGATGTCCCTGACTGCCAGCACTCCTCACATGGCATTATATGCCCCATAATTTGGCTTCGGACGTGGGAATGCCATATCTCACAACTTCTTAACTTTTCTGAGTTCTCGCCATTTCATAGTGAATACATATAATGTCTGTTTCTTAATCCCACAATGGATATGACAATCAGACAATTTTATTTGGACATCGTTCAATAGATTGATAAAATTTCTTGTATTGCTCTAAACATATCAAGTTTTATGATTTAGTTAAAATCATAAAGATGTTGGGTACGGAAACTATTGTTTTTATCTTCTGTTCAAATTCGAAAGTTCTGAGTTGTGTCTGTAAACTTGAAAGACTTGTCCAGTGTTGAATCTGAATATCGTTTACTCCCACTCTTTCTACTCTCAGGTATACAATTATCTGTTAGATTCTTAACTTATATAAAGACACACACATATATATAATATTATGGATAGAATAAGTTTTTTTACCAATATTTCAGTTGAGACTGAACTGCAACCTTTGTCAAGGTACAACAACGTATTTATTCTATGTAAACAACAAGCTCAGCCGGGAGATTGAAAAGATAAAATTTAAAGTTTGATATATTTGTTTTTAAAAAACGTATCAATCAGTCTGGAATGGAATTAAAGGAAGGGATCAGGCCACAAGCATTTATTTATAATTTGTCTCGTAGCACAGATAATAGAGAAATATAGTGCAAGTAGGCATTTCTATATTCTTCAAATATTTCATTGTTCTGATAGTTATTTCGTCTTTGACAAATTGTATATCCTGTATATATATATTGAATGTGACTCAGGCTATTTGTGAGAAATATAAGATAAGTCTTTATAAGAGATTATACGCCTTCAGCGTAGATTCTGTTATCAGGGTATTGTGATTGAACGAGTAAATCCTGAACTAGGTTAAAAAAGGATATTAGAGGGACCCTTGGTTTTAATTGTTTTTATGCCTCTAAGTGATGCTTCGAATTTTAGCTTTGGAAATTCAGCATTAGGCTTGAGATAGTTTCATATTTAATTTTGGTTTCATAGAAAGCATTTAAAAATCATTTCTTGCCATATTATTTCCGGTGTTACTACTATTACTGAAAATTTAACTAAGGAATTAATTAACAAAAAATATATATGTGATGAAGTCCTGTTGACTCTTGTAGAATCCTGTCGACTAAAAATGTGATGAGGTATCTAGTCGACTTAATCTATGGTGCGCGATCCTGTCGACTCTCGCTATACTGTGTTGACCGAGAGGAACAGTCAGGATGGGGAGTTTTCCAGTACCTCTCTGCACCTTGGGAGACCATTAACAGTTCTCACAGAGTACAGGCAGTGGTGGTCGAGGCAGAGTGGAAAGCTTGGGAATGTCCACACAAAAAAAAAAAAACGAAGACACAGTTGCACTAGGAAAGTTCCGTGAACAGATAAAAGTTGAGCTATGAGCGAAAGATGGAGAGATAGAAGAGTTCTTACTAGTCTATATGGTGGATGAGGAGGACCTTGGTGACAACCGACGAGGGCTCACGCTGATGGTGAAGTGACTATATTTTTGGCTAGGACGGAGGCTTTATATATCTTTTCCGAGAAAGGAAGTATTGCATTTCAGCAGATGCGACAAGAGCGTGGATCGTCTGGCGAAATTCTACACTGGCGCCGTCCTGACAGTTTCCTTTCTATCTTTAGATGTTGTTGAACCTCCATCTATCTCGATTTTAGACGTTTTTGACTTCTGTCTCTTGCTTCAGCTCAACTCTTAATCTATTACAGAGTTTTATTTATTTATCCTCAGTTTGTACAAAGTACAAAACATATGATGTAAACACACATGTAAATCATGCGTAAAATCATTTACAGATGTGTTGTCTATTATTCAACATGAAAATCTTGTTATAAGTTATATACAATATGTAATTTCCTGAAAATCTTTATAATAAGATTTTCACCTACACACATTCATCTACATTAGGTATAGTCAGAAATCGGCAAAGGAAACAGTGTCTCACACATACATTATTTTTTTTAGCATTATAAAGGTGAAATTTAAGTAAGCCTTGGGGAACTGAGAGTCGTTCAAGAACCGTTCATAGAACGGGATAATGTTCTAGTATTAATATTAGAAAGTCAATGTTTTCTATGGTATAAAGAAGGGCAAATGTTATTTGTGTGGAAATAAAAGAGTTTTCTGACTGCCGACTATAGGCCTATAGTCTAGCCATCTCTCTGAAGAGCTCTGACTTAAGAGCCAGAAGATTCTGTACGGTTCTATTGACTCTACGAGGCGAGGAAAGACATATTCTCTTCTGCTGACATCGGTGTAATAATATATGTAACAAAAACGAATAATATAGAAGCTATATATGTGATATACACCTGTGGAAGTCATTCAGCAATAAAGACATCTATCGTTATTTATGACATGGTCTGTGCTTTTAGAAAAACTTCCATCATCAAAAAAAGTGGCGGAAATGTGCGGTTCCATGATGCCAGCAGCAGACATCTCAGCGTCACAATGCCCTGGAAGGGAGGAGAACAGGAAATGGCAGAGAGGTCACCACCAGGGTGGGTCTGAAATGTCAGGGTGCTTTTGGTTTTTGCTTGTTGGTTTTTGTGTTTGGTCGTGATCCAGTCCGGTTGTGCAATAGGGCAGAGCCGTGTGGAGACAACCACTTCAGGTGGTCCCCTAGTTCCGTCCAACCATCCGTGGGAATCCCCCTGTGTGGCTCAGAATAGTTTTATCGGATTCTTAGTCACAGAATATATCATTGATGCATTTTTTCGAACATTTTGAAATTATAATTATCATATATTTTCTATTTTATAAACGAGTAAAAGTCGTAAAACCCTTTAAATTATATATAATTGTTTTTAACTCACACTCTTCAAAAACTGCATAAAAACGTTGTTATATTTAGTTCAAATGATCTTTCTTTCTTCTCTCTCTGTAAAATGTAGTCGCTTCTTGTGTTGGTAATTTTATGATAATGTGACGAAATAATTATATTCTAATTAATTCGCTCTCATAATTAGGTATTTTAATAAAAAGAGTAAAATGGTTTATTATACATCTTGCCCTTCAACTTTTTAGTCTAAATAATTAGTAAGCTCTCTTTTTAAATTAGGTCGCCTCTAGCCGTGCTGTGATATAATCATTTTTTTTGCTTAATCACATAACTGTCTAGTCATTCACTACTACGTTACAACTGATATAGAAGTTGGACCACCCAGACCAATACCCATTTAGGGAAAAAAACAGAAAATTTGATTTGGTTGAACATGAATAAATTGTCATGAGTGTGAAGACAGAAGCAGCTATCCAAGTAAGAAACTATATATAAACTACAATAAATAATATAATAAGTAATACAAGTATCCCCTCCATGTTCTCTGGTTTGTTTGAGGCCCTATACTTGGCTAAAAGGTTATAAACTTATAGAAAGACACAATCATTGGGATGAAGCCCTTTGTCTTGCCAACATATACTTCTATCTCAACGGAACGCTTGTTCGGTGGTACATATGCAAATATTGGAACGATGCAGAAAAGATTAGCATGGCCCCTTCGCAAGGATGACACGCGAATTCGTGAAGAGTTCTACCTCAACGGAACTGCTTTCAAGTGGTTCGAGAATAATGAGGAAAGAATCAATATACTTAGTTCACATCCTAATTAGAAGGTGTATTTAGGAGAATGGAAAATTTGAAAGTGATTCTGAGATAAACCTCGACACTTGGACACAGATAAAAGGTGAAAGCACCGAGCTTTTACGTACAAGATGTCCTGCGTCTCTACAAAGAGGTTGATCCACATTCTAGTGAGAAGGATAAAATCTTCCACTTCATGAAAGGGATCGCGGAGGAGTTATACCAGGCGCTTCTTCCAAGGAACATCAGCAACACGGAGAAATTTGTTTCTGAGTGTCTTCGTGTTGAAGCTCTATGTCGCAAGCGAGTGTCTCACACAAATTATGAGCGCTGGGTGGTGTCCCAAAGGTGGATTTGACGTTGTTGATTATAAAAAAGCCCGCGAAGAAGTTCAGCAGGTATTCGGCTCGTTTCGGTAGGTGTCTGAAATCGCCATCATTGATGAATTAGCGAGGGAAGAGATTTTGTTGGGTACATTTTGGACTCAGACCCAACAATGAAAACATTATAAGTGTGAATTCGAGGAAACAAGGTTCTCGGCTGGATGTTGGATGTGCAGGATACCCTTTGACCGGATTCTGCAGACCACTGGCACATCATGCGCTGATTTATCCTGTGGCCTGAAAGAGTGTCCAGTGACTGATTCATCCTACATCTTGGGAAGAACCTTTAATGGCCTGAGGGCGTCAAAATGCACCATCCAAGGCCTAGGGTGAACAAAGGAATTTTTTTAAATAGTTAGAGTAACTTTTAATTAATTCATTTGAATTATTTATTAACTAATTTTTAAATCAATTTACAAATTGGTTCTATAATACCTGAGAATTGTTAAATTAATTATTCTTTTTCAAATTAGAATATATTGATTTAAATAATTATCATGAATTATTTAATTAATTTGTAATGGTAATATAATTTTTAGACTTTATTTCAGTATATATATATATATAAATACTAGCCGAATGACCCGGGCAACGCCCGTGTTTTACCCGATTGAATGTTTTGATTCAAATACTATTTGTTACAATTATAATTTGGCGCCTTAAATAAATGCATATGTTAGTTAATAACTATAGTCTATGTGCTTTATCTGTCTATGTACTGTTGGCTTCCGTAGGCGTCTCTTACTGGGAAAAAGAAAGAGAGGATTCCATTTGGTTATTAACTAATATATGCATTTATTTAAGGAGCGACCCGCTCCAACGCAATAGTTACAGAAATGGGGAGGGGGGGGGGGGGGCAAAGGTGGCGTGATCGTAGCCGACCAAAAGGAGGGCGCCATTCCAAAAAAAAAAAAAGCAAACCGTGACAGAGGCCGATGAGGAATGACGCTCGTAACTGTATATAGAATAATCCAAATCGAACCTTATCATTTATATGCAAGCAATCGAGAACAAGATGTTTCTTTTCTTAAAAAAGCAATATTTAGTAGTATTGAGACAAACACAAGGTAATAAGACCAAATCCAAATAAATAAATAGTGTGTGGCATTTCAGTAGCAGCATTGTTACCGAAACGTCACACACTTTTTATTTATTTGGATTTGGTCTTATTACCTTGTGTTATAATCCAAATTGTCCTTATCATAGTATTGAGACAGTAATTATATTATAGAATTTATCCATGGTAGATTGCACCAATACCTACACTGTCTATTTATCACACCTTGTTATCAAATTACAAAACTTTTTTAGACGCGTAATATTCTTTTTAAAATAAATTTTTCCATTGCAGTAAGGGCAGTAGAAATTATTTAATTTTAAAAAGAATATTACGCGTCTAAAATAGTTTTGTAATTTTTGATAACAGATGGCACGCTAGTGCATTGAAATATAATTGTTCGAATAAAAGACACCTTGTTATATCATATCTAACCAGCGCTGCTGTCCACCAGGTGAGTGACAAGGAGGTGGTGTCCCCTGGAGTGTGGGGTCCGTACTGGAGTGCCCTGTTGCCGGACCTGTGGATGATGGAGGCTTGACAGAGTGCAGCTGGAGCTCTGGTAACTACAGTACTTCTTGGTTGCTAGTGGTGGGGTATACATTGGCTGTTTTATACAACCTGGGATCCAATCCTGCATTACACATTCTAATTTATAATCCCCCAAAAAAAATTGTACCTAATCATTAATCAATTAGAGAAATAGAGGTTTGATAAAGCTCATAATGAGAAGTAAAGCATTGTGATACCCACAGGACAATAAAAGATGGGGAGGAAATATTTGCGAGAAAGGCCAACAAGGGCTGACAGCAGCTATGTTGTTGTTGTTTCTTATCCCCTTGTGTAAAGATTACACGAATTCCATGAGTTCATGCTCCTCGAGCTGTTTTATGATTAGCAGTGGCCTCTCCCAAAGGTCCTGTTTAGTGCATATAATGCAAGCCAAAATGTGTTCTAGAGCTGCAGGTGCCAAGCTACATTTTGGGCAAGAGGGGTAGATTTTGTTATTGTTTTCTATCTTCAATGGCTTGAGAAGGCCTGTTCTAAATCTTGTTAGTGTTGTTTGATGCTGTCTATTTCTGATGTTTGACAGCAGCTATGGTGTCAAAGATTCACCAAAGAATTTGCCACATCTCACAGTATGAATTCTGGTATGTGTCCAGGTGGATCATATCATTGAGAGTCACCCGGCCTATCCTGGACTCCAGGAACAAGCTGGACTGGAGGGAAGGTAAATAATCCCTTTTTTTTAAATAATGCCACCCATCTATCTAATGGAAACACACACACAGGCCTTTATTAAGGCACATAGACATATATATACACACATAGACAAAACTTAAGGAAGTTGTATCTTTGTTGTTGTTTCTTATCCCCTTGTGTAAAGATTACACAAATTCCATGAGTTCATGCTCCTCGAGCTGTTTTATGATAAGCAGCGGCCTTTCCCAAAGGTCCTGTTTAGTGCATCTAATGCAAGCCAAAATGTTGTATCTTTTGGGCGATAAGGAGATGCCTTTTTTATAAATGTGAAATTGTACTGGGATAAGGTGGATAAATTAAGATGTTGTGCTGAATATACAATCTCCCAAGAAAGACCCCTCAAAAAACACAGCAACTCCCGGTCTCTCATCGGAGACTGTCATGATCAGTCATTCAGTGATGATAAGTTATGATAAATTCTTTCAATGCAAAATATTTTATTTTCCAAATATAAAAGTGTAAAATGATGAGCCAAATTGTATGGATGTCTAGTTGTAAGTTTGTGATAAGTAAATGAAGCACTTTGTGGTGAACATGGTGAGACATATCTAGTTGGATGTATCAGTTTATGAAGATATTCCAGGGTTAAATCTCATGGCAGTAGTTTCACTGGGCCATTAGTGAAAGTTATAACTTATCTAATAATAGATACAAGAAAATAAGATCTAATCTAAATAATTTAATAGCGTGTGGCATTTCGACAACAGCATTGTTACCATCATCAGACAAAAAGCTATTAAATTATTTGGATTAGGTCTTATTTTCTTGTATCTATAATCTATAATACAAATTGTGTTTTATCGTTATTTAATAATAATATATATGGGAATGTTGGAGTATCCATCCTCTACTTAGTCCACAAGTCCTGATAAATGTGCTGGCCATTAAAGAAAGCCTCTTGTAAAATTGAGAAGGGCCTATTCAAATCACTGGTTGTCATACAGAACCAACTATGGGTGAATAAATGTATAGGAGTTGTAATGGAATTTTATAGAAAACTTGTATTACAATAATTGATTTTATTCTTCCTCTGCCATTACAGATGATCAATCGAGATCAGGAAGATTTTAAAGAGGATTAAAGATGGCCATTTCCAGTAGCTTGGTTTGGTCTCATTGAATTACTTCGTAGGAGAGAGTGCCAGGTACATGCTGAGAGGGGGGTGGTTTTGAAGAGTATTGAAGATGGTCATTTCCAGTATCTCAGGTTGTTGATCCCTTTGAAGTGAGCTTGTAAGAGGCCAGGTATATGATCAGAGAGGGGGATGGTATTGAAGAGGATTGAAGATGGTCATTTCCAGTATCTCAGGTTGTTGGTCCCTTTAAAGTGAGCTTGTAGGAGGCCAGGTATATGATCAGAGAGGGGGATGGTATTGAAGAGGATTGAAGATGGTCATTTCCAGTATCTCAGGTTGTTGATCCCTTTGAAGTGAGCTTGTAGGAGGCCAGGTATATGATCAGAGAGGGGGATGGTATTGAAGAGGATTGAGGATGGCCATTTCCAGTATCTCAGGTTGTTGGTCCCTTTAAAGTGAGCTTGTAGGAGGCCAGGTATATGATCAGAGAGGGGGATGGTATTGAAGAGGATTGAAGATGGCCATTTCCAGTATCTCAGGTTGTTGGTCCCTTTAAAGTGAGCTTGTAGGAGGCCAGGTATATGATCAGAGAGGGGGATGGTATTGAAGAGGATTGAAGATGGCCATTTCCAGTAGCTTGGGTTAGTCCCATTGAAGCCAGCTTGTAGGATGCCAGGTACATTCTGAGAGAAAGGAGCAGGAGTTTCTATTTCCAGACAACAACAGAAAGATGATTTAGGGCTCAGATGGTTGAGTGTTGGTTCAAGAAATTTTGTTTTAAATCCAAGAGATATCTTGTGGATGTCAACAGGCTGGATGTAAGAAGTCTTCAGCTGGAGGATCAAGGTTCACTGATATCAAGGAATGAGATTTTATTCCATGAGGCTCGTTGATCTGAGCAAATGATGAGTAGGATATTCTCCATCATTAGAACAATTCCTTCTTGGGATTCCCTACAGGAGATTTGAAGGTTTCCAACAGGCAGGGATAAGACTTCAGTTTTAAATGATCAGAGGACTTCTAGGGACCCAAGGTTGAGAGCCTGGCATCAGGAAGGGATCATGGCCATCCGAACTGTGTTGAGACAGACTAGTGAAAGAGATGAAATGCCCAAAGACGGTTTTTCTAGACCATGTCTAACTCATTTCAGGTTATAATTCTGCCAAGTTACTTAATGGTAGTATATCAAACAATTATGCTTACTGCAACATTAGTTAACTCTGCTGTATTAGTAGTACCTAGGGTCAGATCCTGTACCACTCTCTATTCCAGATATTCATAATTATATTGGAATATGCCACATTTTATATTATAGGATTGTCTCTTTCTGTATTGCCGGGCTTAGGAACCTGATAAAAAAAATTTAGAATAAGAAAAATGCCAATGAAAATAGAATTTTGATTTAAAAATGCCAATCTTAAAAGCCCTATAACCTTAAGGCCTTAAAGGTCCCTTAGCCTGGCAAAGCAAAATGAAACAATCCTACAAATAATATGTGGATATTCAATATAATCAGAATACCTGAAATAAAAAATGGCACAAGGCCAAACCAAAGGTGCAACGAATACAACAGCTTTAACCAACATTACAAATAAACATAAGAGTGGATACACCACCAAAAAGCAACAGGACAGAATTACAACCGTGAAATAAGCTAGGCATAGCCTAGGAAAAACGCGCCTAAGGACATCCATCTCGGACACTAGTCAAATCTCAACTGCAACAATGAACAATCCTTGGATACTTTGTTAACTCTTTTTTTTTTATTTATCCTTAAAGAATTATTATATTTTATATTTTATATATATATATATAGCCGTGCGGCCACGCGTCGCGCGAGCTCCGCATCTTTCGCTTCTTTCATCCCTTTAAATCAACTTTACTTAAATTTAAATTATATAATCTTATTCGCCTTTATTCAAGCATCATTTCAAGCCATCTCTTGTAAAATTTCATCGATCTTTATATTTTCCCTATTTTTCATAACTTAGCAAAGTTACAAATTGTAACTTTGCATCATCGTCATGGCAACGGCCGGGCCGGCTGTTGCGTCATCATCTATCGCCTCATTGGTCGCTCATAATCCATCTGTGACATCATCACTTTCGCATATCGCAAAGCAAAAATTTGCATCTCCACTGATAACTGAAAACCAACTGGAAAATTTGCAAAGGCAAAAACCACAATTCTCATCTGAGGAAAAAAAGAAATTTGACGAAAATAGAAAATCTACTTACGAAAAGAGAAGTAAGGAAATAAAAGCGACGATCCAGTTTGAAGTCCATGCAGAAGCATCTGCCGAAGAACATCTGATCGGTATCGGTCAAATTATTGGATTTGAAAACATCCACTCTGTGGGGAAAATTAATGGTCAGGCCATTGTCTCTGTAGCAGACCAGAAACAGGCCGAAGCTATCCTGAACAATGGATTTAAAGTCAGAGACAGAATTGTTTACCCATCACCACTTTTTCGACCATCCCGCAAATACATCCTGTCGGGCGTCCTTGCCTTCATCCAGGACCAGGAAATAGAGGAGACTCTGACACCTTATGGCGAAGTTCTGAGCATCCGCCCGCTCCCATTCCCAACCGACAATCCCTTGCTGAAACACCTCTCTTCGCTTAGAAGAGAAATTGTTTTTAGAAATAAAGAAAAAACGCCGATGCCGGCCGTGATTTCTATCACCCATATGGAGCAATCCTTTAAGGTCTTCATCGGTGAGGATGTGGTGTGCACCGCATGTAGAAGGCATGGGCACACGAACACCAAATGCCCTTTTGACCCCCAGATCAGGGAAACAGTGAAAAGATCGTTCGCTGACGCCCTAAATCCAGTTTCACAGCCAAAAACTCCAAAGCAACCACCAACGGAGAAGAATATCCCCGCCGCAAAGGAAAATGAAACCTCCTTGAAAAAGACACATCCCGCGACAAGCCCTGACAGAAAATCAAGACCAACCCCCCCAGGCGGAGGAAAAGCCACCCACTCGTGTTCTGAGTCGGATATCTCCACAGGGACATTTTCTCTTAGAGAAGAAACATCTCTCAGGTGCGAAGAATGGTCGATGGACTCCTCCCAGCTCCAGAATGAGTTGAAAGAATGTGAAAAAGGTGACAATCCCGAAGTAGATAAGATCATAGCAACAATTTACAGGAGAGCTGATCTCTCCAGACAGACCAAAGTCCTACAACAGCTCGAAATATATCCCGACCTGGAAACCAAGATCTCCCGCCACCTCAAGAAATGGGAAGGCATCAAGTTCAAAACATTCGATGACCTTGACTTTGACCAGAGAAAAGCCATAAATGACAAAGTGGGAAGAATGAGATTAATACTAGCTATACTTAGAGAAGACTCTGCAAGCGAAAATGAAGTACCTGCGATGTTTAAGAGACCGATCGGGTGGTATCGGGAAGACAACGTCAAACAACGAGAAAACAAAAAACAAGATAGAAAAACGGTGTCAACCCCCCCGGGAGCGAAGACAACCCCTCCGCTGTGGAAGGACAAGGAGATGGACGGAGAGACTACG
The DNA here is from genome assembly GCA_030710605.1 of Cordylochernes scorpioides. Taxonomy (NCBI): domain Eukaryota; kingdom Metazoa; phylum Arthropoda; class Arachnida; order Pseudoscorpiones; family Chernetidae; genus Cordylochernes; species Cordylochernes scorpioides. Next base: position 162,736,348 of record CP092865.1, on the reverse strand, counting down.
ACAAACAGATTGACGACATCTTGATGCTTTCTCATTGTAAAAACTGCCGATTGTAATTGCCTCCTTTTTTTCAACTGAATAAAGACCGTTTTTTTGCGTTATATATATATATATATATATATATATATATTAAGAAAAAGGCATCTCCTTATCCCAGTACAATATCACATTTGTACTATTTTTTCACACATATATATATATACTAGCTGAGTGACCCGGGCAACGCCCAGGGTTTACCCAAAGGGCCTGCAGAGACTTTAAAAGTATAGATGGTGGCTTAAAAATCGCAATGGGTATATTCCGATTTCCTAGAAGCAGCATTTCAAGTAAGGATAAGTAAAAATACTTTCTAAGTATAAATTCGTTAATTCGACCATGTTTTGATTTCCAGAACCTATGAAATTACAAACAGTAATTCGACAATACCGATAATTCGACACCTTGCGATAATTCGACCCTGATTTGATTTCCCAATCTCTGGCCTATCAAATAACAAACGGTAATTCGACAATATTAATTATTCACCACTTCTGATAATTCAACCATTTTAAAATGCAAATTTCGACGATTGATGTTTACTTACAACTTTACTAATAAAAAGGTATTATAGATGCGAGCAACGAAACATTTTGAACCCATATAACGCAAATTCATATCCTCACTTATAGGGTGTCAAGCCTAAAGGATGCGAATTCATGTCCCTGATTTCTACAAATTAACATAAAATTGTAGGCTACCAACGCAAATTCGCGTCTACTGGGATCTTTTCCCATACCTTCTTGCCTATTTATCAGTGGGTTGGGTTGGGGGGAATGTCAGCTGTCCCAATGTACCTGTAAAATGTCACATGCGACCGAATTCAAGCAGCCATTATTTTTATTTATTTCAAGCTATATAGATTACATTAAAAGAAAATAGCATTTTTTAAACATGTTTTTATATGAACAACTCGATTTTCATACGGCCCACTGGACCATGTAACTCTGGAATCATAAGTGCAAAAACAGACATCCCTAAAGGACTCCTTTAAAATATCTTCATGATTCTTTTTCAATAATATTCTTAAACATTTTTAATTTTTTTTCTTATTTATTTACTTTTCAATATAGAAAATAAGATAACATAAAAGGGATAAATTCATTTAATGGACCTCACTAAAAACTGCATTTCTAGCCGAATGACCCGGGTTTTACCCGATTAAATGTTTTTATTCAAATACTATTCGTTACAATTATAAATTGGAGCCGTGGATGTCAATCTTGTGAAACGTCCCGTTCCAAACTTTACATGTACATTAGGTCAGCTGGTATTACCCCCCATTTTCACCGCTAGAGGCGCGAGCGAAAGAGCAAATTTGCAAATAACACGACGGATATTCGGGATAGAGACCTGAAATTTTCACTAAGAGTTTTTCCAGATTCTACTTTATATACTGTTAAAATTTCAGTCAGATTAGTTACGTATTGTGGACGTGTATAGTTGACAAACATACATACATACGCTGACTTTTATATATATAGGGATAATAATATAAATGAGTTTTAAAAATTGTAAAAAAAAAAAATGCATCGGCCGGGAATCGAACTTGGGCCGCCCGCGTGGCAGGCGAGCTTTCTACCACTGAACCACTGATGCTTATAAGAAATGGCCCTATTTGGGTATTTCTTCCATTCACAAAAGCAAACGATGACAGAATTGTTGATGACTCTGATACTTGTATTTATAATTATGTTAGCATAATGAATTAGTCAGTATTCCCATGGTCTCCAGAGAAGAGGTGTGAATTGACTTTTTGAAAATATATATAATTATAAAGATAGAAGCTTCTATAGAAATAAATAAAATAAGCCGAAATAGCTCAGTTAGGAGAGCGTTAGACTGAATATCTAAAGGTCCCTGGTTCGATCCCGGGTTTCGGCATCTTTTTTTTTATTTTTAAATTTTTACTTACCGTAACTTGACACGTGACTTAACGTGACAGAATTTTGCATGACGCTGATAACAGTATATATTAATGTGACATCACTTCCCACTCAATATGTTGTGGGACTACCATTAAAACATCTTGTTGATTATAAACACAAGGTAATAAAACCAAATACATATAAATAAATAGTGTGTGACGTTTCAGCGTTGTTACCATCTTCAAACAAAAGTACTGAATGATACTTTTGTCAGTACTTTTGTCAGTACTTTTGTCTGAAGATGGTAACAATGCTGTTACTGAAACATCACACACTATTTATTTATTTAGATTTGGTATTATTACAATGGGTTTAAAATCTATAATCCAAATTGTGCCTTATCATCTTGTTGATTAAGAAATGAAAAGTTATGAACCTTTATTCCTCACAATTTAATAAATTATATAATAAGAGGATTGAATTTCAACATGAATAAATTATCATTTGAGAAGCAGTTAGAAAACAAAACAAGATGTTTTAAAATGTCAAAGTGGGTATATTTCTTTGTCCGAAAATCGCTTATTAATTGCATTGCAAAATATTTAGTAGCAAAAATTTGTATTGAATAATTTAGAATTTGATAAGGTAAAATTTGGGTTATAGATTATAAACAAAAGGTAATAAGACTGTATCCAAATAAATAAATAAGTGTGTGACATTTTGGTAACAGCGTTGTTACCATCTTCAGGACAAAAATACTGAAACATGACAAACTTTGGTCTGAAGATGGTATCAACCCTGTTATTTATATATCACACACTATTTATTTATTTGAATTTGGTCTTATTACCTTGTGTTTAATTCCGAATTTATTAATTTTTAAAAATGAATTATTGTATCCAATTTTATTTCTTTCCTTATTGGAATACAAAAAAAATGAATGTAACAAAATTAACATATTTTTAATATCCCAGCTAGCTGGCTGGCTGTAGAAAGGTGAAAAACAGTCTTAAAAAAAAACACGCTCTGACGTTCGAGGCCAAAAACTTAATATGTACACTGTGTGACAAAGAAATTACTGAAGAACTCCCCCATTACCTGCTTAATTGTACATCCCTTGATGCAGAGAGGAAGGCCCTATATCAACAAATTAAATGTACCAACATTTCACCCTACGTATTGCTTTCAAAAATATCAGCAAATAAATCTAAGGCAATAGCTTATTATAATTTTTTTAGATCATCATTATGTAAGGAACAGTCAACAAGTGAATGACTTTGAGACGAAGAGTAAAGCCAGTTTAATTTCTATGTAAATAACACAAGATGATTATTATCTTACCCAATTGGGAGAATCTATATGGGGCAAGTCCTTAATAAAGGCTTTTGTGTGTGTGTGTGTTTATTATCAACGCCTAACCATTTTTCTATTTTTTTGTAACAATTTTGTAATAATTTAAATAATTAAATGACTTGTAAATTATTCGTGAAATGCTTAGAGTATATATATTTAAATACTTCAGGAAATTTAAAATTAATATTGTTTGTCCTTGGAAGGTTTAGATAAAATATATTTTTTTAATATATAAATTCTTCAAAGATTTTTGTCAACAATCAAACTACATGACAACATTATGCAAAATTTTTATGCACAAAGGTTTTTAAAAATCTTAGTTTCACTTCAGAGTTGGAAAAAAATATTTAGGCGAAAAAAATAAATCATCTATACCTTTTTTTCCTCTTATGTAATTAATGTAAATATTTTTAAAGATCTTGATAATTTTTAAATAATCATTGCACATAAACAATGTTGCAAAGTAATCTTATTATCTTGTATAAAAGATATATAATTTCCTCAAAAAAAGAAAAATGATAAATTTATTATAAATATATAGCTATATACCTTTGGTTTTCGCTTTATTAGTAATATTATACAATATAAAGAAATATAAAAGAAATAAATGCTAGAATTAAAAGAACGCGTTTTCAAAACAAAGGAATTGATGATGATAAATGCAAAAAATCTACGATTGTAAAATAGATTAAATTAAAAAATAAAAATAACTGTTAACATCAGGAAAATAAAAACAGAACTAACATACGAAGAAAAAAATAACGAAAATTTTGGTATATAGATCGTTATGTGTAGTTCAGAATCTTCGGAGGAGATAGCTTAGAACTTTACAATGGAAAACTCTGTTACGGTATTATCTATATAGATATTAAGTTAGATGATTAAATAGTTGTTTATATGTATTATATTTATATCTTATTAAGGAGAGAAAAATGTGATAAAAGTAATTATATGTTAGAATAATATGTTTTTATTTTAAATAGAAAAAAAGGAAATTTTGAAAATAAAAAGAAAATTTAACAACGTAACGTCTTTTATTATCGGCTTTTTTTTACCCGTCATTTAGACATACTCTAATAGATATAAATGAATGAAGGAAGAGATTTATAATGATTATATATTTAATATATTTAGTAAAAGAGAGGAAAGAGATAAAGTAAGAACCATACACTTTTATTTCAAACAAGGTAGAAGAATTGAAAGGGTGTTAGTATTTTATAGTTAATTAATAGAGTTTTTGTAATTTTTTAATATAAATTCTTTTTTTTTCATATATAATTTATAATTTTTTTAATAGAGTTAGAATAATATGATATAATGTTTTGCCTAGTTAAGGATAGATAAACATATTATAAATCTTTGCCAATTAGAAATTATTTTTGGAACCCTAATGGGGTAGACCAGGACAATACACAAAAGGAGATTGGAAAATCTATTGGAAAAAGAAATCTGTGGTATCAGGGCTCTTCAGATGAAAATACCACACCATTTCACCCTTACTTCATTATGGTTAGATTTCTCTTCGACCATTATAGTGTATAATTAAGTTAATATTAGATAACATAGAATGAGGTTCTACCATTAGGGTTCCAAAAAATAATTTCTAATTGGCAAAGATTTATAATATGTTTATCTATCCTTAACTAGGCAAAACATTATATCATATTATTCTAACTCTATTAAAAAAATTATAAATTATATATGAAAAAAAAAGAATTTATATTAAAAAATTACAAAAACTCTATTAATTAACTATAAAATACTAACACCCTTTCAATTCTTCTACCTTGTTTGAAATAAAAGTGTATGGTTCTTACTTTATCTCTTTCCTCTCTTTTACTAAAAATTAAATATATAATCATTATAAATCTCTTCCTTTATTCATTTATATCTATTAGAGTATGTCTAAATGACGGGTAAAAAAAAGCCGATAATAAAAGACGTTACGTTGTTAAATTTTCTTTTCTTGTTAAATTTTAAAATAAAAACATATTATTCTAACATATAATTACTTTTATTACATTTTTCTCTCCTTAATAAGATATAAATATAATACATATAAACAACTATTTAATCATCTAACTTAAACACAAAAATATTATCAACTTCTATGTTTAATGGCGGTAACTGAAATATTTATTTTCTCATTTTTTAATTGCATTTTGATAAAAATTCCTTTCAAAGTCTATTTTCATTAATAAATTATTTATTGCATTTTTTAGCTTTCTATTATAAATTTATTATAGCCGATGATTAGTGAATTTATAAAACACCAGAATCAAGAGTTAATATATACACAAACTCTAACAAATTATTTAAATATATACAGATACACATGCAGAGAATCAAGTTATATAAAATATCTTTAAAATTAGCAGACAGACGAAGGAACACCAGACTGCTACATAACGATAAAAAAATGTTCATAAAAAATATAAAAGAACAACAATTTCGTTGTTAGACTATCAGAATGCTTACGGATGATTATATGTTATTAGTGAAACAATATTCATCAAAAATTATAGTGGAAAAATTGGGCAAGAAAAAATTGCTACCCACTTTCTTCTGCATTTTTTTTTGCCTGATGACTAAAACATGAACCTTTTGAGAATGCGAAAGACATCCTTATATCAGCTAGTAAAAAAGTGAATTAATTAAAGTGTGAAATGAATGAAACATGTTGCTATGATTCCACTACTTGCAAAGGTCTGAATGGAAGTCACCCGTCTGACTAAAAGGCTAAAAGTTCATCTTCAAAGGTCAAAGGTAAAGACAATTATCGTGTGTTTTAACTGCAGCAAGGCATTTATCCCCATTGATTTAGAAAAATCTGTATGAATATATACTTTCTTTTTCTGCTTATACCTAGTACACGTGGTACAGGCCATGATAATCATGGTGGGTAGAAGTACGCGACTGCTTTTACTGTAAGTGCACCACATGTCTTCATATGTGAAAAGCAGTTCGACTTTGCACTTACAAATGTACCAGAACCCAGTTTAGTTACTTACATTCGCTGATGGGCAATTTGAAAGTTTGAAGGGAGAATCTAACCAGTTTTTATTGAAATTGTTTCGCTAACTATTACTACTCCTAACCTCAAGCCTCTGAAAGTTGTTCTGAATGGCTGTGAATATGTTTTAAGATGATAACTGTCAATGATAACTCACTTGTCTTCATGCAGGAAATCTTCAGTTTTTATCAATAATGTTGGCACTGAATAAATGTCGCCATCGCTATCTGATGTCCTATCCTGGTCACTCGCTGTTGGGGGTTGGACTTTTTCAAGAATCGGAGGCCATCAAAGCATTTTTTTTTTAATCAGAAAAAAGTGCCCAATGCGGGAATCGAACCCGGGTCGTAGCGGTCGAAAACCAACGGTTTAGACCATTTAAAAATATCATGGTCAGCTTGATCAGCGATAATCAGCATTAATTTTAAAAATATTTTATTTAAATTGTTTCTCCATGTTCGTCTGGATGTCTATCGTTCTGTTTGTCCACAAATCTTACAATTGATGCTCAATATATTTACAGAGCACCTAGAAGTCTGAACTTTGGTACTCAAATCTGGTGACAATGTGGTCCAGGTAGTCGGTAATTGTCTAATTTCCATTTTTACGTTTTAATATTTTGATAAACTCTCAATATACTTACAAAGCACCTAGAAGTCTTGAAATTTGGTGCCCTTGTTTAAACCTGATGGCGTTGGCAGAATTTTATACTTCTGTGTGTTTGGCAATGGACTAATTTTAATTTCTATATTTACTTTTAAATTTTATGACCAATTTTAATATTGCCGCATGGAAAATTAGGGAAGACAAACTTCAGGATGTAACAGCAATTTTTATTTTAGCCAAGGTCACACTATGAAGGATAAATAAAAGATAAGGAATGAGGGAAGTTTACAGAGTAGGAAAATATAAACATAAAAATGATACTCTGTTAATACTAGTGTAAAATAATAAATACTTCGCTACAATATACTTCTAGAAGCCTGAAAATGTGTAAAATGGCTCAATTACAGCTAACGATGCAAATTGATAAAACTTCAGACTTCTGGGTGGTCGGGAGGCTGTTTGTTCCAAGTTTTCCTTTTAAATTTTGTTATAAATTGACATACTTATTGACCACTTAGAAGTCTCTTATAGACTATTTCATTCTTACTAACATTTAAAGCGTTCACGATGGCCGTGATGGTCAGGAATAAACTAGAATTTATAAAATAAATAAAATTTCCAGGACTGAGTTTCTTTTTACAAGAGAAGGAATCGCCTGACATCATCTCGACGAAGGAACAAAAGGCGACGAGTTTCCTTTATATGGGCGCGAAAATACAACCATCCTAGTTTACTTCCAGCAAAGAACTGTCCCAACTTAGTTAACCTCTCCAACACCAACCTCACCCCTGCTGAATCTGAACTTCTATCCAAAGGTATGAAATTCAGAATACCAGGTAAATCTGATCAATTTAAAACTGTTGCCAGTATAGAATCAACCATTTACAACTTTAATTCTCAAGAAAAATCCTCCATTCGTAACACCATATCTTCCACTCTACAAAATTCTGTATCTCAGAAACTGAAGCCAAGAGAACTCAATATCATTAACAAGTTAAAAAGAAAAGAAGATCTCGTGATTTGTCACTCTGACAAAGGGTCTCACGCTGTAGTCCTGAACCGCACAGATTACCAAACTAAGATCCATGACATCCTGAATGATACCACTACCTTTTGCCCAATCACAGTTCCTGATAAAAATCAAATAATGCCAGGTTTAATCTTTCTCTTGACTCCATCAAAAGAAACCAAATCATAACCCAAGAAGAATTTAAACAGTTCACCTCTCCAGCGCGTCTACATTTACCATTTATATACGGCCTTCCAAAAATCCACAAACCTTCTGTTCCCCTCAGACCAATTATCACATATTATCTATTCCCAGCTTACCCACTTGCCAAATTCCTCACATCTCATCTCTCCCCTTTAATTCAGGAACATAAAAACATTTACTCCATATCCAGCACACCATTCTTCCTAACAGAACTTTCTAACCTCATCCCTTCTAACAACTCAGTTATGTTTACCTTTGATGTCACCTCCTTATACCTCAGTCTTCCCCATTCCCTCATATTAGATAATTTAAACAATTTTTTATCAAACAAAAACATTCCTCAAACAGAATCATAAAGCTCTGTGATCTATGTCTCCAAATGAACAACTTCTCCTATGACAAGGAATATTATCAACAAATAAGAGGGTCTCCTATGGGCAGCCCCTTATCCACTGTGTTGGCAGGAGTCGTTATGATGAATTTGGATGAGTGGATCAACCAGCGGCACAAGGAAGACATAGTCATATGGAGGAGGTATATTGATGATGTGTTCTGCATATGTTTCAAAAACAGAAAAACCCATACATTACACTCATTACAGAATTACCACCCGGACATTTCATTCACCGCAGAAGAAGAACAGCACAACTCCATTCCATTCCTGGACTTATTCATTATCAGATCCATATCAAGATACCACCACACAGTTCATTACAAAAAACACACAACCCCCGCATACACCCATTTCACTTCAAGTTGCCCGACCAGTCGCAAAATAAATACAGTTATAACACTAACCAAACGCATATACACTCACTGTTCTCTCCCTATTTTTAAAACTATTGAAAGATGCAAAATATATAACCATTTAATGGCCATGGGCTACCCCGAACACTTTATCCATAGGTATACCTATAACCCGAATATTCCCCGCCACCCCCATATATACAGGTCAATATGTTCCATCCCATGCTCCTATACTAACACCGTAATAGCCAAAACCCTTAGAAAACACGGAATATCAGTTTACTTCAAAAACCCTCCTAACATTGGCCATAAACTTAGAAACTCTATCAGTAAAAGCTCCCCTCCCGATCCACTCCTTCAACCTGGCTCTACCTATTCTGTAAAATGCAACAACTGCAATGCCATATACGTAGGAGAAACCAGCCGCTCCATCTCCATCCGCTTAACAGAGCACCAAAGATGCATCAACAATAGAGACACCTAATATACCAACATATCCATAGTACAGGCCACACTTTCAACTTAACCTAAGCTACCGCTCATCATAGGAATAAAAAACAAACAGCAGCGCCTCATCTTGGAAGCAATTACATCCATCCAACTTAACAGTTTTAACAGAAAAATTGACCTTCCTCCACAATACCTTCACATATTTAATAACAATAGTACCCAATCCGTTCCCTCACCTTGAAAAAATCAAACCTACCAAGTTTCTAACACCTTTTTGTCTGAGGTGTTTCAGATGGTTATTTGCCTTTCCCTGCATTCTAAAGTAGTAATCCTTTTCTTAAAACAAATTTGTTTACATAAATAAAGAGGAAATAAATTTGTATAATAATCATTTAATTCGCTAAGAAAAGTTCTAATTATGTAAATATTTACCTGTATATAAATATTAACTTTCAGTTTCTTGAAAAGATGCCTGTCGAAGGACGTAAAAGTCCGAAAGTTAAAAATAATAATAAATAAATAAAAGAAACTCATCATCGTTAACTTTTGTTCCTTATTCAAGATTTTCTTTTGCAAACTTTTTATTTTCGAGTTTTCGGACTTGTCAGTCCTTCAACAAGAGTATCACGTTAACAAATTAATTATAAATACTATTTTATATACACATTATTATTTTTTATTAATATTTATTATCATTATTTACAAACTAGAATTTTTATGTATTCTTTCTAAAAGAAGGAAAATATGCGGAGCCGTTTCTCTGGTCCAATGAGCAACTGAAGTTCCGAAGGGTAGAATAAGAACAGAATTAATTTATATATTTACTTTTAAATTTTATGACCAAGATTTAATAGAGTTTCATAATATATAGAGTTGAAAAAAGTTTCCTTTAATCCTCATTTTTATGAGCCCGCAGTTAAATATGATTATTGAATATTTGCTCTTGCGAGATCCTCATATTAAATAGAAGTCTGAAATTTTGTACACTCTCTTAAACCAAGTAGCAATGAAGCTATACAAAATTTAAGACTTCGAAGTTGTCGAGAATGAACTAATTTCTATATTTCTTCTCAAATTGTATTGACAATATTTAATTATTTCCAGACCACGTAGAAGTCTAAAGTGTTTTTGCATTAAATCAATTAAGCTAGCTACACAGGTGTACAATATATCAGACTTCTAGAGGGCAGTGATATGTGTGTTCTGCAAAAGACTATAGAATACAATTTGTAGATATGTTTTAAAAGGAGAAAATAGGTCCCGCAGTTTCTGGCCTAATGAATGACTGACATTACATAAAATAAAATCGGTAGTATGATCTATAGCTATAAATAATTGTGAGAGAATATGCCAGAAAAATATAATCATTTAAAATAATTCTGTGTCCTCCAGCTTTAGACACATGTTTTTTCTCTAATGGCTTTCTTGCGGTAAAAAAAATATATTTTAAGATATTTCTCAAGAAATTTCTTTAAAGAGGGATCATATTGACACGTGGAAAATTAGGAAAGAGACAAACTTCAGGATGATACAGGAATTTATTTAAGGCAAGAACAAACTATGATAAACAAAAGATAGGCAATGAGGGAAGTTTACAGAGTAGGGAGCTGTGACTCACAGCTTGCAATTATTGTAGTTACTGACATGGATCTGACGTGCTTCTGCCAAGGATCCCTAGAACCTTTGCGTCCTTTTTCTTGCGGCGTGAAGAGCGGCTTTATCATCGTATCGTCGTCTATAGAGACATTGTCAGCTTGGAAGGAAGTCTTGGCTTTGACACAGCGGTGGAATCCTGGAGCCATTCTCTGAAAATGTAGATCACAGCACCCATGACCTCTAGATCTACTCGGCGATTTTCAGTTAGTCTTCCCTAATGTATCTAGCATCTCCACCAAAATTCCCCGTGGACAATTAGGAAAGACAAACTTCAGTATGACACAGCAATTTATTTAAGGCAAGAACAAACTATGAATGTTAAACAAAATAAAAGCAATAAGAGAAGTTTACAGAGTATAAAAATATCAACAAAAATTAAACTCAGTTAATAAAATAATAAATACTTTACTACAATATATTTTACTTTTTCATTGGTATCCTCTTTTTTCTAAAAGCGCAGCAGTCAAAACAAAAAAGCCCTTTTTTTTCATAAGTTGTATTTTCCTTTAGAGAAAGTACGCCCTTAGTACGCCTACAACAGAGAGTATCATAATCACAATGTTCATTTTATTATATTTTTCATCAATCTACCAGCTCACATGACATTATACACATATGGTACTAATCCAATCACTGTTTATAGCTTCATCTTTATATGAAACGACAGTTTTTTCTCATAAATGCTTACTTATTTATGTCATGTTTAAATTTAATATCGTATGCGTACACAATTCATATATTTTAAGTAATACAGTCGAACTTGGATAATTCGAACCCCAAGGGACCATAAAAAAATTCGAATTATCCAAAAATTCGAATTAAAAACGGAAATTATATATATAGGAAATTCTAGGGACCAAGATAAATATTCGAATTAAAGAGGTTTTCGAATTAAAGAAGTTCGAATTATCCAAGTTCTACTGTATTAATATTTTAAAACTCATGCCAAAATATGACAGTATTAAACTGTCTGATTAAAATATATTTATGTGGTATAATATAATTAGGTGGGAAGAGAAATAATCACACCACAAGTTGGAAGAGGAACCCAAGCAACCAGAGAGAGAGAGGGAGAGACGGGCCCGGCACAGCCGGGCGGCCGTTCGTGTCGCCCACAATCACCAACTGTCTTAAAAGTCCCAAGGTGTTGACGGACGGGCCCCATTTGCCGCCCCTTGGAATGTCGCTGCTGTCTCAAGTGACCGGACTTTACATCCCGTCTATCTCTGGGCTGGCTCTAGGTTTGCTTTATTATTCCTGGAAGAGTATATATTATGACATATATATATTCACTATAATAAACACTTTGAAGTGAAAACATTAGACAAGGTATAGGGTTCTTATATAAGAATATTAAAAACAACTTATCCCTAGAAATATAGTTCAAAAGTGAAATTGTACTGGGAGAGTAGGTGGATAAACTAAGATTAATACATTTTCTGATCATGCAACTAAAAGTTGCTGATGACTTGCACCATCCGACAGATGGCGCAAGCCATCAGTAACTTTTAGTTTCACAATTAGGAGATAAAGAGAGTGTTTTTTTTTTCTTAATCTATCCGTAAAAGCCTAAGGTTTTCACTTTAATATCGATACAAGAGAGGGATTATCTTATTGAGATATAACCACTTATTTGCGACACTTTATTCTTGGCCAAAGGTCTGTGAATCGATATTTTAGTTACATATACGAGGAAGTAAGTTTCAAAGCGGTATTCTAACTAGAGATAACTACCAATATTGACTGGAAACCCAAACTGAAACCTATGTCTTTAACACGTCTCAATTGTCTCAATACTTTCCTAATAAGCTTTCCAACATTTTTTTGGAAAAGGACGACCGTGGGTCGCCGAAACATTAAAATAACAATAAACTTGTATAAAAAGATTGATGAAGTCTTCAACTTGAATTAATCTACAAGATAAAAAACATATTTGAATAAATTTCCAACTTCTTTCAACAAATTTACACATCGTTCAACCACTATTACTTAGTATTGTTATTGACAACAGAGTATTGCTGCCATTGACTTGTTATTTAGTTATCATCATCACGTGTATATTAGTCAGACTTGATAAAGAGCTATCATCTTGTGTCACCTACTTGCCATCTAGGATATAACACTTAGTAAACACGCCTCTCATTTAACTTCAATAAGATACCAATAAACCACTTATCTAGCCAGTGCGAAATAATCAAATGCTACTGAAATTATTGTGTACAATTTCTGTACATGTTTCTTTCGATCGTTTCGGTGTTAGTTGAATATTGGATACCAATCTTGCGCTGTGGCATTTGTTGTAAAGTTTGAGCAATTTTATTAAAGTGTTGTTGTTGTTTTTAACTACAAACAATTAAATATCTGATGAATATGAAAGGAATTTGACACCGAAAATAAGAAATATGCAAATTTATTTTGGTGTTACTTTCTATCATACAAAAAGTGTGGAAGAATGAATGTAAAAAAATCTACTCGTTGTGCCTTGGGAAAAGGGCATTAAACCGCAAGGGAAAGTTGTAGACAATGACCAATCTACAACTTTTTAATTTTTCACCCCAATGCATTCTTAAGAAATTTCATTTTTTTAACCTCTTATTCTGAGAGAGCTTCAGATTTTCTAAGAAAAAAAAAATCCTTCAAAAATCAGTTTGATAATTTCAACAAATATTGGCTTGATTAAGAAAGGGGAAACACATATAAAAATAAACAGGGGAAAAAATGAATGAAACTACGTGTGGAGCTTATTGAGAAAAGAAAAAAGGAGCAATTTTTCCATTATTATCATCGGCTTTTTTCCCTATTCTAATCAGTGAGATATAAATATTTTTTGCCATTTTCGCACCGTGGGCTAACCAATTATAGGAGACCTCCCACGATTTGTTGGTATCGGTGGCAGCGATAATGACAGGGCCTATGGTTCCCAAGCCACTTTCTCTTTGTGCCCTACACAGGGCGGGAAGTTAATTTACGCAGACCTGAGTCTAGGGAACCCTGATTAGTCCCTAGCATTTCATTCGCTACCAAAGAAGGCCCAAGATTTGTGAAAGGCCTCGGTAGACAATGACTCAATCAATATGCTGATGTGGCAATTTCCATTTCTATCCCTCTCCCCCTCTTTGTTTGACTTGTCGGGGGAACAAGCAGGATCTGCTAAGCTCCTATTTAAAGTCTACTGGTGTTCTTTATGTATTTTATCTTCAAGTAATTCTACACTACGACTTCTCCAGCTCATCTAAATTCCTCTGACAATATCCGTTGTGATTCCATGTCTATTTTATCCACCTGGATAATAAATTTAAAAATTAACACTAAGCAATAATATAACGCGCCATCTATACACATAAAATGGAAGGATTTAAGCACGAATGTTTCTTTTATACACAATACAAATTTCTATAGATGACGCGTTATTGCTCACTGTTGATTTATGCCTAACTAGCCTTGTCCTTATTGTTTGCGGAAGAGCATTGTTCGATGCAAATATTATTTTTAATTCTACTGTCCTATAAGCTTATGTCCATAGTTGTATTGAATACCATTTCTGAGATTCCACATCTCAGTGCTGTTTATATAAGCAGAATCGCCCAATAGAGTATTAGAGCTCTAAGAAGCGGTATGGTGGATTAAATTGGCGAAACCGCTGGGAGGGTTCACCACTGATAAGCCAAGCCCTCCTATTATATATTTTCATCGCATCACATTTGATTTTTCACTTTTAGAATCACATTAGGAACTAGCCTATGTATTAAGTATCTCCTTAATATATATTTTCCTATAATTCATAAACCCAAATCTAAGTAATTTCGACTATATATGCTTGTTACATTTTAGAAAGTTTTGTGAATATTGTCACACTATAGTGAAAAAGAGTCGTTCAAATTGAAATAAATAAAAATTTAAGAATTTACCGATAAAATAAAATAGGCAAATGGAACTCTATCAGCTCATTACTCTAACGAAACACCAATTTTCTTTCGTTTAAAAAGAAATCTACAAATTCTCTTCTCTAGTCTATTCCCGACCACCACAACCAGCTGAAAAAAGTCAGATATTTTGTACACTTGCAATGTTAGTAGGAATGAAATATTCTATAAAATGCCAGACTTCTGTGTGGTCTGTAAGTATGTTAAAATTGATGATAAATTTTGATAGTAAACAAAGAATATAAAATTTGTTTATCGCCGCCTCCACCCAGAAGTCTCGAATTTTTCCAACTTTTAAGATGATCGGGACTAGTGTGCCGAATTTCAGACTTCCGTTAGTATTTAAAAATTATAATAGAAGGAATCGCAAGATATGACTGCTGAGGAGAGACCAAAGGTGAAAAGCGACGAGTTTATTCATTGAAGGGGTGAAAGCTTCCGGACAATAATGTCCTTCAACAGGCTGCAACGTTGTAGCAGCTTTTCGCGTTACAGTTTGCTGAAGAACGCTCTTGTCCGAAAACTTGCATATCTTCAATAAAGAAACTCGTCATTTTTTACCTTTGGCCTCTTCTTAGCAATATAAAAATTACAAAATTTATGGACAGACAGACAGAACGACAGAAATACATGGAAGCAAGTTAAATAAAAGGACCTATTTGGCAAAGTTCTCTCCCACAAGGTAAATCTCCAGTGCACAGATCCGCAGTGACAATGGCCAAAATTTAGGAAATACTCGACGATAGCTCTGGACATCCATCTTATTCCCCCGATCTTAACCTATACCAACTGTTTCCTAAACTAAAAAGATGGATATGTAAACAAAAAACAAAAAAATAAATTGGATAATATCGACGTCAACAAAATGTGGAAGAATATTTTTACAGCGTCAAGTAAACAATCTGTGAAAATTCTATAATGGACCAAGAACATCGATGTACAATGTGTATAGAGACCTAGATTTATGTTGTGAGGTTAATATATTTTAACCAAGTAAATTTTTTACTTTCCTTTACGATTCCTTACACATCGAATCACCCTTGTATTCACTAGGATCATAGTGTGACCACGGAATTAAAGGTATTTCTTTTTTGTTTGCCTCTATATATATAAATATGTTTCATGGATGATATTTGAAAATTGCGCGTTAAATATCACGAAAATTTAGCTTTACATTTTCTGAAAAACATCCTTTAGATGCCCTAAGCTACTTTAACGTTTAAAAACCTTTTAAATAATAAATTAAATGTTCATATTATTATAAAAAGTGATATTAAGAATTATCGCATGGCTTGTAGTTACAATTAACGACATAAAAGTTTCCATTAAGTCGAATTATTTTATTTAAAAAAAAAAACGAAAAACGAGATTTTTAGTAGTCCCTTTAATCAACCACATTACAAGATATTTTATATTTGTTGTATATATGTGTTGATGTGTGTATAGAAATTACAATATTTTTATCAGAGTGTTATTTAAAAATATCAATTGATTTAAATCTCCTGGACATTAATTAAAAATGTTTCCGGAGATGAGTTTGTTCTTATTTTATTGAAGCAGTTTCAAGATTCCGGGCATCTCTGCCCTTCTACATATGCACAGTAGGATCAAAAAGTTCCCGAACATTTAAAAAATAAAATATAAAACAACTTTTGAAAAATGTAAAATCAATTTTACGGTAAAGAACAAAGCCTAAACTATAATCTAATTTAGCAACGACGGTAAATGCGCATGCGTAGTTTTCATTTTAGGCATATTTTTGTTGTAAGTATTTAGCTCGCGTCGGTTTCTGCAATGTCGTCATTTGAGCAAAGAGCAAACATTAAATTTTGTGTAAATTAAAAAGGTCTTTCATAGAGATATTAGTATTAATGAATGAAGCTTATGAAGACGAAAAATTGTCACGAACGCAAGTTTATTTCTGGTATAAACGTTTTAACGATTGCCGTAAGAGCATCGCAGATGATTCAAAGTCAGGTCGGCCATTGACGTCAACAACGGATCGCAATATTGGACAGGTATGTGATTTAATTGTTGCTAATAGAAAAATCAATATTGATAACATATCATAAATACTTGGAATTTCGTATGGTAGTTGCCAAAAAATTATTGGTGAACATTTAAACATGAAAAAACTTTGTGGTTAACAGATCAACAAAGAGAAGCCAGATTATCAATTTGCAAAGATTTTATTGAAACTGCAAATAATGATTCTGAATTTATAAAAACAATAAAATAACAAGTGATGAAACATGGGGCTTTCTTTTTGATCTACAAAACAAAAAACAATCACTAGAATGGCACACACCAAGTTCTCCTAGGAAGAAGAAAGTTCGTCTTGACAAGTACAAAGGAAAAGTAATGCTTGTAGTGTTTTCGATCATCAATGACTTGTCTATTATGAATTTATTAAAGAGGGGATTACTATTAATAAACAGGCATACAAAGAAATACTCGTGCGCCTTCGTGATGCGATAAGAAGAAAAATAAACCAACTCTTTAAATCAAAACAGTGGAAATTGCTACATGATAATGCCCCTGCTCATAGAGCCATTATTGTTCAAGACTATTTAGCCAAACACTCTGTATCTGTCTTGCCGCACCTTCCTTACTCCCCTGATATCGCCCCATGTGATTTCATTTTCTTTCTAAAACTTAAAATGACGTTAAAAGGGAGGCGCTTTTCATCGTCATCAGAAGTAATTGAAAATGCGACGGTGGAGCTAAACAAGCTTAGAAAAATTGACTTTGAACTAGCATTTCAACAGCTTTTATCATGCTGGAAAAAATGTGTAGATAACCAAGGCTCCTATTTTGAAAAAATTTGTTGTTTAAATTACTATGAATAAATAATTAATTTAAAAAAAGGTTCTGGAACTTTTTGATCCTACCTTGTATTATAAGTAACTTTTAATAAAATATGTAGTTTTAATGAATATTTATGATTTAATTAATCAAAAATATAAGAGAAATATAAATAGAAAACGATGTGGGGAGTATAATGAATGATGGCATCAGGCGGCATTTTATATGTTCTCCTGTAAGAAGGGCAGAGATGCCCGAAAACTTGAAACGGTGTTTTAATAAAATAAAAACAAACTAATCTACGGAAACCTTTTTAACTTTTTTTTTTTTCAAAAAATATGTTTGAGGTTTGTAAACGTGTCTAGTGTGTAACGCTGATGTTTCCCGTTGACGCCGCCCAATAAGGAAGCCAATTAAGTCCACTGACCCCCAATTACCAAGGCCAACAAATGGCTCACATCAGCCAATTACAGGAAGGCCGGAAAAGGATACAACATAGAACAGGTCGCCAGGGGAATTTATTTGTATCTCGGTTAGGAAAGATAAATTAGATGTTTAGAGATCCCTTTGTTAGAATTTTCACTAATTATAACACATATGTAAGTGTGAGAATGACACACACAATAACCTTAAAAATATATATAGCTGTGATATTGCAAATGTTCCTGTCGACTTACTGTTATGATGGACTTGATCCTGTCGATTTACTGTTGTGATGGCCATGATCCTGTCGATTTACTGTTGTGATGGACATGATCCTGTCGATTTACTGTTCTGTTGGACATCATCCTGTCGATTTACTGTTGTGTTGGACATCATCCTGTCGATTTACTGTTGTGATGGACATGATCCTGTCGATTTACTGTTGTGATGGACAAGATCCTGTCGAATTACTGTTGTTTTGGACATGATCCTGTCGATTTACTGTTGTGATGGACATGATCCTGTCGATTTACTGTTGTGATGGGCATGATCCTGTCGATTTGCTGTTGAGATGGACATGATCCTGTCGATTTACTGTTGTGATGGACATGATCCTGTCGATTTACTGTTCTGTTGGACATAATCCTGTCGATTTACTGTTGTGATGGACAAGATCCTGTCGATTTACTGTTGTGTTGGACATGATCCTGTCGATTTACTGTTGAGATGGACATGATCCTGTCGATTTACTGTTGTGATGGACATGATCCTGTCGATTTACTGTTGTGTTGGACATGATCCTGTCGATTTACTGTTGTGATGGACATGATCCTGTCGATTTACTGTTGTGATGGACATGATCCTGTCGATTTACTGTTGAGATGGACATGATCTTGTCGATTTACTGTTGTGATGGACAAGATCCTGTCGATTTACTGTTGTGTTGGACATGATCCTGTCGATTTACTGTTGTGTTGGACATGATCCTGTCGATTTACTGTTGAGATAGACATGATCCTGTCGATTTACTGTTGTGATGGACATGATCCTGTCGATTTACTGTTGTGATGGACAAGATCCTGTCGATTTACTGTTGTGTTGGACAAGATCCTGTCGATTTACTGTTGTGTTGGACATGATCCTGTCGATTTACTGTTGTGATGGACATGATCCTGTCGATTTACTGTTGTGATGGACAAGATCCTGTCGATTTACTGTTGTGTTGGACAAGATCCTGTCGATTTACTGTTGTGTTGGACATGATCCTGTCGATTTACTGTTGAGATGGACATGATCCTGTCGATTTACTGTTGTGATGGACATGATCCTGTCGATTTACTGTTGTGATGGACATGATCCTGTTGACTTAAAAAGTTTCTGTCGACTTACAGTGGTGTTGCAAATGATCTTGTCGGATGACTGTAGTGTGGCATGTTGATTAGATGTAGTCTTCATGGTAGGCAGGTAGGTTAGATGCAGTCTTGGTGGCCACGATGGTCAGAGTGGTTTCAGGCGTGAATGGCAGAGAGAGACTGGTCGTAATCCGACTATGTTTTTCGGACTGACGGAGTAATCGGAGACCTTTCTCCTGTCTGGCGCCAGTTGTCACTCAATCTAATTTTATTATATCATTTTGTATTACATGACCAAATGACATGTTCGATTGTTTCTACAATTTTGGTCGTTACACTATAGCTATATTACATATGGGGATATAAGTATATGTGATAAGATCCTGTCGACTCTTCTGAGATGAGATCCTGTCGACTCTTCTGTGATAACAATATATTACTAATGTGGGGAAAGAGGAATAATCACACCACAAATTGGAATAGAAAGGACCCACGCAACCAGAGAGAGATGGAGAGCGACGGACCCGCACCGCCAGGCGGCCAGCCGTTCGTGTCGCATACAATCACCAACTGTCTCCAAGGTCCCGAGGTGTTAAGTGACGGACCCCAGGAACCCCTTGGAATGTCGTGCTGTCTCAAGTGACCGGACTTTACATCCTCCTCTCTACGTCTCTCTCTGGTTGACTGTAGATTTTCTTTATTATTCCTGGAAGAGCATATATTATGACATATGGCCCCCGTTGAAGAAGGCTGAACATGGTTTGAGTATACTTAAAGCTGGTGAAGCCAGGAATAGAGAAAATAATTTTACAGTTGAAATTAATTAAGGTAATGGCGACATAGTTTTATGTAAATAAAATATTGTATAGTACACAAGTAAATATTATTTACAAGCAGTTTTACAACACCGGAGAGTTTGATAATAAATTACTGGAATGTCAATGGTTTATGGAGACTAAATTCGATTTTTTCTATTTCAGAGTATGTAAAACAATACACTATTTTTGCTCTAGCAGAAACATGGATTGATTACAATTTCCCGATGGACATTTGCGGATATACCATTTACGAGTCTTTTGCTATCAGAAATTCTAAATTTGGTAGATGTTTTGGGGGAATTGTGGTTGGAATCAACAATTCTTTAGGCAACGATATAGCAGAACTAGAAATAAAGTCTAACTGGATAATAATTTATTTCAAATCAAATTCATTAGGCAAAGTATGCCTAATATTTACATATCTACCTCCAAACGAAACTCTAAAATCAAACTTATGTGAATTATCTAAATTAATTGGAGAAATACTATCCCAGGGATACGAAATAGCACTCGCTGGTGATTTTAACTCTCGAACAGGAACTGGGGGAGAATTTCACAAGGTTTTTGAGCTCCCTTCGCTCCTCTCCCCTAAACGTAATTCTAAGGATAAGGTGATTTCGCCACACTCGAGTCAATTTCTTGAGTTTCTTGACAGCAACCTGATGTCTATTGTGAATGGTAGAACATTATCTGATAAAAACGGTAACTACACCTACATTTCTGAACATGGCTCATCTGTTGTGGACTACTGTATAATTACACCTTCTCTTCTAGACTGTGTTGTTGATTTTAAAATAGAAGATATCCCCTATTCCGACCACTTACAATTACACTGACAATAAACCTAGATCTAGATTCTACTTTTGTAAATATTTCGAAACAACCAAATAATAAGCATTCAATTTATGCTAACTCAGTTTGTCGAAAAAAGTATAAGTGGGCACCTGAAAACTCAACGCGCTTTACTCAAACATTAGAATATATAAGTGTAAATTGGAATGAGTCAATTGATAATATAACGACTACAATAACAAGCCAAATAAAAAAAGCAATGGTTAAAAATGAAATGCAAACTATATTAAAGTCAGCTGGTTCAAAATCCAGACCTTGGTTTGATCATGAATGCTATATGACTAAAATATCGATGAAATCCTACCTCTTAATTTATGTTAAATCAAATAAAGAACAAGACCGTAACACATACATTAAAACGAAGAAAGAATATAATGCTTTGATAAATTATAAAAAGAAAAACTATTACCAAATAATACATGAAAAACTAAAAAATATTCGCGATTCACAAAATTTCTGGAAAACAATAGCTACCTACAAAAAAGAGGCAGTATACAGGGGAATATACCGATGGTGACCTGGCAACAATATTATACGGAGCTTCTTGTTTCTTAGACAGTATTTGAATTTGTTCCTTCTCTGAGCACTATATCCCCACCTGATAATGCACTAACCAAAGAAATAACCATACTCGAGATTACTGAAGAAATCTCTCGCTTGAAATGTGGTAAGTCCAGTGGAGTCGACGATGTTCCGAACGATGCAATAAAAGTCCTACCTCAGAATTATTTGATCATTCTGAAAGATTTATACAATAAAATCTTAAGCACGGCTTCACTCTCTTCAATAGGGTCAAAATCTATTATTCACCCTATCTTTAAAAACGGTGATACAGAAAATCCCGCGAATTACCGGGAAATATCTCTGTTATATAATTTGGCAAAACTCTTCACATCAATACTGAAAACCCGTCTATATAATTGGATTGAAAATAGAAAAATCATCCCAGAAAATCAAGCCGGTTTCAGGGCTAATCATTCCTGTCAAGATCACATCTTCACTTTAATATCACTGATTCAACTTACACTGAGGAAAAAAAGAAGAAAGTTTTATGCTTTTTTCGTGGGGGGACATCAAAAAGGCGTTTGACTCGGTTCCCCACTCTTTACTATGGAAGAAACTGACTGATATGGGCCTAAATTATAGTTTTGTGAATTTAATCAAAAATTACTACGAGAATATGACAGCAGCGGTCCGCTGGAATAATTCCTACGCGGAATTCATAAAGATAAGATCAGGTGTTCTGCAAGGAGAACCACTTTCCCCATATTTATTCCTGCTTTTCATAAATAATCTTAGCAAAATATTTGACGACTCGAAAATGCCAGGAATATATTTACCTAACTTTGGAAACATACATATACTGCTTTATGCGGACGATATAGTTTTAATTGATGAATCTCGAATTAATCTTCAAATGAAAATTAATATTTTAAAAACAAATTTAGAAACTAATTTTTTAACTTTGAACGAAAGCAAGTCAAAAATAATTATTTTTCGAAACGGCGATAAACCAGCACGATCTGAGAAATGGTACTGGGGCCAACAAATCATAAACTCTACACAGAAATATTTATACCTGGGATATCCGCTAACCCCATCAATTTCATTTACCCAAACAGCTCTTCATTTTAAGGGTAAGGCCATAGCAGCTATAGGAGTAGTATGGGAGATTCTTATGAAATCCAATTTGAATTCTTTTCACTCAACAATGAAGCTGCTCGATACCATAGTTATAACAACTCTACTATATGCTTCACCAATCTGGTTAGATGAACAAGAGTTAATATTGAATAAAATCCAAGATACCTTTCTGAATACCTATCTAAATCTACCATATTATACCCCAGGATAGCAGTGATAGCAAACAAATTATCGTTAGATTTCTGGCTAAGAATGCTAAAAATGGACACTACAAGATTACCTTCAATCTGTTTGGCTCACTTGTGGGATGTTTATACCTATACAAGACAAAATAATGGATTTACAAAGAGTTTAATAAATACATTAAATAACACCGGTTTTCCATAGTTTATCGGATGCTTTGATCACAATTTAGTGCAAAGTTATATTCCTCTGATTACTAGGGCAATGTCAGATCAATCAATACAAGAAGACCAATCAAGAATAGGAAATTCAAAACTTTATCCACATTATAAAAATTTCCATACGTCAATAGAAACAGAATGCTACCTAACCGATGATTTTACGTTACCAGTCAAACGACGCATAGCTCAATCGAGAATACTATTTACAGTCTTCAAAAAAAAAAACCACGTTCTGACGTTTGAGGCCAAAAACCTAATATGCACACTGTGTGACAAGGAAATTACTGAAGAACTCCCCCATTACCTGCTTAATTGTACAGCCCTTGATGAAGAAAGGAAGGCCCTATATCAGCAAATTAAATGTACCAACATTTCACCCTACGTATTGCTTTCCAAAATATCAGCAAACAAATCTAAGGCAATAGCTTACTATAAATTTTTTAGATCATCATTATGTAAGGACCAGTCAATAATTGAATGACTTTGAGACGAAGAGTAAAGCCAGTTCAATTTCCATCTTACTACCTATGTAAATAACAAAAGATGATTGTTACCTTACCCAATTGGGAGAATCTGTATGGGGCATGTCCCTAATAAAGGCTTTGTGTGTGTATATAGACAAAAAGAAACACACATTACCAAAAATAATTCTTACAAAATTTATCTATAAATAGATGGCAATTGAATTCATAAATACAAATTTGAGCTAAACGAAAATGATATCAAATTGGTTTGAAATGTTTGATATGAGAAGATATCAAATTGATTGCAAAAAATATTTTGTCCCAAAACTTTGAATTCATCAAATTATTGTAGGATGCATGAATGAATTGGTCTAAAAAATATTTTAGATATGAAGAATGACCATTTTTTTACGATTTATTAAATTTAATACAGAACGCTTCCTGGATACTACTATTTCATTAAATATCATTGCTGTTACTATAATATTGAATTTGATGTATTGAAATCTATAAAATAAAGTAGAAAAGGAAATCACGGGAATTT
This sequence comes from Cordylochernes scorpioides, assembly GCA_030710605.1. NCBI lineage: Eukaryota > Metazoa > Arthropoda > Arachnida > Pseudoscorpiones > Chernetidae > Cordylochernes > Cordylochernes scorpioides. Next base: position 162,712,177 of record CP092865.1, on the reverse strand, counting down.
TAAAGTAGTTTAAAGAACAAAACTTTCATCCTACTCTATATCCTATAATTCCAGCCTTTAAGGAGAAGAAATAAAGAAAAATTGTTTATAAATTGAATAATATAAAACAGAATCTGTTCTTTCGAGAATTTTGTATATGTAGTGCTGTTTTGTGAAAGTATCATCATGAAACAAAACCTATTCAACCAGACGAAAAATATAAGGAAAAGTGTCCTTAAACTTTTTACCCGTAGTAAAACCTACTAACAGATATAATTGGAATTTCATATTGCAATCTAATGAAGAGATAGCGAGAGTTTCTAATAGCACGGGTACATATAAGCTACTTCTTTAAAATCCTTTAACAAACTGCTCTCTTCACCTCTTCTACGACTGTCCGAACTTTACAGAAGTGAGACATCGTTTTTTCCCCGATTTAAATGATCTAACTCTTTCACAACAGCCACTATTTCTATATAAATTTTATGAACTCTGTAGAATAATACTTGTAAATTTGTGAATATTTAATTCTAAGTTTTAATTTGTTTGCTGTTTTGTTTTCTCTGTATTAGGCGCAAATATAGCAATATCACGCCTGGTTGATTAATAGAGTAATTTAAAAAAAAACAATCGGTTGCAAAGATGTATGCATTAAGAAAATCTTTCTTGATATATATAGAGGGAAGAAAGACGTGGAAACAATCTCGAGCAGGGCTTAAACACATATTTGCACTGTCCCGCGGGGTCAGATGCTCCTATTATTCAAATCATTCTATTGTTATGATGATAAGACGATCTTGGACAATTAAATCACTAAGTTAATGAATAAAAACATATTTTCAATATTTAATTACAAAATAATAGCGCTGTTTTTGTTCATATTTTTGAGGTTCCTATCCTAATTATGTAAATACAAATTAAAGATGTGTCAAAACTTTTTGCGAGTAATTTATCTCAAATTAGGCAAAAACATTGGCAAAAAATGTCTTTGAAATGTTACTTCCTTGGTTTCTTTCATTCCTCTCCCTTTGTGAATTGAGTGTATGTTCTCCTTTAGAATCTATGAATCAAGGCTAGCGTCAGGTTTGTATCAGGAATATTGTTATGGTAGGACACTTGCTGTTAGGTTCATATACAATTTTGAACTTAAAGATAATATTTACACATTCCAAATATTAAGTATTTATCTAAAGAAACCTTTCGTTTTATGATTTCGCGCTTTTTTATGAATTTGCTGCAGGTATTATATAAACCAAATTATTTATCTATTATCTCCAGGATCTCTATCTTCATGGATATAGATGGTATATAGAGGTATGGATATAGAGGTAAGATATCAAAATATAGTTCTGAGCTATATTGTAACCAAATAGTCATTATATTTAAATTACAAGAGAAGGAATCGTCTGATATCATTTTGAAAACGGAATCAAAGCTAACGGCGACGAATTATTTTTTATGGTATTTATTATATTTTATGAACAGATTATTAATTTTTTGATATTTGTATTATTTATATTTTGCTGCTCTCTCTCGCTCTCTGAAAACATCCCTCATTGCTTATCTTGTATCTTATAAATGTTGATTTTGTTTTTGCCTTAAATAAATGGCCGTGTCTGAAGTTTGTCTTTCCTAATCTCTACGTGACAATATGTTTGAGATATCTATGGATCTGAAATATGATATAAATTTATTAATAAAAGAAGTTAGCAAAGATTAAACTCTCAGCAATATCATATTCTTCTTTGGGTAGTGAGAGCTAATAAAACGACCTCATCAAATTGCATTCATAGTTTGGCAAAAATATCTATTCTCACAGATCACATAGAATCTTTGATAATAAAATACGAATTAGCCTATATATCAAAAGAAGACAGTGATTTATTTAGACTGCATGCCCCAACTATAATTCACAACTTCATAGAATCAAGAATGGCTGAAACAATAACTACCACTAATGAAACATTCCGGAATTTTTCCCATTTGGAATTCCTTAATATTTTCGTCCAAATTTTAAGAACGCACAATTCATTACAAATCATGGTAATCTTGGAGAATCTCTGGCCAAAATCGGGGAAACAAATGATCCTAGCTGCTTCTATGGAAAAAGAAAACCAAGGCTCAATACATTTATTGATAGAATGTCCATTCTTTCACAAATACAAAAGTAATCATTTTTATCCAATCGAAGAAATGCGCGATTTGTATATAACAAAGGCACCTATGCAAATTTCAATAATTTTTGTAAATTCATTTTAGATTTTCTTTTCTGTTTGGGAAAACCAATCTTTCAGTTTTAATTTTGTTTTTAGTGTTGTTTATTGAATTGTATATAAAATGAATTGTATATAGGCTGCTAAAATGTATTTAGGCGCAAGTATCCCAAGCTGGGATTTCGCTTCCGATATGTCAAATCTATATATATATAAAATTGAATGTCTGTCTGTGTGTACTCTATTCAAAATCCATACATCCAATTGCCTTGAAAATTTGGGATATTATTAGGTATATCCCCGGGAAGGTTTTTGAAAAAATAATTTCTTGAATATCTTGAATATCCTTAGAGTTATTTGCAGATTTGTAGATTTTACTCGCAAGCAGCGCCACCATTGCGACGATGTTAACAAGTTTTTTTATCTATAAGTTTTATTATCACTAAGTTTATTATCTTAAAGATTATTTATCAAAAGTAAGATTATCTCAGGATGACTCGGCAATTTATTTAAGACAAGAATAATGATACAATTCAAGGCGAAGATACTATTCCTTTAACTTCCAATTACCGAGGGAACCAATTAATATTGATTTTATTCAACTTATCGAGTATTTTCCAAGGGACCGGGAACCATGTTCACTAGATAAAACGATGATTTTGTAAGGTAGAAAATTAGGAAAGACAAAATTCAGGATGACACGGCACACAGGGACCGGGAAAAAATGTTCACTTTATCGAGAGATTCAAATTTACGAGTTTCAAATTATCAAAATATATCCTTTTTTAAAAATAATTTATAGAGAATTGTTTTAACAAATGTTCGTTAGACAAACCTTTACTCGGGTAAAACCCGGGCGAAGCCGGGTACATCCGCTAGTATGCAATAAAAATAATACTAATTTATTTTTCTTTGAAAAGACCAAAATATTTGTATGAGAATTTATAAAATAGGACCGACCATAAATCGTTTTGAAAATAGAGCAATCTATAAATAGATTTTTAATTAAAAAGACATTGTAACGTTTTTGGGTTAAATGTTAAAATGTTGTTTTATAATAATGAAAAATGCAAATTCATTGTTGTTGTTATTTATTATCGTTTGTTTATCTAAAATTACATTGTATGTGATGATGATAACAAAAATGACATTTTAAATTAATATACAAAATCCATTGAGAAAAAAAAAGAAAAATAATTAATTAAAAAATTCACAAACGTGACATATCCCTCGGCTTGAAGGATTTATTTTCGTAAAATAAATGGCTTTAGTTGTGAAACATGAACTTTAACTAAGGAGGAATCTTCTCTTGACAATTCGCATGTAACATTTGATATCATACTTGATATTCGAAATGGACCCTCATACTTTGGTGATGTTTTGACCTTGCTTGGTTCATTAAAAGCAATTTTACGAAGGACCAAATCTCCAACTTTGAATGATGATAATGGATGTCTTGCATCATGACGTGCTTTCCACTTTCCCTATGCTTTTTGCTATTTTCAATTGCCTTCTTTCTGGCTTCTTCTACTGTGCAATGTGGAAAATAGAAAATTCTGGGATTGAAAAGTCATCAAAAAGTAGAAAGTTTGGTGAAAATCCAGTGACATCATGGGGTGTGCTATTGTAGTCTTTCACAATTTTTGCAAGTAATGAAGACCATTTTAGTATTGAATTCTCTTGAAGGTTTGTTCTCAATTTTGTGAGAATAGTGTAATTTACTTTTTACATAATCCATTACTTTGTTGATGATATGGTGTCGAATAGGTGTGTTGAACTTGATGCTCATTTAAAAACTTGTTAAATTCTTTTGATGTAAAATTCTTACCATTGTCAATTAAAATACATTTGATTTGTGGTACAGTTTTGATGATTTTGTCCAAACATTGAATTACAGCTTGAGAAGTATTTGTAACTGTAGGGAAAGCCCAAACAAATCTTGTGAGATGATCAGCTACTACTTGAATATATTTGTGCTTTGTTTCATTTGCAGCTGAACCTAGCACAATAGTGTCCATTAATATCAATTCCAGTGGTTTCAGATCAGAGTTTGGGGTAACATATTCTCCAATGAATGGTTTATGACTGCATTTAGTTATTTGACATATTTTACATGAGCGAACATACTCTTTGATGCATTTGATAGCATTCGGCCACCAATAAAATGGTGTTACCAATCTCACTGTCTTGTTAATTGAGGGATGAGAATGATTATCATGACATTCCTTGAGAATTACTTCTTGAAATGATTCCGGAACAACTGCTTTTAGAACTCCATTATGTTTCACCATAATAAGATCTTGATGAATATGAGAAATCTTTACAAAGCTGAGATCCGCATTTTGTTGTGTAGTCTAAGTGTTAAAAATAGATAATTTACATAATGTAATTTGCATAAGATCATTTGTATAATATCATCCGCGGATCACGAGAACCAAGCAGGTGAAATTTTGAACGGGAAAGGAATGTATAAAAGGCACGGCTGGATGGCCGGTGCGTGAGGATTAGCAGGGGATTGATAAGAATCTGGTAGAGGAAGATATTAGAGCCTAGGAGATGGAATACTCGTGCTCAGAAGAATAAAGGGATAAAGAAATCTATGGGAAGCCTCTGGTAGAAGTTGAAGAAAGTGAAAGAGCTCAAGTTGAGAAAAAGCCTTTAGAAGTTGAAGAAAGTGAAAGAGCTCAAGTTGAGAAAAACCCTGTTGAAATTGAAGAAAGGGAAAAGCTAAGGTTGGCAAAGGGGTGATTGGCAGAATAGCCTGATACTTGCTCCAACTGAGATACGTTTAAATTTGTGTATCATTCATCATAGTTAAATAAAGCCCATTATATTTGAGATCACCAAACCCTGTCGTTCATTTCCCTCAAGAATACCACCTGCCTATCGCTACAATAGTTAGACACAAAAGGTATCTATTTAAATTGGCCATTTGTTTATTCATAATTTTCTATTTTTTTTTCTATCTTTGCTTTAATTCCCAACACTAAGATTGGGGATTGATATGTGAAATGAGACTGGTGATCTTGACAATGCATCGACATGCGTTTGTTTTGATCCTGATCTGTGAACTATTTTATTGACTTAGTCGACAATTCAACAATCTATCTTAGGAATTTCACTTTTGGTTTCTTTATGTTGAAGAGCCATTCTAGAGCTGAGTGATCTGTAATAACTTCAAATGTGTTTAACAGATTTAATTACAGCAAAGAATTCCAACTCAAATGCAGAATAGTTCTGTTGATGCGTTAGAAGTTTTCTTGAATAATAGGAAATTACATGTTCTTGATTATCACTTCCAATTTGATCTAAAATAGAACCAATTCCTAGTTTAGATGCATCTGTGTAAAGCATACGTGGCAATGAAGGATCATATGCAGTAAGAACTGGGTTTGTGAATAAATGGAACTTTAGTTTCTGAAATGATTTGTCAACTTCACTTGTCTATTTGAATAACTTATTTTTTCTTGTCAGGCTTGTTAAAGGATCTGCAATTTCACTAAACTTAGGAATAAATTTCCTGTAGTAACTTGCTAAACCTAAATTTTGCCTTACTTGTTTCACTGTATTAGGCTGAGGAAACTCATTTATTGCCTTTGTTTTTTCAGGGTCAGGTTTAATCTTGTTGTGTCCTATGATATGTCCTAAATATCTTGTTTCTTGTTTTTCAAAGGAACATTTATTCAACTTGAGTTCATTTTGTGTTCAGATGGGAGATGAGTTTCAGCAGATATGGAAAAACATTCATTTTCTTTAAAATAAACAGCTTTGTCTTTTGAATCAATTATTAATCCAATTTTTCCTTCTAAGTCAAGTCCAATAAGCAATGGATAGCTAAGGTTTTCAACTACCTGAAGTTTACACTTGATTATTTTAGAATGGATTTTCAAAGTTACTTCCACTGAACCTAGAGTATAAGTATAACTGTTCACCTGTTTAATTCTAATTATTACATTTTATTCCATTTTAAATTAAGTGTTTTTAGAGTGACCAACTCATTAATGAAATAGTAGAGCCAGTATCAATAAAAGATGAAATGAGCATATCATTAAGTGAAACTTCAACATTAACAAATTTATATGGATTGGTGATATTTGATATGCAAAATGAATCAGCAGCTGGTTGTTCAGTATCTGTGGTAGTTGGTTGATTTCTCTGCTGGTTAACTTTATAATTTGGATCAAAATACTTAGTCATTTATCCAATAATTGAGTTGCAATTCTTTTTTTACAAATTGGGCACCAATATGGGCAATTTTCTGAGGTTGTAGATGTTGTAAAAACTTTGTTTTTGTTTCTCTGTTGCTTTATTTGACTTTTTTTTTCAATTTCCATGGCTATTTGCATCCAATGTGATGGATCTTTAGGCTGGGCTGCCACAAAATGATTCTTCCATTCTAAAGGTAATCCATCTGTAAGCATTTGTAATTTTTCTAAATTATTGAGGCTTGTTTGATTCAATAGTCGTAATTCTCTCTCTATAATAATCTTCAACTGTTTCTTTTTTTCTAAGTCTTATTTTAGATGCTGCTACTATAGGGTTTTCAACTTTGTAACTGAAACGCTGGATTAATTTAGACTTTACAGTATCCCATTTTTTAATAGATGAATTGTCTAATATCTCATCAGCGAACCATTCCAAATCATCTTTTGATAAATAGTAAATTAAACTATTGATTCTTTCACTTTCATCTAGCTTGATAATTTCTAATTCATATAGTTTAAGCCAGGATTCAGGACGAATTAAACCTTTCTCACCGCTAAATATTTCTAATTTTTTTACGCCTGCCGCCATTTTACCTTTCTTGCGTCGTAGCCTTTTGTATGGTATCCTGTCGTAGCTGCGCCAAAATTTAATGTAACGTTTTTGGGTTAAATTTTAAAATGTTATAATGTTAAAGTATATTTTTACATTGCTAATTTAATTTAATGTTGTTTTATAATAGTGAAAAATGCAAATTCATTGTTGTTGGTATTTATTATCGTTTGTTCATCTAAAACTAGCGGATGTACCCGGCTTCGCCCGGGTTTTACCCTAGTGAAAGTTTACCTAACCAGTACTTGATAAAAATTATTTTTCGAGCATACATCCACTCTCTACTTAAACTTTTTTATAAAGATAAGCTGTACCCGTTCACACGTTGCTGTGTTTGTACAAAAAGGCAGTTTTAATACCTCAAACATAATTTATTAATGATAAAATGTATACAATACATCAAATGGAAATTTATAATGAAATTATCCCTACATATAAGTCATTTAGTCCTAGCAGGGATGAATCTCCCGCCGGGTTTAGTTTTGACAAGTCCCGGCCCGGTACCAATCTCTTTCCATCCTGGTCGAACCATTATAGTTTCCAACAAAACAACACAAAAAATTTTACTCCATCTTACAATAAAATTTTGATATTTTAAAAAGTGTTTTCCACACTCAAAAAAAAATATATATATATATAAAATATTACTTTTAAAAATATTAAAAATTTTTTTTCTTAATAAATTTAAATTGTTTGATAAAAAGATTACATGGTTCTGTCTTTGCTCTTTTTCCTACTCTAATTTCTTCAATTCTTCCTTTTTTTCTATGTTCTGCTTCAATGACGAGTAAAGACCGATGTAATAAGCGTGAACTTGTTATAGCCCTCTATTGTTACATAAAGAATTAAAACCTTTTTGATACCCAAATAATAATATTCAATAATTTGTTTTAATCATCATTAATTTACAACTACTTTTCATATAAATTATATTTAATTCTACTATATATATATATATGGTAATTTAAAACAACAACCTCATATTGTGTAGATAACTTATAATAAGATTGTCATGTTGTATATAGAGACACATCTATAAATAATTATGCGCATGATTAATCTGTGTCATCGCATCGCCCTATGTAATGTAATTTGTACAAAGTGGATAAATAAATAAAATCTGTAATAGATTTAAGAGTTGAGCTAGGGCAGAGATCGAACATATAGTATTGCCAAAACAACAGAGTCTAAAGATGGGAGTCATAAATCAGGTAGATTCACAATTCCCACGACAGGCCACCCACACTGTCACATGTGGTGGAATGCAGAGACCCCTCTCACACCTGGACAGGTAAAGGCGCCCTTTCTCAAACGCCCCTGTCACATAAGGTCCCCCCCGTCTTTTAAACTATAAATACATCACTTTTACAGGGACTTGACAGTTCAGTTCAGTTTTTTAGTTCACCCTTAGTGCAAGCCGCGTCGGTCGTATGTTATGTCGACCTCCTCCAACATGTAGTTAGGAAGAACTCGTCTATCTCCATATTTTCGCTCCTAGCTCAGCTTTTATCTGTTAACGGAACTTTCTTAGTGCAATTGTGTCTTTGTTTTTTGTGTATGGATATCCCCAGATTTCCACTCTGCCTCGACCACGACTGCCTGTATTTTGTGAGAACTTTTAAAGGTCTTCCAAGGTGCAGAGAGGTACTGGAAAACTCTACACAAGGCTTACCAGAACTTCAACTTATTTCAGTAGTCGACATCAACCTCACCACATCACATTTCTAGTCGACAGATCTCTACAAAAGCTACTGGAATTCTCATTTTATTTCAGTAGTCGACAGGATCTCTACAAAAGCTACTGGAATTCTCCTCTCATTACATATATATATATATATATATGGTAATTTGAGCCAACAACCCCATATTGTATATAACTTATAACAAGGATTTCATGTTGTATAATTGAAACACATCTGTAAATGATTATACACATTATTGACATGTGTCATTACATCATCATATGTAATGTACTTTGTACAAACTGAGGATAAATAAATAAAACTCTGTAATAGATTAAGAGTTGAGCTAACGCAGAGATCGAGCATATAGCAGTCACAAAACAGCAAGGTCTAAAGATGGAAACTGCCACGGCGCCAGTTTAGAATTTCACCAGACGATCCACGCCCCTCTCGCATCTGCTGAAATGCAATACTTCTTTTCTCGGAAAAGGTATATAAAGCCTCCGTCCTAGCCAAAAATACAGTCACTTCACCATCTGCGTGAGCCTTCGTCGGTTGTACCCCAGGTCCACCTCATCCACCATGTAGACCAGTAAGAACTCTTCTATCTCCATCTTTCGCTCCTAGCTCAACTTTTATCTGTTCACGGACTTTCTTAGTGCAACTGTGTCTTCGTTTTTTTTTTTTTTTGTGTGGACATTCTCAAGCTTTCCACTCTGCCTCGACCACGACTGCCTGTACTTTGTGAGAACTGTAAAAGGTCTTCCAAGGTGCAGAGAGGTACTGGAAAACTCCACATCCTGACTGTTCCTCTCGGTCAATACAGTATAGCAAGAGTTGACAGGGACTTACACCATTTTAAGTCGACAGGACTACATCATTACAGTTAATCGACAGGATTCTACAAGAGGCTACCAAACCACATCACATATATATATATAATAATAATAATTATTATTATTATTAAGTACAAAATAGAAGCCCAAAACATCACAATGAAAACTCAGAAAAAAAAACAGATTGAAAATCTAAGAGGAATTATTGGCCAGAAAATAATCCACAGAACGCACTTTAAAAATGAAGACCAACCGCTATTGGACATGATAGAATCCTCACAGTGGCTCAAAACGGGAAACAACACACCACAAAATAACGACTAAGATTAAAAATTCATACGCCAAAATAATAACGGACCTGCCAATGATGAGCGATATCAATATCAGAGGTAACAAACCTGATATAATAGTATATGATAAAATAAAAAAGACATAACAATCATGGAGATAGGCGTTACCTCCCAAGACAATATCCAAACTACGGAGCTGACAAAGAAAAGAAAATACCAGCTACTGGCGAGGAAAATGGCCCAAACCGAAAAAATGCCCGTAAAACTAGTGCCGATAGTCTTAACATGGGATGGAATAGTAACGAAATATAAAAACAATATAGAAAGGAAATAAACATAAGAAAAAGAGACTTTGCATATATTCAATCCCTGGTACTAAAAAAGACGATGAAAATTATCTCAACAGAAAATAAGAATGAACCTCACGATGAGTTACAGGGAAAAAAAGAAATGGAAGCCATGTATATATTGTTGGAACGATGTATGGAGCTGGCGTGTGAAGATGAGGAAGGTGGAACACAGGGATACGACGACCATAAAAGAGATCCAGGAGAACGACCTAGAGCAGATGACACGAGACCTGACAGACAAGAATGGATCAAGGCCAGGGGATCATCTTATCGAGGAACCACCAGGAGAGGCCATAGAAAGAGCTGCAGGACATCAGGGGACCATAACGGCAAGGGCCACAGCACTGACCAGGAGTCAAGATAGCAAATGTAAATATCTTTGTTTACTTTTACTGTTGTTACTTATTGAAGTTGTAAATAAAAATATGTAAATAGACTGACCATTCGCGACACTTTAAAGAGAAAAACTTGCAACCTTTTTAAAAAATAAAGTTATTATTATTAAAGTTTTATATATCTCAGGAAAAAATAATGCCACACCAACCAATGATTTATTTAACTCCCGGCGCTCCAGTGACCTGCTGTCTCGGGATGATTCTTCATTTATAACACGCGCTGCTCGTAGTCGCAAATGTCTGAACCCGAGCGTTGTTCCGCAAAGGCGCTAAAAGAGCTAAATACATGGACCATGTTATGTGACATTCATCATTGTTACAATATACGTTAGAGAAGAAACTTCCAAGGAAATAACAATTTTTGAAATTAACAACCACAGGTAAACCAACTATATGACGAGGCAGGATGTCTAAACTATGTAGACTTGAAAATAAGGCAGAAAAAAGACATTATGACAGAAATGGAAGTTAAACAATAAATAGGTAGCAATCAGTCAAGGAATTGAAACTCGAGTTATATAGATTGATAGATGAGGTGTGAAGTGAAGACAAATTGAGTAATTTATATCCCTAAAGAATACATTAATAACGCCTTGATAAATACTTTAATTTTTATTTTTCCTGACGTGGACGAAAGATATTTGTTAAAACGTAGAGAAAATAAAAACCTATACTGGTCGAAGTGTCTTTTATTTTTAAAAACAATTAATGCCGGCCAGGCAATCTCTATATTCAAGATCACCAAAGAAGTTAGAAAGAATTATCAGGACTTGCCACATCACAACAATTGATCGAGAGGATTTACAAGAAATGGACCTAGCGAGCAAGGAGGGAATTTCTTAAGCGAACAATCTAGTGAACTAAGAAAAAATATCAAGCGAGAAAATTGGCTGTTTCGACAGAAGAAGTAAGTGAGATAAATCATTCATCTTCAGAACTTTATAATATAATACACCAGCAACGAAGAAGAACTTATGGAAAACTAAAAAAATTATTCGGTGTAAAAGAAGCAAATATTATGCCATTTAATTTGCCTATAGAAGATCCTTATTGATAAAACTGCCAAATAGTTTTAAATATTTTACCATGAAATTATTCAAGCTACAAGGTTGTCTCAAAAGTTCGTAAAGACTTGCAAAAAAGGTTAAATACTGTCTTTGTATTATGTATAAAGTAATTGTAAAATGTATTCCTATGTATTCGCCATAATAATATCAATAGCCAAGTAATAAGAAAAACAACGTTTTAAAAATATGAACTTTTGGGAAAACCTTATATTTTCGCTCTAAAATTCATATTAAATGTCACACGATGAAAAAAAAATGGTTTAAAGATATTTAAACAATCATTGACAGAATATCAAATTATATTCGTTATAATCAAGAAATATGTATATAAATTATTTGCTCAAATTTCAATAAGACGGGGATCTATTTCATATTCACTAATGTAACATACAGAATAATCTATCTATATATAAAAATGAATGAATGTATGTATGTGTGTGGTCTGTTTGTCCTTTATGCGTGACCAAACCACTCATTGGAACGCTATGAAACTTTGGGAAGTTATTTAGTATAGTACTGGGAAGGTTTCTGAAAAATAATTTCTTGAATATCTTGAATATCCTTAGAGTTATTTGCAGATTTATAGATTTAATTCACAAGCAGCGCCCCCATTGCGACGATGATAACAAGTTTTTTATCTATAAGTTTTATTATCGCTAAGTTTATTATCTTAAAGATTATTTATCAAAAGTAAGATTAGTTAGTAGTAAGTTAGTTATCGAGTATTTTTCAAGGGACCGGGAAAAAATATTCACTTGATAAAACGATGATTTTGTAATGTAGAAAATTAGGAAAGACAAAATTCAGGATGACACGGCAATTTATATTTGAGACAAGAATAATGATACAATTCCAAGGCAAGATACTATTCCTTTAACTTCCAATTACCGAGGGAACCAATTAATATTGATTTATTCAACTTATCGAGTATTTTTCAAGGGACCGATAAAAAAATGTTCACTTTATCGAGAGATTCAAATTTACGAGTTTCAAATTATCAAAATATATCTATTATTATTCGGGTAAAACCCGGGCGAAGCCGAATACATCCGCTAGTGGTTTATAAAAAGCCCGGGTTATCTACACGTATGTTACTCTATGAATAATTCTTAAAGTAATTCAACCGCACTTCACACATAAGGAATGATTGACTTAAAGTTAGCCAAGTTAAATTGAAAGTATAGTCGTATATAAAATTGCATATGCCCGAAACCTATCAATTTGAGGGCAATAATAAGCAAAAAAAGATTTTCATTCTCTGGTAAATCTATAAGGATGAACATACCTCCATTTATAAAAATGGAGTTATAATATAAATAAGAATTTGTTACCTCTTGATTCCATACTTTTACATAAGGTATCTGAAAACAAAATGGATAAATATGTATTAGATAGGACTTTACAAAATATTAAAATTTAAATAAAATAGATCAACTATTATTCGAAGAATGGGCAAACAGACAAACGTCCTTAGCATTTACTGATCCCTACATGCGAAAACGGTTACCCGATCCTCTAGTTTCAGAATCAATCAGGGACAAAAGCATTGAGACTCGTTCAGCGATATAGTGCACAGAATTTGGGGGAATACTAAAAACCCATTCTACAAAATTATTTCACAGTGTGAGAAAGATGCAAGATTTCCAAATATCATTCTTTGGGTGGATGTGAATTCAGAGAAAAAACACAGCCACATCTACTAATGGTTTATTCAACTCCCGACGTTTCAGTGGCCTGATGTTACTCTGGAAGCCTGAGGAAAGTGACAGCTGTCACTGAGCCGTCGATGTTGAATAAATCATTGGTTGATGTGGCTGTATTTTTTTCTGATGCAAGATTTGTAACACCCCCATAATGACCATTTCCTCGGAATCACAGTAGCGTTTAGAGAAGAACGAGGTGATTAACTGGGATGGTATTTGTGCTTCGAGAGACCTTACCTAGAGGAAGACAAACATGGCATCTGAAGACTACTGAATGGTGACTTAGCCAGGAAACAGAAGATGAAAGCGTGTTCAGAGGAGCGTCGAAAAGAGGAAGAAAATATTTCACAGACAAAAAGAGTTGAGAGAGGGAGATTGATATTGAAACTTCTTCATTACATATTTTCTTTATGATTGATTATATAAGGTTAAATTTAAAACGAATATATATATGGTAATTTAAAGCAAAAACCCCATATTGTATATAACTTATAACAAGATTTTCATGTTGTATAATTGAAACATATCTGTAAATGACTATACACATTATTGACATGTGTCATTACATCATCATATGTAATGTACTTTGTACAAACTGAGGATAAATAAATAAAACTCTGTAATAGATTGAGAGTTGAGCTAAAGCAAAATGTCAAAAGCGTCTAAAATCGAGATAGATTTAGAAGTTCAACAACATTTAAAGATAGATTGGAAACTGTCAGGATGGCGCCAGTTTAGAATTTCGCCAGACGATCCATGCTCTTCACATCTGCTGAAATGCAATACTCCCTTTCTCGCAAAAGATATAAAAGGCCTCCGTGCTAGCCAAAGCGCGAGCCCTCGTCGGTTGTCACCAAGGTCCTCCTCATCAACCATGTAGACCAGTAAGTACTCTTCTATCTCCATCTTTCGCTCCTAGCTCAACTTTTATCTGTTCACGGACTTTCCTAGTGCAACTGTGTCTTCGTGTTTTGTGTGTGGACATTCCCAAGCTTTCCACTCTGCCTCGACCACGACTGCCTGTACTCTGTGAGAACTGTTGAAGGTCTCCCAAGGTACTGAGAGGTACTGGAAAACTCTCCACGCCCTGACTGTCCCTCTCGGTTACTACAGGTTTGCACCTTTCGGTTACCATACCACATCGAGAGACCCTCGGTTACCACAGTGTAGCGAGAGTCGACAGGATCGCTCTCATCACAGATTTAGTCGACAAGATTACACAAGTCTACAAAAAAAACTTTTTTTTTTGCACAAGAGAACCTGATGGTGTTTCTAGTGTAACTTTTCATGCTGAACTCAAAAATCGAATCAGAAATTTCCCATCACCCATGGTTTTTGCCTGACGATCTTTTTTTAGTATTGGGATAAATACATGCATCCAACATGAAAGAGACTTACGAAAACATGAAACTGCTTTTGAAAAAGATAGAATATGAAAGATACGGTTGGAAAATATGCAGCGATTTGAAAGTCGTTGCTCTCTTGCGGGGATTACAGCTTGGATATACAAAATTTTGTTGTTTTTCTGTGTGAGTGGGATAGCAGAGATAGGGAAAGGCATTACATTAAAAAAATCTGGTCAAACCGTAAAATCTTTACTCCAGGATATAAAAATATTGCAAATCTACCCCTGATCGATTCAGAAAATATTTACTTACCACCATTACATATTAAACTGGGATTAATGAAGAACTTTGTCAAGGCAATGGATCGAAATGCCAGTGGATTTGCCTACCTAAAACAAAAAATTTCTAGTATAAGTGAAGCGAAGATTAAAGAAGGCATTTTCGTTGGACCTCAGATTCGAGAATTGCAGCAGGATGGAAATTTTCAAAATAGTTTGAATGAAGTTGAGGCAGCAGCATGAAATTCCTTTAGAAACGTTTGCAAAAACTTCTTAGGAAGTGTCAAGGTTGAAAATTACCGAGACATAGTTAATGATCTGTTGCTTTCCTACAAGGCACTGGGATGTAACATGTCCCTCAAGATCCATTTCCTGCATTCACATCTAGATTTCTTTCCAGACAATCTTGGCGCAGTTAGCGATGAGCATGGTGAGAGGTTTCATCAAGCTATATCAAGCATGGAGAAGCGGTACCAAGGTAAATGGAGTCCCGCTATGCTTGCCGACGACTGCTGGGCACTCAAGAGGGATCTACCACAAGCAACGTATAGAAGAAAATCCACTGTCACTGCTTTTCAATAATAAATATGTTTCGTTCATATATGCCTTTATATTAACAATATTTCCAAATTCAAGTAGGTGTATCTCAGAAATATTGTGTAATAGAAAAAAAACTTATGGTATATTTGGATTCAGGACATGTAGATAAGATGCTATTTCTTTGTGGACAAAGAAAAATATTTTTGATAAACCAGTTACGTGACATTGTTTGCAATTTTTAGTGTATTTATCCCAATACTAAAAAAAGACCGTCACGCAAAAACCATACGTGATGGGAAATTTCTGATTAGATTTTTGAGTTCAGCATGAAAAGTTACACTAGAAACAAATTTTCTTGTGCAAAAATCTTGTTGACCAGTGTTATACAAGAGTTGACAGGGACTCACACCATAGTTAGTCGACAGGATGACCAAAACGAAGAATGACACAACGAAGAAGATAAGAAGACTGTCCAGATAGAAGCGAGAAGTAGCGAAGATGGAGGGGCAAATCGACCATTCCAACGAAACGATCAAGCAATCTCTCCCCAACAAGAGATATTTACGGAAGACACGCCGTCCCAAGGGACCTCCGCAGACAGGCTAACACAGAGTGTCAACGCCAGGAGCAAGCAAACTGACCACCCCAACGACAGAGCCGAAAATCCCGCAAGTCATGGAAATCGAGGAGCAGAATGACGCAAACCAGTGAGAAGTTCTCCACCTTCGACCTGACATCGTCGCGACAATGCTCAAGGCGACAAGCCGCCATCAACTTTACAGAAGCTACAAGCTTCTACAAGCCCTACATGGAGCGCTTTCCACGTCAGCAGGAAAACAACCAGAGACCAAGTTTCTTCACTGAACAATCATCACACAATTGTAAGTTTTTAAAAACCTACCTTAACTTTATGCTCAAGTTCACAACTTTATTCCCCATAAATTTTGTATTTATATTTTCATTTTAAGCATTTTAAAATCAATTTTTACCTTTTTTATATCATTTTTTATTCAATTTTTAAAACTTTCACACTCTCATTTATCAAATTTACTTTAAATTTTAATCAGATTATAAATTTCAAGATATTACTCTCAATTTTACTTTTTTAAAAAATTCGCCTATCACGCATTTTTACCAATTTACTAATCTTATATACCTTTCTTAAAATCACCTTAAAAGGCATCATCCAAAGCTACAACTTGAAAAAAAAATCATTATTTTTATTTAAAAAAAAAATTCTCATCATATCATAATTCTAAACTCATTTTTGTTTTTATTAATATTTTATCTTTATACCAAAACACCCATTTCCTAATCAAATTCTTAAAAATTTGTAAAAATCATCGTCATATTCACCATTTTATGTAAACGCCCAAATCCAAATTATTTGTCACTCTCACGACGTTGCCCTTTTACAAGAATCATTTTAGCAACCATAATCAACGATAAAAAATCAAAATCCCTATATATATAAAAGTCAGTGTATGTATGTATGTATGTGGGTATCTATGTCGGCTATACACGTCCACAATACGTAACTAATCTGACTGAAATTTTAACAGTATATAGAGTAGAATCTGGAAAAACTTATAGTGAAAATTTCAGGTCTCTATCCCGAATATTCTTCGAGTTATTTGCTAATTGCGTTGCAAATTTGCTTTTTCGTTCGCAAGCAGCGCCTCTAGCGGAAAAGATGGGAGGTTTTATCAGCTGACCTAACGTACATGTAAAACGTGTTTTGACAGGACATAGAGAAAATCTGGAAAAGATATTTATCGGATTTTTAGCCAATAAAAAATAAAATTGACAGGTTCTGGGAAAAATAGTTATTTTTTTAGTCAGAAAATGATGAGGACAATATTGCTGTATCATGTTTGATTATCAGATACAAAATTATATCGGGAAAAATTCCAAAAAGCTGAGACCACGGGTGAAGCCAATTCATTTTTAGTGTGCAGGAACAAAATTCTAACAGAAAAAAATTCATTCGAGCAGAAGACACAAAGCCAGATCATCTCTTTATTACAATTACAATTATTTTATTTCCAAAGCGCTATATCCCGCAAGGGATACTTGCGCCAAACAAGGAGAAAAGTTTATTTGCATAAGTTATTTACATTATTCAACGCATGAAAACATTAGAGAACAATTTTACTTTTTAAAAAAATTCGCCTATCACGCATTTTTACCAATTTACTAATCTTATATGCCTTTATTAAAATCACCTAAAATGGCATCATCCAAAGCTACAACTTGAATAAAAAAAATCATTATTTTTATTTAAAATAAAAATTCTCATCATATCATAATTCTAAACTCATTTTTGTATGAACAATCATGTACAAACATTTATAAAAATATCGCTTCTCTGGCACAAGGTTTGGAGCGGAACGTTTCACAAGAGTGACATCCACGGCGCCAATTTATAATTGTAACGAATAGTATTTGAATAAAAACATTTAATCGGGTAAAACCTGGGCGTTGCCCGGGTCATTCAGCTAGTTTTAAATATAAATCAACATAGGTGAAACGTAATTTTTTAATATCAGAAATATTTTGTGATTTATCTCCTGAGAGACAATATCTTCAAAATCTCAACTAGGAAAAACAACTATCTTCCCCAAAACAAGTTAAAAATAAAAATCCCATCAACTACCACGCCAGTAGCTAAATTAGGTCACCGCCCGCCAAATTTATTAACAACGTTTTATTCTAACATAGATACACTCCCTCGTCTCTTCATTTTAAAGGCATAATTAATCAACCATACATCTCTCTCCACAAAATCTACAACACCCCCACACATCACTTTCTCCAATTGGCAACAATTATTAGTGCGCGATTTCACAAAAAAAATCCAAATCTCGAGCCACACAAGCTCCTTTTAGCTCTATATCGTCGCCACAATAAAAAAAATCACATTAAACGTGCCATATCCATTAACAATATACAAATTCTCGATGTGTTTCATACAACCACCACCCATGACTTTAGTCAATTTGTTATTCATGGTGAAACTGGTTAGATTTCGTACCAAACAACGACTTCACGTGACCCCTTTTCATTCACAATTTTTCACTTCGTGTCACAGCGCTACACCACAAAACCTTTTCACTTTTCAGGCCAAAGACGCCTTCATGCCTGTGACACATCTCACCCCAAAGCGTGTCCACGTCGAAAGTCGCACTTACCTTTCAATTATATAATCAAATTTTTAATCCAACATAATTTTCAAAAAAAAAAAACTTTAATCAAATTTACTTTTATTTTTCATGATATTATTTTAGTGTTGCAAAACATTTAATTGTCTCAATAATCATTTTTAATTCTTAATTATTATATCTTTTATATATTACATGTTTGATTTTGTCCTCTTACACTTTTTATCCGCAATCATATTTCAATCGTTTTATTCACTATATTTTATATTTGTTTGAATAGCTTTATTATATGACAATGTTTATCATCAACTATCGGGCATCCACAACAATCATATTCTCTAACCACTTCCCTATACGTTTCATCACTATCTATTTCAGCCATTGCTTCACTTCATTGTAGAAAAACGACAGCACTGCTTGGCAATTTTTTTGATTTCGTAATTTTAACAAACTATTTGAACACAGTTCCCCAGATTTAAAATTCCCAACTTCTGGCCTGAACAGGCTTCAAGAGTTCATTTCAATCATCCGCAGAGCACAATCACCAACGCATTCACAAAGCGTTCAATTTTTCAACTTTCAACTTTTTTTCCAGCTCTAGCGGATCACAATCAACCTTTGATTTCGAGTCAAGTTAGACCACCTACTGTCGCTACAATTCTACTTATAGCATGGCTCTACCACCCTTCAATCATATTAATAAGCAACTTTTCTTCAACAACTTTTAACCCAATAACCCTAAATTGTGACAAAGCACTGTAACTCTTATATAGGATCGCAAGTGAAACATTGCCTAGGAAGAGGCTCAAGTCTATTTCCTCGCTTTGCACCTGGATCTAAGTATTTGGTTTACATGTGCACTCCTAACAATTGCATATTCTTTAACCCCTAACCCTTTCTAACGCCCGCCAATATTCTCTTAGAATGTGAATTCTTATGTAATCATTTTATTTTAGACATCATTTTTTTTTAATCAAACAAAAATGTCATTTTTATTTCACTTTTATATATCCAAACAAATCATCTTGTTATTGCTCTTTTTGATCCTCACAGTTTAAATTAATTAAAAGATATTTTAATTACCTACCTGTGTTAGAGAGGCTTTACCCGCATAAACCCGGATAAACCCTTTCACTCCCGGGGCCCATCTATGGTAATTTAAAGCAAACAACCCCATATTGTATATAACTTATAACAATATTTTAATGTTGTATGATTAAAACACATCTGTAAATGATTATACACATTATTGACATGTGTCATTGCATCATCATATGTAATGTACTTTGCACAAACTGAGGATAAATAAATAAAACTTTGTAATAGAGAGATTAAGAGTTGAGCTAAGGCAAAAGGTCAAAAACGTCTAAAATCGAGATAGATTATTTAAAAATAGATTGGAAACTGTCAGGATGGCGCCAGTTTAGAATTTCGCCAGACGATCCACGCTCTTCACATCTGCTGAAATGCAATACTCCCTTTCTCGGAAAAGATATAAAAGGCCTCCGTGCTAGCCAAAAATACAGTCACTTGACAGCCTCTTGACCATCAGCGCGAGCCCTCGTCGGTTGTCACCAAGGTCCTCCTCATCAACCATGTAGACCAGTAAGTACTCTTCTATCTCCATCTTTCGCTCCTAGCTCAACTTTTATCTGTTCACGAACTTTCCTAGTGCAACTGTGTCTTCGTTTTTTGTGTATGGACATTCTCAAGCTTTCCACTCTGCCTCGACCACGACTGCCTGTACTCTGTGAGAACTGTTAAAGGTCTCCTAAGGTACTGAGAGGTACTGGAAAACTCTCCACGCCCTGACTGTCCCTCTCGGTTACTACAGGATTGCCCCTTTCGGTTACCATACCACTGCGAGAGACCCTCGGTTACCACAGTATAGCGAGAGTCGACAGGATCGCTCTCATCACAGATTTAGTCGACAAGATTTTACAAGAGTTGACAGGGTCTCACACCATATATATATATGAACAAAGAGAGAGAGAGAGAAAATGTTAAATATATCTTAAAAATAGAAATATAGTTTTTCCAATTATAAAAATTTATGCATAACTTATTGTACAAAAGACAATAACGCGACATCTATATATTAGAGGGAGACAGAGCCAATTTTATTAACACTCGGTTATCCTGTGTGTTCTCCAAAAAGGTCACTGTGTTTCAAATGTTTTTCAGAGTTATTATCTGAATCCCGATATACATGATAAAAGGTAACACTCTCTTAAGTTTTTTGCATAGTTTGTTCAAATACTATTTCTATGATATCAACTATCAGTGTCGGAAATATATGCAAAATCGCCCAATACATTATTAAAGCTCTAAAGGCAGTCTGGTGGGTAAAATTGGCGATAAATGTTGATTTCTGTGACACAAGATTCTGCTCTTCCATCTAAAAAGTTCATGTAAGCATGGTCAGGATATGCCTTTTTTATATTAATATATAATAGACGCCAACTATTGGCCGTCGCCGCAAACTAGCGTCCTCGGGTCGGTGACAAAGCCACAACACCAGCTTTGGAAAGCTATAAAGCGCCCACCTAGATACCATGGTTTCGGGCTAATGGCTTTCGTCAGCCCAGGGCGGACTTCAATCCATGAGATCCATATGGTATCTAATGGAATTTTCGCAATCTTCCAAAGAGGTGTTTAGCTGGCAAAGTGGCTGTGCTAAATCTATGAAAAATATAGATGGAAGTTTTGCCGATAGGAAATTTATATATAAAAACAAAGGTCACCCCCCCCCCCCCCCCCGTCAAAATAAAGGTCAAAACTAGACACAATCTATTGACCGTCGCCGCAAACTAGCGGCCTCGGGTCGGTGACAAAGTCACAACGCCAGCCATATATATTTGTGTGCGCCAAAAGAGACACCTATCCCTTTAATTATGCTTCAGAACGATGCACTTGTTCATCACCCGAATATAAAACTTCACTAGCCATAATAAAATTTAGCAAAACACCAGTTTTGGCAGTTTCAGACAAAAAGACAAAAGTCATAATTTACCAAAACTGGTGTTGTGGCCCATTCTTTATCATCACTAGTTAAGTTTTTGATTATATTATATCTATATTAATAAAATGGAAATTTCATAAGTGTTGTTCACTAAAAACTTTCGTTACAATGCATCAATTTCAACCAAATTTTCAACATTTATGTAAAACGAGATGGAGCAGGTTTTGCTTAACATCAAAATATATTTCATAACATTAACATGCGTAACTTCGGTTTTATCGATTAAATACAAAAAAAATCAACAGAGTTAATTTTATTTATATATAAATACAAAAAAAATTCAACAGAGTTAATTTTTTTACATACTAGCTAATAATCTCAATCTAAAAAAATATTCAAAACAAGCAATTTTAAGATAACACCATATGTAAAACAGTCGGCCAAGAAAACAACAACGATATTACATCTTTCTCACATATTCACACACAATCTTGATTAATAATTAAAACTAATCTTTAACATTGTTTATTATACTTCATAATATATAATATTCGTTAGTCAAACTTTCACTCGGATAAAACCCGGGCGAAGCCGGGTACACATCCGCTAGTATATATATAAAGCAATGTTTGTATGTCCGGTATACAAATTCGCAGTAGTTCACTAATTCAAACCAAAATTTACATACATAGGTAAAAAAAATACGGAGAAAACGATAGGCTATTTTAAAAAATATATAAATCAATTATTAAAACTATATATTCAAATTATTCTAATTAGCTCACGAACAGCGCCCTCTATCAAAGATTAGATAAAATTATGCTGATACAAACAAATAGATAATGCTAATAACAAACAATTATAAAAAAAATCTTATCTAATTATATATCACTCGGGTAGATATGCTCACGGGTCAATCCCGGGGCGAAGCCCGGGTCACCCGTCTAGTATGATATAAAAAATAGATGAAATAGAGGTTATAATAACGCTCTAATATACCAAACAGGAATTTAAGTTGATGAAGTGAAAAGAGCCGGTTTTCAAACAAGAACATCATAAAGTGCCTGGAGGATGATATTCATGTACCAAACACCTCTCCCTTTGATTATGCACCAGAACGATGAAACAGTGCATTACCCTAGTAAAAAGGGAGTGGTGCATATTTTGGTGCACATATATAATTCTCCGCAACTTTATGTTGTATTCTAGGTTGAAAATCTGCCCTTGACACTTCCCCTGCTAAAATTCCTGTTTGGTAAAATAGACCGATTTATAAGCTTTCTCGTAGGATGATATCAAATCGAAGAAGCCCTGTACTGATGAGGGCCAAAGTCCGAAAGCATTGTATACAGGTTTTGTCTGAATTTTCAAAAACTGGTGTTGTTGCTCATTTTTCATCATCACTAGTAAAATATTAATTAGGGTGATGCACAGTGCCATCTTTTGATATATAATTAAAGAGAGAAGTTCCTCTTTCAAGTTATGTGATGAAGGAAGGTAAGTCAAATTATTTTATTATCAAGATTCTTTGGGTGAAACCATTAGTCAAGTGCTAATTTACAAGAAGGACAAAACGAACTAAAGCTGACACATTTTGATACAAGACTAAGATATGTTTGCTTCTAGTGTCAATATGTGTCAGCTTTAGCTAATTTTCCATTTATCCTTTGAGACTTTACTAATGCTTTCACCAAAGAATTGCATATAACAGTATACTTTTATATATAGGTTGTTGTTGTTGTCGTTTCCAATGAAGAGCCTCAGTATTCTCCATGCATCTCTATCACAGGTATCATAAATTGAATTATATAAAACACTAATTATATATTATTGTTCAATAATACCTCCCTATACTGACACTATATTTTCAGCTCAATATCAATTTATTTTACAAACTTTCTTTAATCAATATAAAATCTGTGTTGTGTATTGATAGATAAAATATAAATAATTGTAATAAGATATTTTTTGTATCAAATTTGTCCTTTTAAATGTCAACTCTCCATATTTAAAATAAATCAACTGTATTAATGGAGGAGCTTATTTTTGGATTCAGCACTCTAAAATGAATAGAATTTGCCAAACATATATTACCTGCAGCAGAAATAAATATTTGAAGATCTGTGTTATTAAAATTCGAATTTTCCTATCCGAGATAGTATTTCAAAAATAAGGCAAAGTTCACGTAATATTTTGACGCTTACAGAAGTCAAATACTAAGTAAAATGTGTTATGTCTAGACAGGGCTTAGTGTGACTTGGACACACTCCAACTACCGAGAGTGTATTACTGTATGGAAACTTCTATTTCTATAAATATTCATTCTTGTTGTAAAAATACCTCACAAATACTTAAAAATGAAAGATAAATAAAATTATTAATGATCATATGTATAAAATATATTAATAAATAAAGATATTAGGGATGACATATATTTGATGGATATTTAGAGCATTTGTTTGAACCAATATTTGAATGATTGTTCACAAAGAGATTTCTACTGATAAAAATGATTTACTCAAGCGTTAAAAGCGCCAGGAATATTTTCAATATTTTAATCATAGTGTAGCGAAATATTTATATTTTATGAACAGTTTTATCTATTTTGATATTTATATATTACTACTCTGTAAACTTCCCTCATTGATTCTCTTATATTTTACTACTCTGTATACTTCCCTCATTGATTCTCTTATATTTTACTACTCTGTATACTTCCCTCATTGATTCTCTTATATTTTACTACTCTGTATACTTCCCTCATTGATTCTCTTATATTTTACTACTCTGTAAACTTCCCTCATTGATTCTCTTATATTTTACTACTCTGTAAACTTCCCTCATTGATTCTCTTATATTTTACTACTCTGTAAACTTCCCTCATTGATTCTCTTATATTTTACTACTCTGTAAACTTCCCTCATTGATTCTCTTATATTTTACTACTCTGTATACTTCCCTCATTGATTCTCTTATATTTTACTACTCTGTAAACTTCCCTCATTGATTCTCTTATATTTTACTACTCTGTAAACTTCCCTCATTGATTCTCTTATATTTTACTACTCTGTAAACTTCCCTCATTGATTCTCTTATATTTTATACATTTTAGGTTGTGCTTGTACCTCAAAATAAATTGCTGTGTCATCTTGTCATCCTAATTTTCTATGTTACAATATATATATAAACATTGCATTGCAACCTTAATTGTGGCAATCAAAGTTTCCCCGTGGTATGGTGGAAATGTAGGAGTAACAATCTCAACACACTTATTCTTGTTTGTTTATAAACTATATAGCCCCTGTGATTGCTTCTTTCGTTATCAAATAAAACTATTTCCAAGTAATATTACAGATCTAAACCGTTGGTTTTCGACCGCTACGACCCGGGATCGAATCCCGCATTGGACACTTTTTTTCTGATTTAAAAGAAATGCTCCAATGCCCCCCGATTCTTGCAAAAGTCCAACCCCACCAGCGAGTGCAAGTAACCAAACGGGGCTTTGGCACATTTGTGAGTGCAACTACTTTTCACATGTGTAGACATGTGGTTCACTTACAGTAAAAGCAGCCGCCTACTTCTACCCACCATGATTATCATGGCCTGTACCACATGTACTAGGAATAAGCAAAAACAATTACAGCAACGGTAACACTATTTGGGATGAGTCGTGGTTCATCAGTCGTGATCTCTCCTAGCAGTTTCAAAAATTTTATCTATTCAGACTATAAGATACTGTGGTAGGTTGACTGTTTGGTGGTCTAGGGCAGCTTTTATTCATCACAGCTTCCTGAATCCTTGTGAAACAATCACAGGGATGTAGTATTGTCAGTAAATTGAAGAAATGCACCAAAAGCTTCGCCTCATCTGCCACGGATTGGTCAACAGAAAAAGGTGTATCCTTCTCCACGACAACGCCAGACCCCATGACTCAATGATCATGCGACAAAAGCTGAAAGAGCTGGGACATGAAACTCTTGATCACCAACCGTACTCACCAGACCTCTCACCTACCGACTACCGCTTACTAAGGCACCTTATTAACTTTCTGGGCAGGGAAATACTTTAGAAATCAAGGCGATGCCGAACCGGCCTTCAATGATTACATTGCCTCTAGAATTCCAGAATTTTATTATGTTTTTTTTTTGTCAAAAAAGTATAGATTCTCAGATTGGGTTTAATTAATAAATTCTTGTTTGAAGCGAATTATTGCATTTCAAAATTTCCGTTATAAAACGGACAATTTTTTTTTTTGCACTTAATCTAATATTGAATAAATATAAAAATTATTAAAAGTTAATGTTTATTAAAAATTTAGAAACTATTATATACGCGTATGATTCTTTTAATAATCAAACAACTACTAAAGATTTAAAGAAAATGTCAGAATAACTGATGTTAAGTAGATTTGGGTAATCCGGTGGGTGCAGCAGCGGCGACGCATGGCATCATCCTAGTGGCTCTGTGTGGCAGATCAGACGAAAATTTGGACTTCTTCGTCTCAGGATCTGACAGGACTTGGGTGCCCCAGACTGAGGTGAGTTGTTCACTCTGGGGGGCTGCGTGTATCATTTCAGAAAACAAATGCCAAATTATTGCTTTCATTCAAGAACAATAATATGGGATGAAAAAGTAGGGATTAGTGATATTACCAATCCAAATGCCATTTTACGAATGTCTTTCTATAACTAATCATCTACGCTATTATTTTAGAGTATGCAAATTTTTTTAATGAAAACTATATGTTAATATTTGTTGTGTTATTGATATTCTAAAATATTTTCTCAATCAGTGTCAAGATGGATTTTTTTTTTAATTCAGAAGCGGCGAGGAAGACTTCGCTATCAACTGACTGTGGAGAAAAACCGCCAATGATTAAGGAGTCTTTGTCAGCAACTTCTTACTAAACTGTGTCATCCACTGGGGCATTTTCCATCCGTAAGTACATAGGAGTTTATACACTAAAAGTCCAAGTAATCACATGTGCAAAGTTCTATGCCCTAAGGACACTTGCGCTGTCATACATGTATGATTTTACATTTGTCTATACATATATAAAAAATAATATTAGGCCGTTAATAGAACTGATAAGAATAAACCGAGATAGATTAGAATAGTCATATGATATTAATAAGGAGAAAGAAAAAGAATTGCGTACAAAAGAAAGAAGTGTCTGGCAATATGTACAATCAGTATAATATATATTATCAATTTATTAAAAGATATTTGTTGCTCTATAATTCAAAATATATCTACAAAAGGTATTGAAATAACATACATTTCTTTTCTATGCTACTAAAATGTCAATTGTGGATAAATGATAGCTTGAACTGAACATTGGTATACCATTGCGCTCCTTGAATAGTTTGAGTTGTAATAAGAGCTAGCCTAGAGAGGATCGAGAGATGTGAAGAGACAACGAATGTAACTCAACAAGATTCAATCGTATATAAACTGCATTCCTTTCTAGCAGACGAAATGTTTCCAGATAGCCACCGCAATAAAAGATATGTTCATATTATAGCTCTAGAGAAGCTATCAGTGCTAACATAAAAATCATCAATCTTACTAACAATATTTATATATGCAATACAAAATAAATAATATACCATTACTAGATTGCGATAATATAAAAGAACAAAAAGGAGCTTCTTGTGTAGAACACGCTAATTCTGCTAGCTTTCGAACGACATCGTTCTTCAACGCGTGTTTATCTTCACGCCCGTTGAAGAACGATGTCGTTCGAAAGATAGCGGAGTGTTCTGCATAAGAAGCTACTTTTTGTTTTTCAATATTATCGCACAATATACAAATGTATTATATACTGATTTTAAAAATATCTTTGACATAAATGATTAAAGAGGTTTCCGGATATGTGAGTTTCTTTTTATTTTATTAAAACCGCTTCTCAAGCTTTCGGGAATCTCTGCCTTTCTACAGGAGAACTTAAATAAACCAATAAAACGCCACCTGACGCCAAACTATTACAAAATCCATGCACACACACATAGGGTGAGAATTGATGTGAATTCCCGTCGACTCTCTTTCCCTGTGGAGAATCTTGCCGATTCTCCGTTTGCTTTGTGGTAGTTGTGACAGCGAAGGTGCTGTCAACTGGAAGTTGGGATTGGATTGGTGAATTTTTGCAGTCGTGATGGCAGGAGTGAGGACACAGGATAGGTTGGTCAAGGGAACCGATGCTGACAGACAGAGAGCATGGAGGAGGGTGAGCTTACGCCCCGCGATTTACGCTGGATCAGAAGACACGTCTAATACGGATGAGACTCGGAGACGCTACTGAGACTTTCTCAGTCGGGTGGTGTCACGTGACCTCTATTGAGATTCTGATTGGTCATTCATTACATCATGGAAGATGAAGAATCGTCCTGATTGTGGTCCAAACGACTGGGAAGCCATCTTTGAAAGTTATAGCAGAAAATGTGAGGATGGAGCGTTGACCTAAATAAACTTGTTTTCAGCGAATTCAACTCCAGGGTCCTTTGTCTTGGAGTTTTCTGGAATAAAAGTGTCGTTGACCTAGCGCTAATGATGCGAGATAGAAATCTTTCCTCTTAACTCTAGGCCTAACTGCAATCGTTTATTAATATCTATAATCGCATTATCTCCTTGTTTTTCTCTGTCTGTCTGACATACAGTCCGTATTTTATTTGGCTCTTAGCAGTACATTATGTCATACAGTAAGTTGGTACAGAGTACAAGGTGGTTGGACATAGGCAGGGACATGGTAGAATGACTGGGGTTTTAAATTATCAGATATATATACGGATATTTTGCATATTGTTTTTAGTTAGAATATATTCTTATTTAATTAGTGTGTATTTGCATATTTACAATTATTTGATTTAATTTAGGAGAATTATATATATATATATAATATCTATTATATAGATTAAAATTTTTATTTATTATTTTATATTTATGCTTTTTTTATAAATGGCCCTTATCTAATACAATTATTAATATCATTGACTATAATCGGGATATAGTATATTATAAATTTCCGGCAAGTCTATTTTTCTGTTAATGCTATTGTGTTTTCTGGATTATAATGAATCGATAATTAGTCTTTGATATTTACTGTTCATGTTGTATTTTGGGTTCTTCTATTGGGAATGTGTGACCTGTTTTTCTAAAATGTTTAAAAATTAGGGATCTGTTATCTTGGTTTTTTATATTGCTTTTATGCTAATAAATTCTGTTGTAGACTCTCCTTCCCGTCTCCCCCACGTATTTGACATGACAATTATTGCATTCAATAGAATACTGCTTCTTTTTTTGTTAGTAGGTTCAATGATATTGAATTTATTTACAGTTAATGGAGCCTGTGTTAGAGGAATTGCTATAATATGTTTTGATACCAAAGTTGTTTTTTATGTATCTGAGTATGGTTATTGATGCTTGTGAATATGGAATGTAGCATATTGCTTTATAAATTTCTAAGTTTTTGTTAATTGGGTTATTGTTTGCTATAGGTTTGTGGAAATGTATTAATATAAATGTGATTGGGTATCCTACATCTTGTAGATTTTTTATGATGTTCTGTGTTTCTTCTATTTTAGAGTTCTGTTGCGAGCAATGAGTGTGTATTCTTTTGGTTAGTGTTTTAATTGTATTTATTTTATGGTTTAATGGACAGTATGATGTGAAATGTACATAGATGATATATTCTGCATATGTTCAGCTAACAAAGTTAACCACATATTAACATCACTGAATAGTTACCATCCTAGAATTAAATTTACATTATAAATTGTTGTTCCAAATCCAAAATCACGGTCTCCAGGTTGGCGCTTTTCAGTTTTCCAAAGCTGGTGTTGTAGCTTTGTTACAGACCCGAGGCCGCTAGTTTGCGAGATGGTCAATAGATAGCGTCTAGTTTTGACATCTATTTTGGCGGGAGAGAGGCGACCTTTATTTATATGGATCAATATCCTCTCCCGGCAAGATGTACATATATAAAATGAAATGCTAAATATACCGAATGAAGAAACGTTTACATTAAGTAAAATCTAAGAAGAGTAAAATCATTCACATGAAACAACATAAAATGATATACACAGATGATCAAAAGTTAAGTTACGATGGGTTTTGCTCCATAACTTTAGAAATATGGCATTTGAAAGCACAAAACAGCAGTAACGTATTTAAAATGACATTATGCATAAGATATCAGGCAAAGTTATTCCGATATGCAAATTAAATGCGGCCACTCAAACATTTATTGTTTCTCTGGCTAGGTTTCTCGCCTGACTCTGCTGCTTTTGTTGTCTAAACATTTTTTGAATCGTTTCTTTTCAAATCAATTTTTATTCTTTTTCACTTCAATGGCTTCCGGGCATCGTTCAACTGATTCTTTAAGGTAGCGTGCTATTGAATGGATGGAAATGGGATTAAGCTAAACTGGTAGAGCAAGGCTTCTAAATGTTTTAAGAATGGAGGTCTCACGACTCTGGAAACAGTTCCAAAATAAAGAGGATGTCTCCAGAAGACCTGTTGCAGAACGTTCAAAAGTCACAACACAACAAGATGACAGATATTTGATAATAGCTGGCAAACGCAATATAGGGGTATCATGCAGGATGCTTTTTTTATTAGCTTGAATCGGTTACTGGAAAAACATTTCTGTCCAAACTGTGTCCAGAAGGCATAATTCTGTTTTATCTATGCAAGAAGCCCAGTTGCGTGCATCCCATTATCATCGTTACACGAAGGGACACGTTTGAATTGGATTCGTCAGCATCAAAAGTGGAGAGACAACGACTGGAGCAAAGTTATCTTTACAGATGGATCCTGATTTAACCTCCAAAGTGATTCTCAACGATACAGAATATGGAGATGTTGATACACGCCCATCAAATATAAGAGAAAAAGACAACTTTAGTGATGGCGGTGTGATGGTGTGGGCAGGCATCTCTCTCATTGGGCGCACCAATCTGCATGTATTTGAAGGAGGTTCCCTGAATAGTCAAAGGTATCGTGAGGAAATCCTAGAGCAATATGTTCTTCCGTTGGCTCACACAGAAGGCAGATATTATGTGTTAATGGACGATAACGCTCATCCCCACAGAGCGAACCTAGTGACTCATTATCTCCAAGACACTAGAATTCAAAAATTGGACTTGCCATCCAGGTCTCCAGATTCGAATACCATAGAATATGTCTGGGATGCCTTAGAAAACGAGTAGCCGGTCCCCTCCCAGAAGCCTCGGGAGCTCAAGACTGCTCTCCCAAAATAATAGACTAATTTCCATTTAACTTATTAAAAACCTTGTAAAAGGTATAAGAAGCAGATGTCGAGAATGCATTGCTGTAAGAGGGGAACCCACTCATTATTAAGTGAGTATTTTTTTTGTTGTTTTTAACCTTTGTAAATCTATTTTCTGAGCGCTGACCATCCACCATCCATAATTACACACACTGATAAACATATTATAGAGTATTTACAATATAAAAATAAAACGCCAAAATGTTTAGGAAATGCATAAAAATATGTTTTATGTGTGAAAACTACTTAATATAATTTTAAATTAGTAGTGAACTTTCAAATGAAACTTAACTTTTGGCCACCCGAGTGTAAATTTCAAATAATACAAATTATGGGATTGTGTTTCTTTTCAGGCGGTGCCTTTTTTAAAGCAAATTTTTGATTTCTGATTAATAATCAATATTTTCTTAATAAAATATAATTTTTCCCAATGAATATGATTTATACAAACAATTTTTCATTCTATATGTACTCACCCGAAAAAACCCTACTCGGGGAAATCTGGGCGTTGTCCAAGTCATTCGTTTAGTATATATATATGTTATATTAAAATATTATTTTATTTAAAATTATATATCCTCGCTTCAAATACTCTGTTAAATCGACCGCCAGAGGTCACGCTTCCCCTATAAAAACTAATTGTTGTTGTTTCCCGATGGCCGGCTCAAACCTTTTGTACATGATATAAAAAGGTTTTTACTTTTTTATATTCTTACGCCTTAAGTCAGGCATACTTTACTCAAATAATGTTTTATATATTCCATAAGCTAATTAAAGAAATTACTGATCAAAACTATTTTTATCATACTTTCAAGATTTTTAACCACGACTGCATTACCATATCATCCTCCTCAAGATCAAAAATCAACAGAAAATCTCATTTTATTTATAACATATATATATTAGATAGTAAAAAGGCATATATTGGATTGAATATATATATCAGTGCACTCACGTAACATCTATATATCAGTGTATATTAACACAAAGCAATAACGCGCCATCTATACATATAAAATAAAAGGATTTAAAAGCGCGAAGGTTTCTTTTATACATAAAACGAACTTCTACTGTCCTTACTGCGATGAAAAAATATATTGGGAGGGCTTGGCTCATCAGTGGTGAACCCTCCCAGCGGTTTCGCCAATTTAATCCACCAGACCGCTTCTCAGAGCTTCAATACTGTATTGGATCATTCTGCTTTTATATGCTACACTGAAGGATGGAATCTTAGAAATGGTTTTCAAGTAAACTATGGACATAAGCTTATAGGACAGTAGAATTACATTCAAATATTTGCTTCGAGCAATGCTCTTCAGCAAACTATAAAGACAAGGCCATTTAGGAATAAATTAACACAAAGCAATAACGCGCCATCTATACATATAAAATAAAAGGATTTAAAAGCGCGAATGTTTCTTTTATACATAAAACAAACTTCTACTGTCCTTACTGCGATGAAAAAATGACCCACAGCCATATGGCATCCTCGTGCAAGGACGATCGTCCTTGTATTTGTAGGGTATATGAAGAATATCTTCTCCCCAATCTTTTATTCGTCTTCTATAGTGATTAGGGAGATTATGATTACCTTAAATCTATCCATTCAAATTTTTTTATAGCTTAACTCTTGTGAGAAACCTTCATGATGCAAGGATTATACTGTTTGCTCCTGGAGGAGGTCGTTCACTGGAGGTGTCTCTATATAATAAATGCATTTACTTTTAAAACTAGATATATTTGTGTGAGTTGCGTTATATTTTGATAGAAACTGTTTAAATTACTTTATCTCTTTCTGGGACAGTTAAAATTATGTTGTTAATTATACTTACTACTCACATTTTGAAAACTAGATGACTGAAAAAGTTCAAACTTGCTCAATCCCGATGACAATGTAAAAGAAAAAGTTAAGACCTTTGGGTAATTGGAAAATACCTTGATAAATTCTATGATTATGTAAGCCGTTATAACAATAAATGGCATTAATAAAACTTATCTATATAGAATTGCAATATGAATTTATTTTTTATAAAAATAATATTATTCAAGATCCTATTCATATGAATGCGTTAACTTTAGTTAGATTCTATATGAACAAATTTCCTTTTGAGAAAACACGGAAAATGTCTGGTTGGCAGTTTCTTTAGGAAGATCACCTTTGGTTTCCAAAACGTGTGTATAGACAATCGAGCAATAAGCATTTATATTTTGAGTCTTTGAAAGATTTTTCATTTAAACTAATCGTTAAACCCCCTTTGGGCATTCTTTCTAAAAAGTCTTGCCCTTCTTTTAGGATATATCTTTGACTTACTCTTGATTGAAAGATTGGCTTGGGGAAGTGCGTTTCTTGATAAGGTGCAAACCTGGGGAATGTAGTAACTTGGATACGTGCAATTTGGCGGGTGCTGGATGGAACAATCTGCTCTTTTTTGGGCCATGATCATTTTGGTCATATATTGGTTTTTAGAGCAGATTACGCTTTGTAAGCAGCCATTTATATTCTGACTCAAGTTTGAGATTGAGCCTGTTTGTATTTGGAGCTGTGAGAAGTCAACGGATCCTACCTCTGATTGAGAGGTTATTGGAAAATTTGGTTGGAATTTCGTGTTCTGAATGGTTGGATTTGAAAGCACCATTTTTGAATCTGAAAAGGGATAGCCACAATTCGAATAATAGAGCTTACTTGGGTTGTCCATAATTGGAGTAAATACCTTACAAGGATAAGACGAAGGAAGGCAGCAACAAGCTGAAACAGGAAAATTTAAAAATTGAGATTTTATACAATTCTGGTAGGGCATTTCCCAAACATGAACGTATTTAGTTACTTTATGTGAGATTGACTTGATATTGTGTGCGTTTTTCAAATTTTGCTCATTTTTAAGCGTATCGCATTCTTTGATGTAGCAGCATTTATCCGCTACGGGGGTGTCATTGTCGCTCATGATGATGGGAGCAGTGACAATCACTTGCGGCTCGTGCGGGTATTCTTGTGTTAGCAGCGGAGTGAGGATCGGCTTGGGTTTGGCATAGTTCTCTTTCGCCATACAACCTTCGGCTTCAAGAGCCATCTCTGACTTCTTGTCTTCTTGCTCTGAATCTATCTGATTTTCTATCTTTGTTCTTCCATCGTGGCCTTCTCCTTTCAGTATCGGAGTACGAACATCTTCTTCTGCGCATTTTTGCTTCTTATCTATATCTTCTTGATTTTTATCAGAAAAACCTTTCGATTTTTCTTGTGAATCAACTTTTCTGCATTCGTTTAGTCCAATCAAAGCACTTTTTTCCAGGAATGACTTCTTTCTATCTTTGTTAGACATTTTTTCCATTGAAAGCGTTTGTTTTCCCACAGAGGTCGTATCTTTTAGGCATTCATCAAGTCCAATCACAGGAGACTTATCAGACATCGACTTCTTTCGATCTCTTCTAGGAAAATTTTCATCCGGAAAATTTAGCCTTTCATCTGAATGCGCATATTCTAAACATCCACATGGCAATGGTTTTGATGCGTCTTTTGAATAGCATGACTTCAATTTTGAAATTGAATCATTGTCTTTAGGTTCTTCAAGTTCAACTGTAGAATTTTCATCCATTAATAACTTTTGTCGATATTTGCCACCTGGAGGCTTACATGCATCATCTTGCTTTTCGTCTAAGAATGCACCTAGATATTCATCAGGCAATGTTTTTGATGCGCCCCTTGGATCGAATGGCTTACATAGAGATGCTTGCATGATTAAAGAATCGTCTTTAGGTTCTTTAAATTCAATTATAACATTTTCATCTCTTTGCGCCTTCTGTCGATATTTGCCATGTAAATGTTCTCGTCCATCATCTTGCTCTACATCTTGGCAGACACATTCTAGATATCTTCCTTGAAGAGTTTTTGATACATCTCTTGTTTTATTTGACTTATTCAGAGATGATTTCAAATCGACTTTAAGTTTTTCAAATCCAACCGTGGAATTTTCATCCAAGAATGACCTTTGTCGATATTTGCTTGGTAAACTTTCTCGTTCATATATATCTTCTTGATTTTCATCTGCGCATATACTTTTTGACGCATTT
Organism: Cordylochernes scorpioides; assembly: GCA_030710605.1. Taxonomy (NCBI): domain Eukaryota; kingdom Metazoa; phylum Arthropoda; class Arachnida; order Pseudoscorpiones; family Chernetidae; genus Cordylochernes; species Cordylochernes scorpioides. Next base: position 162,677,209 of record CP092865.1, on the reverse strand, counting down.
CTTGAATAAAATGGTTTACAAAGCGAAGATTTCATATTTAATGAAGCAGGTTTAGGTTCTTCAAATCCAATCGAAGCGCGTTTATGTGGTACCAACTCTTGCCGATCTTTGCTAGGCTTGATTTCTAATGCATTTTTTTGTTGTACTTCTGAGTTTAAAAAATGAATATATTCCGATTTTGATAGGCGCCTTTTATCAATTTTAACATTATCATCCTTTGAGGGCTTTAGTAGGTTTTTGCTGACCAAACGTACTGGCTTTATATTTTCTTGAGAGGGTGAACGTAACGATGCCTCTTTATTGGCTACGGGTGATGTTTTTTTATACCTTACGGACGGTATTATGTTAGCATTATTTCTACCGCTTTTAGAGTATATCATTATTTCTTCTTCGGTGGGAGGTGCGGACTGCGTTACCTGGGAAGATGAATAATCATTCGAATCAGGAATAGTTATTTTTGTCTTGAAAGATGCTTGTTTGGAAATCCCCTGGTTAGAAATAGATTTATATTTTTCTTTGATAGGATACGTTTTAATTTTTTCATTACTTTTGTTGGATTTTGTTACTTCGTCACATTCACCTTTTATTGGCAACCTTAAAAAACAATGATATTTCTGTTCATCTATCTGTTCAGGCTTCACCTTTTTTTCTGAACATTTGCACACAATCTTGAGGGAGCTCGATGTTTGGTCAGTACTAATATTATCTTCCGATGCTATACAGTGGCATTTAAAATGCTTCGTGGCTTCACACCGATCTTCTCTAGTATTATTTGGCGTGGGAGGTCTGAAGCCCCCCTCATCTTCTGTGATGATGCATTCGCAGGAAAGATACTTTTCAAGAAGTTTAGCCAATTGCTGATAATAATCTTTTTCATCCGAATCTGTTGACACACATTGGCATTCCAGACCGAAGTCTTCGAAGTCTTCTTTAAATAAACTTTTCGAATCAAGTTCTGGATTAAGAGTGAGATTCTCCTTTATTTTGGTAGGCGTTGCGAAGCACCTGCACGTTATAAAATGGTTTGTGTCTTTAGCCCCCATATCAGTTTGAAAATCTACATGTGTCGGGATAGGCTGATCAAGAGGTGTCATGCGACATTTACAAGTACGATCAAAAACTGGTGTCCTCCAAAAACATGGAGCTGCGTGCGGACAAACAGGTTCTTGCATAAAGCCATATCCTAGTTGGAATGAAGATGGATAATTTAAGAAGGGCTTGGCAACGTCTTCCTTCCTATCGGAAATAACATGCGTCAAATATTCAGCCGCTGTGTTTTCCATCATTATGGAATATGGATTTTCTATTGCATCGACATTTTTTGGCGCTAGTTCGCTTTCTAAAGGAAAATAAATGCTCGAATATAAATTTTCTTTTTCGGATTTGATTTTGGGTTCAATTATTTTAATTTCAGAGGTTTGTAGTGGTTCACCTTCAATTTGACAGGGATGTTTATCTCTAATTGGTATTTTTTGTGGCAAATTGAAGCTTTGTAAAGGACTTGTAGAACTATTATATTCCATAAAAAGATCGCCATCGTTACACTCCTGAACGGAAACAGGTTTAGAATCTTTGGCATATACAAAATAAGTCTGGTCCGTATTTTCTGAACCTGTTGGGATCTTCAGAGATCTCAGTTCGTCACCAAGATATTGAAATTCGTTCTTATTAAAATATTCAGGTTTAAAAGTCGAATCAGGAGTTCCTTGTAATCTTTGGTTCTCAGAACCGACTTGTGAAGTAGCAATGGCTTTTTGAATCGCCACACTGCCTTCAAGATTAATTGGAACTTCACGGATTGCATTCAAATCTTTGAGAGATTTTGAGGTTTTAACTCTTATAAGCTTCTCTTCAGGCTCTAGATTAAGAGAAGAATGTGCCGACTCTAAGGCATGATCTACATCGATTTCATCGTAAATTAATGGATGAACGTGGTTAGCAATATGACTATGTATCTTGGGAATATTGTCAGAAACAATTAAATGGCTTTTTGGGACCAAATGTGACGATATCAACACATTTGAATCATTTATTTTTTTAGTTATATTTAACCTAGAGTCTGGGGGTTTGATTTGTGATACTAGCTGCTTTCTCAGAATTTCTTCTTCGTATTTCAGATTTGAGGCTATTCTTAAGAGATCGGTTAGTGAGGAATCTTTTAAGTTGTTTAAAGGTTCTGAAAGCTGGGATAGTTTTGAGGATTCTCTTTTCACCTGCCCACTTGTCAAGTAGTCAAGGCCGCGATTTATACTGACCTTCTTATTTCCATGAGAGCTATAATTCGGCTTAGAATGGGATTCAACTTCTAAAATTTGTTCACACGAATATGTTTTCTTATTAATTTTCGGTGAGATGTGTTGCTCTAGAAGTTTATTATTCTCTTTTTGCTCCGATGAGTATAAAAAATTGTAATTCCCATATTTACTTTTTTCGAAATTTCTCGGTTCTTCGCCAGTTTCCAAAACATCGTCGTCATGTATGCTATGAGAAGACGAAGATAAAATGGAAGTTACAGTGCAAGATTCTGTATAGTTCTCTTCCATTTCCTTTAAAGGTGTTAGAGATTGTACTTTGTTTTTAACGATTGAAGGTTGTATATTTGATTTGTTCATGAAATCCTTTTGCGAATTGTTAGTGATTTCTTTTTTAAATGGCAAGGTATCTTTGAATGACATATACGACAGTTTAAGCTGGGGAATGTTAGGTTCCTTAAACGAGGGATATTTTGTAAGGAAATCGCTTAACGATGTTGTGTACACATTGTCTGATAGTGTTTCTTCATCTTCCTTATCTTTCAAGAATTCGTTTTTGATCGAAGAGAAAAAATCGTCAGTATCAAAAGAACGTAATCCAATGTCTGCGTGAAATATTCCCTCAGAAGACTCGTAAAAATCAAAGGGTTTCTCGCACGAATCGCATAAAACTCTTGAAAAGGAATTGCTCTCAGTATCATATAACCACTTATGATTCGGTAGGTTTTGTTCGAAGGATTTTTCTTCTGAATAATTATTCACATCTAAGTAGCTACTTTTCTCCTCTGGGCGACTCCAATAGTTTTTCTTATATTCAATTGAGAGAGGAGTGACTTCCTTTACTGAGGCCTCATAATATTTCAAATTACTGCGATCTAAATGTGCACTTGCTTGGCGCGGATTTTCCGATGAGAAATGTTTTACATTCAGGATAGAATCCTCTACTACAGGGGGGGTTGCGTCTAGATGGCCGTAGCCTCTTCCATCCGTTGGCCGAAAAGAACCAATTTCGAAATCTGAATTACTAAAAAATAAAGACTCGCTATCTGTAAGTGTTCTAGAATCATTTACCATTTCAACACTTTCAGGAAACTGATTGGATAATTTGTGCGGTTGATAATGAGTGAAACCTTTCCCTATATATTGTGTCATGTCTACAAGGCTTGTCTTGAGGTCGTCGTTATTCCGATTCAGAGAATAGTTTCTTGATTTCGACGGACTGAATTTTTGAGAGGAATTAAGTATTGCGTCGTTCAGTCTAGATTTTGAAACTTTCGTGGAAGAATAGTCATGATAATTGATATTTTCATAAATAGGATATGATGGAGATAGTTCGGGATATTCCGTGTAGACTTCATCCATCATCTGGTGACTACCAATATCTGTAGGAGACAGACGTCGTTTGGATTCGAGGATTTTATATAGAGGGGTGTAGGGAGGATTATCGTGGGTATCTTCCTGAGAGGTAGATGAACTGTATGAAGTGTTATTCTTCGGTTCAACATTCTTTTTCTGGAATGGCAACTCGTCGCTAACGGATTTCTTGAAAGCGTTTGTAGAATGGAGTGCATGGGCTTTTTTTCCTTCACTTCCAAAGTTCATTACTCTTCACTTGTTGTTCTCAGATCTGAAATGGCCTTAATCTAGATTGTAGGCGACCGTGTACTGTCGCATGTACACGAATTCCTGGAAACCTAACATGCCTCAGTTCGTCTTCGATATATGTCGAGATGTGCACAAGAACACATATAAGACATTCATTAATATATAATTTTAAACTCAACTGTATATATACATTTCATTTTTGGCAATTCCTATATAAAGAAAAATTAGATACACTTTGTATATTTTATTTTATTTTTTTAAATTAAAAAATCTGTTTATCTTTTTTTTTTTTTTCATCGCGTAGCAACAAAATTGTCTATTCGTAATTTTAAAAATTCCAGAAAAATAGATTTTAATATCTAAACTGTTAATCAAAAGCTTATTTGATTATAATGCTAAGAAATGTATTTTGGTGATTTATGCGTTCGATATAAGAAAAGCGGAATATATATATATATTTTTTTAAAGTGAATCCTGATATCTCATAATCTTCAAATTGAAACCAATATATATTATATTCAAGAATCTAATTTTTATATTGAAACTGCAATACAATTATATGCTGCCATTTATAATGAAAGTCTAGCTACTCCACAATTACGTTGTAAAAAAAATGGGGAAAAGTTTCAATTATATCTATAGAGAGTTTGATCATTTTTAAACCTTGGTTATATTTTTGGTAGAGAATTGAGAAACACATTATCACGAAGCCATTGAAGAACAAATTTCTGTAAAAGGTGACTGCGGTGTCTTGTAAAATATATATAAATCAAAGAGAAGACCTTGATCAAACATCATTGTATTCATCCAATTATATATTTGTTGACTATCGGATTGAGACAATGATAAATCGCCCAAGAATTATTTTCTTTGATTCTCTAAGCAAAAGCAACCAAATACTGTATGCATGATTTCATCTTGTATTCTGCTATTACATAGATCTCAAATTAAAGGACAACAGTCTTCCAGCGCTTTGAACGATTTTCTGGAAAGAACACCCATAGAAGTCTCAGTTGCGCAAAAAGTCTTTCAATTTACCAGAGGGGGTTTTTTGAGTAGATATAGTTCTGCTGCTTTTGTATTTTTTAAGTGTTCGAAATAACTGTAATGAGAGGTATTTAAGATTTGCGATTTGTCGTTCTGAATGTTTTGTTCAGTTGTTATTCGAATAATACCGGATGTTTCAGTCTGTATAACAGTATAGTCCGTACAACCCTTCAAGAATGAGAAGCCCTTTGAGTCTAAAATAGTCGACAGGTTTTCAACAAATTTGCAGCCTGCTCTTTGGTGGTTGCGCAATGTCCAGAGGTGTGGCAAGCATACGCTAGGCAACCTGCTCTATTACATTTTCATGATCCTCACCCAAAATCTTAAAATATGTTTAATGGTGACAACTACCAGTGATACTCGTCCGCACTCCGATCTTAACATAAAGCCCGGAGTGATTTTAGTAAACTCAGGTAGCGTCTCAAAAATATAGTCTGCCCACCGAGATATTCCATTAAACTATTCTATAATCTTCTGTAATAGTTTTCCCATATTATTTTTAATATCTTCGTCAAATTTTAATAGGAGGTCTTCGAATTGAATCAGGGTTTTATTAACAGCAGGTTGTTTTGTAATATCATCTGATAATTCATCGCCAATCTATTTATATTCTAACGTAGGCTTGCCGTGAGAGATGGTATTTATCTAAAAAAGACAGAAAGGCACTTTACTTGTCGAAATAAGGCAAAACCTATGCGCCTTATATTAACCATCTCTACAATCTCAAGAAATGTGGAGCTGAAACAACACCATCTTTGCTATATCCGGGATTTCGACTTCAAGACCGTGGTTTCGAACCATTGTCTGTAAAGAGCGGTTTATAAACCTTGATATTCCAGGTTACCAAATTTTGTATTATGGGAATTTCCCTAACCCGCGAGCTATTAAAAAACGGTCGAATAATCGCATGTAGTATGGTCGTCCATTTGGAAATATGAGTCAATTTATTAAAATAATTCCATGTTCAGGCGATCTAGAAGCTTTTTCTTGTATGTTGACTTGTTTTCTTCTTATTTCTTATCTCCACTTAATCATATTAAGGTATTAAGCTTTTATAGTTTGAGATTTTTGATGGTGTCTGCTGGGGAGGGGGGGGGGGGGCAGAGTATAGCTCATCAATGGACGAGTCAATACAGATGTTGACTTGTACTTACTCTATATTACGTTAGCTGGGCAATGCTTGTACCGCTGAACAAGCGTGTACACCGGATGGAACTTCCTCTCTTTATTACATGGCTCCAGACCAGAGTCAATTGTTACCAAGATATTTGAAACAATCAAGGCATGTTGTTATACAAATAATTGTATTAGGCCATATGGCCATATAAATCACGAGCTGATCGATGAGCTCAATAGCTCTTTCGTTAGAGAGAAAAACAGAAGATTCATATTTCTAGTGGTTTTCAATAATTTTTGAATTTTTTTATAATTATTTCTAGAAATTTCAACATTCGTGAAATAAAGACATATTATTAGCTCAACTTGATCAACTTTCTCTCTCCACGATACTAATTATTACAGATAACTTCATTAAATCAACTTCCATCATTGCTTAACATATTGTAAATAACTACCTTACGATTTATTCTATCTGCTTATGTTGTTGCTCATTTGTTTAATGTGTATGTTTATTCAATGCTCTTAATTGTTTATTTTATTTTTAATAATTCTGTTACCTACTCTACTACAATATGAATTATTGTAAATAATTTCACGCGCAATTATCCAGATCGGATAGAGCGTGTCTTGTTCGCAACTGGTAATCCTTATCCTTATATATATATATATCTATAAAAATGAAATCCAAAATCGATGTTTGTTATCAGGTTGCGCAAAATCTACAGAATCAATCATTATGAAATTTCGCATGTAGGTAGCTGAAGATTTCGTTTAACATATAGGCTATTCGAAAAACTAAAAAGGTTAATGTGCTTTTTAAAAAATATATAAAACCAAAAAGCGTTAGTTCCAGCCTTTTACCGCTTGGGCGCAGCACTTACGCGACGATAAATGAATTTGATTGGTTAATAATTAACACGTGGTTTGTTTACACGATGAATGTTAGTTTGTTCACACGATGCATATTTTTAAAAGGTAAGATTATCCAATCGCCGTGAAATTTTAGGAGGTTATTTACTATACTACTGGGAAGGTTTCTGGTTTGAATTAAATTTGAAATAAATATTCGTTGCAATTTTATTTGAAAATTTTCTACTTTCATTCGCAAGCAGCGCCTCTCGCGGTATCTGGTGAATTACATTTATAAATTGTAAAAATGCTAAAATGTGGTCTAAGTATAATAAATTTAATTAGAAATATAGCAATATAATATTCCAAAGAAGATGTAAAAAAACTTGGCATTTCAATATTAATATATACAAAAAAGTTAAAAGAAAATATTGTAAAAAAAGTTAAAGAAAATATTGTAACGTTTTTGTGTTAAATGTTAAAATGTTGTAATGTTTAAATATATTTTTACATTGTCAATTTAATTTGCTGTTGTTTTATTACAATAAAGATGCTAATTTAATTGTTGTTTTTGTTTTTTATCGTTTGTTTATATAAGAAAAATACATTGTATGTGATGATGATGACAAAAATGCATTTTTAAATTAATATACATAATTCATTGAGAAAAAAGCAATAATTAATTATAAAATCCACAAACGTGACAATATCTTATTTAAAATTTAATAAATGTTTCAAAAATATATTCAAACGCATATAACAATATTTATATACGTTTATAAATCTATATATAGCAGGATTGGATGTTTTCTAGAATCGTTTTAACAAATGTTCGTTAGGCAAACTTACTCGGATAAAACCCGGGCGAAGCCGGGTACATTCGCTGAATACAGTTATTTACAAATGTTCGTTTGTGGCAAGATACTATTCCTTTAACTTCAAATTACCGAGTGGACCAACTAATATTGATTTTATTCAACTTATCGAGTATTTTTAAAGGGACCTGGAAGAAATTTCGATTTATCGAGAGTATAGACAAGTGTAGATTCAGTATAGGGATTGGATGTTTGCTAGAATCGTTTTAACAAATGTTCGTCAGTAAACTTTTACTAGGATAAAACTGGGCGAAGCCGGGAACATATATATATATGACATAATAAAAATATGATTTTTATTATTCATTAATATAATTATAATTTAAATAATCATAGAATTAACACAGAGTTAATTCTTTAAAATCCTTAACAAAAGGAGTACAACCCAAGATGTTTTTTGTATATACTTAGATTATATTTATTAAATTGTATGTATGCAAACTGCTTTGTTCTTAAAATATAATCATTAAAATAAATACAATTTTGGATATAAAAAAGTTATCATTTCACTTCAATCCACGACTGCATGAATGAATTGGTAACGTACCTAAAATACATCTTTTTTTATGACATCTTTTTTAATAGTCGACAGGATGTATTTTAACCCTGTACGAGAAGAATTCCAATAGATTTCAAAGCCATATATTGCAACTAAGATATTTGGGAAAAGATATAGATAAAAGAATAGCAATTATGGAAGTCGAAACTTTAATTAAGAAATTAAAAAGGATAAAAAAAGTATAAAAGGCATTGAAGAAAATATCGAATCCATTGTGTCTATGGTAGATGTAAATGCAACGAAATGCAAACTAGAGTATGCAAATAATGATTTGATGAAAATGAGTGATATTTTCTTGCAGAAACTTGAGGATGAGGAATTGAATGACGAAGTGGAAAATTGCATAGATAAGTGTATAAGATTAAAGTGTGAATTGGATTTAAGGCATAATGGGCAAGAAACATCTGAGAAAGGGGTAAATTTACATGTTAAAATGCCTAAACTTGAATTGCCAACTTTCGATGGTAGATTAGAATCATGGCTTTCATTTAAGGATCTATTTTTTTCTGCGGTTGGTTCTAACTCACAAATACCTAATATTGAAAAGTTACAATATTTAAAAGGCCAACTGAGAGGCGAAGCCCTAAGACTGGTCAACGCATTTCCAATTACAGCCGATAATTATGTTGAGGTTTGGCAAACCTTATTAACAAGATATGATAATCCAAAGGATCTGATTTTCACCCAAATAGATAATGCATTAAGATTACCAAAGTTAGCCGATGACAACCATAAGTCAATGTTTAAACTTCTAGATAGTTGCAACGAGATAGTAAGAACAGTGAAGGTATTAGGTTACCAAATCGATAGTTTATCTGATGTGTTTCTCGTCAAGATCATACAAGATAAGCTTGATAAAACCACAAGAAAACAGTGGGAATTGCAGAACAACCCAAGGGTTGTGCCTTCAATTAAGGATTTAATGGAATTTCTAGAAATTCACGAAAAAGCTTGCAGAATTTGCCAAATAAAGATGCAAATGTGGAGGAGTCATCTATTAAAAGGGAAACAGCCCCAAGAATGGAAGTACAACCAAAGCAATGGGGACATCCAGGTAGAAGCCCTATGGACTATAGTTCTAAAAGACGTCCTTGCCGAATTTGCCTGAACCGGGGACATGCCGGACGCTTCCATCCTGAGAATAGGTGCTGGTTTCGCGAGAGGGCCGTGCAAGCCCCCCCCCCCCCCCCCCCGCTGCAAGCTTCATGTCCGTGCCGTCTCGATCCATGGACACCTTGACGCAGACAACAGCCCCTTCGAGCGAATGCCGACCAGCTCCGCCTCAACACTCCTGACGCCAAGGTCTGTATATAAATCTAAATGTGAATAATAACAGTATTGTAGCTCTCATGGATACTGGCTGTACCTTCTCTATAATTCCTCAACATATGATAGATAAGATTCAACCAAACTATGTTGTTTTTAATAATTTACCTCTTATTAAACAGACATCCGGTATGCTAAATATAAATTCAAAAATTAATGTTAATACAACTATAGGATTTATTACTAGAGATATTGATTTTTATTCCTCTGATATTAATTTGCCATATGTATTGCTTTTTTACACCATATAAGATTATTTAAATTAGACATTGATTTTCAAAGTTTTACAATTACTCAATTTGGTAGAATTCTTAATGTTAATTACCATAACCCTAATAATAACAATTATACACATCATAATGTAATTCCTTTATATAAATCTATTATTCCTCCTAATGAAAATGATTTTAGAAATTTTAATAGTGTAGAATTTGATGAAAAACTTTCACCATATGAAAAATCTGATTTAATTAAATTAATTAAGGAAAATAAGGAAGCGTTTGCTGCCCATAAAATGGATATAGGACATATTAAAGCAGATCCAATTAGAATTAAACTTACCTCACAAACACCTATTTCATTAAAGCCTTTTAGACCTTCCTTCTCAGACAACATTGAAATTAAAAGAGAGATTGAAGAACTTTTAAAATATAATGTCATTAGACCATCTTATTCCTCCTATGCATCCCCTGCTATGTTGGTGAATAAGCGAAATGAGGTAAATCCCCTTATGAATTATAGGAAGGAGACACCTATAAATTCAAATAAGATTGGATAATTTTCAGCTACTGTCAAGAAAAAAGGTACCAATAGGAATATGTAGAAGGAATAAAGAGCATCATTGATATAGTTTCAATTGATATCCTCCATCTTAATTGATAATCTATGTAAATAATAATGATACTTTTTTTTTACTTTGAAAATTACTCCCTAATTTTTATCCTTGGAGGGAAGAAATGACATAATAAAAATATGATTTTTATTATTCATTAATATAATTATAATTTAAATAATCATAGAATTAACACAGAGTTAATTCTTTAAAATCCTTAACAAAAGGAGTACAACCCAAGATGTTTTTTGTATATACTTAGATTATATTTATTAAATTGTATGTATGCAAACTGCTTTGTTCTTAAAATATAATAATTAAAATAAATACAATTTTGGATATAAAAAAGTTATCATTTCACTTCAATCCACGACTGCATGAATGAATTGGTAACGTACCTAAAATACATCTTTTTTTATGACATATATATATGTTTGTCGGTTAAGCACGCCCTCAATATGTAACTAATCTCGCTGAAATTTGAACAGGACAGAGAGTTAAATCTGGAAGAGTTTTTTGTCGCGCTTTAACCAAGAAAAATTATAATTAACCAGGTACTGAGAAACAATATTTTTTAGTCAGAAATGATGATGACAATATTGCTGTATCATGCTTGATTGACATGAACAAAATTATTTAGGGGAATATTCACTAAAGCAGACCACGGGCGAAGCCAGATAATAATTTTGAGTAGGCAGGAACAAAATTCTACCAGCGAAGCATTCACTCGAGCAGAAGACACACGAAGCCAGGTCATCTCTATATATAAAATATCGTTTCTCGGCCTTTTGGTTAAGATCGTGTAGTTTATCTCTAGATATTTATATTTATATATATATTTTTTTAAAATCTAATCAGTAGAGAGAGTGAATATGTTTGCTCGAAAAATATATTTTATATATTATATAAATATATGACGTAACGAATATTATTATCATTATTATCATAATATTCTGTGTTTTCCGGAATATTATTATCAATAATATTCGTTAGGCAAACTTCCACTCGGATAAAACCCGGGCGAAGCCGGCTATACATCCGCTAGTATATATATATACTAGAGGCCTTTTGAGAAATCAAGAAATGTGTATTTAAGGCCAAATTTGCGTGAATACGCTTAACACATGAAAAAATAATAGAAAAAATAAAAGATAAGTGGGTCAGGTGTTGATATTAAAAATAAAGAAGGCATTTCCTGACCACGAGCACATGTGCCTTTTAGATGGCGGAGCGCCATCTAGTGGAGCAAAAATACACTAAACGTTTATTTAGCTGGCTCCGTGATATTTGGCCAACCCAATTTCTTGATAAATCAAGAAAATCCATCCACGAACGCGTTTCGCGCTGTTGGCGCTCGTCAGCGTGGAGTAGGCTGTAACCACTGCGACCAAAAATATTTTTGGTCCCAGAGGCTTCTTGAGAAACCAAGAAATGGGTATTTAAGGCCAAATTTGCGTAAATACGCTTAACACATGAAAAAAAAAGAAAAGAAATGCCTTCTTTATTTTTAATACCAACACCTGACCCACTTATCTTTAATTTTTTTCTATTGATTTTTCATGTGTTAAGCGTATTCACGCAAATTTAGCCTTAAATACTCATTTCTTGATTTCTCAAGAAGCCTCTGGGACCAAAAATCTTTTTGGTCGCAGTGGTTATAGCCTACTCCACGCTGACGAGCGCCAACAGCGCGAAACGCGTTCGTGGATGGCTTTTCTTGATTTTCAAGAAATTGTGTTGGCCAAATATCACGGAGCAAGCTAAATAAACGTTTAGTTTATATTTTCTTCACTAGATGACGCTCTGCCATCTAAAAACAAATGTGCTCGTGGTCATGAAATGGCTTCTTTATTTTTAATATATATATATATATATATATATATAAGACATATTATATATAAAAAAAACATAGATTACAATTTTGGCAGACAGGTCAAAGTATGTGTATTTTAAGTTAACCAAATGACTAACCCACAATAATCTTTAGTATAAAAACTACAAATATGTTTCTCTGAGTTTATTTTTGTTTTAAATTGCAATCTTCCAAGCGATAATCGCTCTTCAACGGGTTTAATTGAAACAATTATCAATTTCTTACAAGAATTCACAACTCATTGTGAGAAAATTTTACAGTTTAAAACGCTTTTCATAATTTTATCTTGAATCTTTAGTCTAAAACAAATTTATAATTATAGTGAATGGGTAAAGCAGATCTCAGAATTCTACCTGTTTATTAGACCTCCCCACTTTGATCGTATCAAGTATTTAAAAAAAAAGGTTTTAATATTCATAGAGAGTTGCCTTGACATTTCCATGGAAATATGGCCGCCCATTTTTCCCACCGATAAAATACAGGATTCGTCTGGCCGATAAACCCAGTGTGGTCGGTTGTAATTCTGGTCATAACGTTGCTTTATTGATGAATTATAGGACTGTTTACGTTAAGTGGCCAATAAAAATTCCTTTGTCTTGGCTTTACGAAATTCTTTCCTGCTTTAATTATGCAGCTCATCTTGTTCTTAAATAAATTACAACTTAGCATATATAAAAACTAGTCTATTGTTTTATTTTGCAAATATATTTCTTTATATCTCTCTCGTGTGTTTTATTTTTTATTTTTTATCTATAGCTTCTCCACAGAGGTCATTTTCTGAATTTTTATGAACCTAATCTATAGTCCATCGTGTTTAAGTTTTCAGTACTTATAGTGTTTATACATTAATACAAAGCCGCGCCATCTATATATAAAAATGAAAACATTGAGACGCGAATGTTTATTTTAGCTAATAAATCAAACTTCTACTCTTCTTACTGCGATGAAGAAATATTGGGAGGGCTTGGCTCACCTGTTGTGATCCCTGTGTTTATACATATAAGAATCAATATTTATTTTACCATATACAAATTTCACATACACTACTGGGCATTGCTGCACTATGAAGTCGACACGTTTTGCAAGATAGGAGCTGTGATGAATAAATGTATTTTCAGGCGCCGGTAGACACATCGAAAATGTGTTGAAAAGAATAGATACCCAGAAGACATCTCAAATAGAAAGTGCAATTAAAACGTAGCTTCGGTTTGATATTTTGTCGTGATACCTCGTGTGGAAAAAAAAAGAGAAATTCCTACTAACACTTTTTCAGAATTCGAGAGATGGTAGAATTGTAGCCTACCGGGAATGTGGTTTATCATACCGCAGTATTAGAAAAATAAAATCACCAAGAATGAGTATCCTGTATTTAATGTTTAAGTTTCCGGGTATTAACGACCCTTCTACAGGAATAAGAACTAATGAATGAATCTAGATGAATCAACTGGTTATATACAAACACATATAATATTTACATACCTGTTTTAAAAAGTAGAATTCAAATTAATGAAATTTTGTTTCGAATAGTTGTATTCGAAAGAGCTATAAACGTCCGCCAGAAATTTGTCAAGTTCTTGTAACTGTCTACAGAAGTTCATAATTTTCATCTAGCAAGCATTCTAGCAGGTGTAGTTACTGTAGAACCCATCTGTAAAATATTCTAGCAGAGGTAGATACTGTAGAACCCATCTAGCAAGCATTCTAGCAGGTGTAGTTACTGTAGAACCCATCTGTAAAATATTCTAGCAGAGGTAGATACTGTAGAACCCATCTAGCAAGCGGCTGATAACCAATCAAGCCCATCTCAATCCGTAGGTGCTAGCTGTCAGATGGTTCAGCTTGCGGTAGAGAAGCCTACAGACAATGTAAATATTTGCATGATAATGGGGTTTTATCTTATTTTCTCTATTAATAATGGCGTTCCGCACGAAATCTTGGCATCTACTTGATGGCATTTTGAATGCACATTGTCTAGAGACACCTGCGATGTGAAGATATTGCCACAATAATTGAGTTTGTGGTATCCTAGGAGATAAGGAAATTATATTAATAATAATTAGGCATTCTAAATAGTTATAAAACGAAGAGAATTTTTTTTTTTATTTTTACTATACATGGGCTACAAGCCCGAAAGCTTGTAGCCCATGTATAGTAAAAATAAAAAAAATTTCTCTTCGTTTTATAACTATTTACAATTCTATAAGAGAAATTTTCATGATTCATGTTATAATTAGGCATTCTACATATATATATGTATGTATATTTTAAAATATTGTTTAACCATTAATTCATAATTTATATATATATATATATATATATATATATATATATACACACAATTGTTTACAATTACCCTGTTGTAAATCTATATATGTAGATAAAACAATAATAATTATGTATAATATTATATATATATATATACATTAATATTAGCTGTTTATATAGTAAAAATATAATATCTAACTGTAATATTTCATTGGTCTTGTAGAACGAGAGTGATCACGCGTTCTCACGTGTTTTAGTGAGAAACACAAACATCCTCGATAAAGAGAGGCGAGTTGTCCCTCGAAATATCGGAACGATAAAAATATTTATGAATCCAATATATGTGCATATTTTCTATATATATATATATATATATATATCGTAATTTAAACAATGTGATATGTAAGTTATAAAGTATGACGTCTTTTCTAGTCGTCTCAAAGTGACACCAGCTTGCCACCGGACACCCGGGGGATCCAGAGAGGGACAAAGAAGGGGCGTTGGTCCGGATGTTGACAGTTAGTTAGGTTACAGTGTATATTTTCCGACAGGGCCCGCTCAGTGCCAGGTTCGTTGCCATCTCACGGCGGCCCTCGTGGCCGCCGTTTTGGTTCCTCCCTGCCTCCGCGGCTTCATGCAGGACGCCGAGCTTTCCTCAGTCAATCCAGGAACTTTCCCCTGGTACTGGTGCCACGTGAGACGTACTAGGAGATCGTCTTTTGATCCCAAACTTTGTCCTTACTGTCCCGTGCGGACTTCCCACTCTGCGCGCCTTGCCACTCAACCCCAACTGCTTCCAACTCACTTGTTGGCTTACCCGGGTTTACGACATCTCCTGACCACGAGCACAAGTGCTTTATATATATATATATATATATATATATGTGATATGATCTTGTCGACTTTTAATGTGGCAATATAGTGATAATGTGGGGAAAGGGAAATAATCACGCAACAAATTGGTAGAGGAATTTGGAAGCAATCCGAGAGAGAGCGAGAGCTAGGGGATCGCACCGCCAGGCGGCCGGCCGTTTGTGTCCACGCCACCCCCCAATTGTCCAAAATTAGTCTTGAAGGTTCCAAGAAAAGCCCCCCTTCCCCCCCGGAATGTGGCCAGTGGTTCAAAATGGCCGTAACTTAGTTGCCTTCTATCTACGCCTCTCTCTCGTTGACTGTAGGTTTACTTTATTATTCCTGGAAGAGCATATATTATGACATATATATATATATATATATATCATGAAATAGTTTGTAATGTCTTCAAATAGATGTTTTTATGATAGGGAAACTGCCATTATTTCTGGTATAAAACCCATTCCTGTATGTTCATCGGATATTCGCTGCCAAAGGCGTTTTTCCCTTAATATGCCTAAGGAGAACTACTTATTATGATAGAGAATCATAATTAGCGTCTTTATGATTCTTTAAAAGATAAAAAAAAAATATTTTCCGCCATGTTTACTATCTTTATTTTATTTATATGATAAGGGTGTTTATCGGAATATTTCTTTCTTCAGCTCAAAGGTACAGTGTTTCTGAATAAGCAATTGATTAGTTAATGCTTTTATATATTTTATATAGTTCGTTATAAATTGACATAGATTATTTATATATGATTTTCTTTTTGCCTTTATTTACATATATATTTGCATATTGGATTATTATTTAAAATATATATTTACACATATATAGGTTTACAATATAATAAGCTTCTACTGTCCTCACTGCGTTGAAAAAATATATTGGGAGACTCACAGTGGTGAACCCTCCCAGCGGTTTCGCCAATTCAAACTACCAGACCACTTCTTAAAGCTTTAATGCTGTATTGGACGAATAGGAATCTAAGAAATGGTCTGGTAGAATAAATTGGCGAAACCGCGTGGAGGTTTCACCACTGATGAGCCAAGCTATTCCAATATATTTTTTAAACTCAGTAAGAACAGTAGAAGTTTATTTTATGTGTAAAAGAAAAATTCGTGCTTTTATGTTTTCATTTCCTATATATCGTGTTATTGCTATATAGATATAGGTTTAATAGATTTTTAATTATATTATTGCGATATAGGATTTTTATGAGATATATTTATATGGAATCAGGCTCTTGTATTGCTCTGGTATATGTCTGTTGATTGAATGCGGGTTGATTCCATGACTTCTATTATCAGTCTTTGTACTTTGTCCGTTATGTCGGGATACAGATTTTTAGATGATTCGACATCTGATTGATATCCTGTTGATTCCTGATACGGGTACTAAGGCCTCTATATTTTCTTCAAACACTATCTGTGTCTCCTTTGAATCGGGTTTCTAAAGATCGTGAAGTTTCTCCCAATGTATGTTTCATGAAATTTTGTACATGGAATTTGTTAATCAGGGTTGTTTTCCTCAATGGTTTATAGATTTAGTTATTCAGTTTCTGATTGTTGTAGTTATTTGAGGTGGACACTTCATAAAAATATTTGCATTTATCACTTTTTTTGTTTCTATTTATAAATATTTTGTTAGAAGAAAATATGCTGTCTGTACTGATTGATACTAAATCTTATTTTTCCTTTCGTTATATATAATGGGTTATAACAATATTTTTTAGATTAAGTTCGTTGGAAAGAGATATTTATTTTTGATTGCCCTCTCTCTTTCTCTCTCTCTCTCTCTCTCTCATCCCGAGGCAATAAAACTAACAAGTGTGGCGATGGTACTATCTACAAGTACCATCTTGGGCTTGAGTTGGGCAATACCAGCCATCACATCAACCTGCCTACTTTGTGGGAAAGTACTCTGGCGGTCCATCGGTGGCGGAGTCTTTCCCGCGGTAGGCGCCAACAATGACGACTTGTATACATACGAGGGCCATCCAATAAATAAGTTTCCCTATTTTTTTCTGCGAACGAAACGTTGTAAAAATTAGTTAGTAGTGTAAGAAATGGTCACTAGGATGCGTTGGAAGCGCGTGGCCTTCAAAATCACGCTACTCGTACGCGCAAGTCCGTAGCGCTTCAGTTTCCATGGAGCTACCACTGGTGAACGTGTACACTTGCGAACTCCGTTCTGTAATTCGTTTTTTCACAAGAAAAATGAAACTGCGGTCAATATTAATAGCAATTTAGTGTCAGTGTATGGTGAAGGATGTATGAGCATCCAAATGGTTCACTGATGACGTTCATGGTTCTTGGAAGGACGGCAAAACGTGCAGATGACGAGCGAAGCGGCAGGCCCGTTACTGCTACGGACAATGCAGCCGTTGCTGCTGTTCGGAATGTGGTGGAAGCAGATCGCCGCGTCACCATTGACAAAATAATGATTCGACTGCCTCCTGGAATCAAATTGGACGCTCTTCGATTGAAACAATCATGTCTGATGTTTTGAATTTTCGCAAAGTATGCGCAAGATGGGTCCCGCATTTGCTCTCGGAAAATCACAAGCAACAACGGATGGAGGCAGCCCGAGCTTTCCTGGAAATGCATCGAAGAGATGGAGATCAACTGTTTTCCCGTATTATCACTGGAGATGAAAGCTGGGTGAATCATTCAACTCTAGAAACAAAACGACAAAGTATGGTGTGGAAGAAGCCTGAGGAAAGTGAACCAAAAAAGGCGAAGGTCACAATCTCTGCAGTCAAAGTTATGGCTATCGTCTTTTGGGACTGTAAGGGTGTTTTATTAGTTGACTACCTGCCCTCAAACACTACGATTAACGCTGCGAGGTACTGCGAAGTCCTCACTAAACTCAGAGCTGCAATAAAACGGAAACGTCCTAGACTTTTGTCTCGGAAAGTGTTACTCATATATGACAATGCTCGCCCTCACGCAGCTCGAACGACCCAAACGTTGCTAGAAAACTTCAAATGGGAAATCTTCACATATCCACCTTATTCTCCGGAACTTGCCCCAAGCGACTTCCATCTTTTTCCAGCACTCAAGTTGCACCTTGGAGGCAAACACTTTGCGAATGATGACGAAGTGCAGGCGGAGGCGAACCACTGGCTACGAAAACAGGACACGGCTTGGTACAACAGTGGTATCAAAAAAAATTGCTACAACGGTACCAAAAATGTTTGGACAGAAATGGCAATTATGTAGAGAAGTAGTCTATGTGTGAGTTGTATAATTAAAATAAAATAACTGCATAATTGTAAATAATGTTGTTTATTTGTTTAAAAATAGGGAAACCTATATATTGGATGGCCCTCGTATATGTATATTTATCAATTACTTTATATATTTACATTTATTCATCAATATTAATCCTTAATTAATCTTATTTATTCAAATGTATATTCATTTTGTATTTAACCCTATACGATCTTAAATGTACGATTGATAAAAGTATATTCAAATCTTTGATATACTATTGCTTTTTTTCTTTGATTCTATTGAGGAACAGTTTTGTTAATGTGAAAAAATACTACAAATGTGATATTTTACTGGGATAAGGTTCATAAATTATGAAAAAAAAATCTCCTTATCGTGCAACTGAAAGTTGCTGATGGCTTGCGCCATCTATCGGAATAAATATCAACTATTCTCGTTGATTTTTAGTTATTCCAGAATTGGTCAAATACCCATTCTTGATCAATCAAGAAAAGCTAACCACGGACACGTTTCGGGCTGTTGGCCCTCATCAGCGTGGTGCAAGCTGTTCATCAACGGAAATATCTTTATTTACGGGGCTGCTAACCAAAATAAATGATTTTTGAGCCCCAATGGCCGCGTAAAGCGGAATATATAAAACCACTATGACCAGGCTGGAGAGGCTAGGGACAAGATCTCCGTTAGGGAAGAGGCAGGTTAGGCCGGATTGGGACCGCGGAGGTCAGGAGGCAGGAAGAAGGCGGGAGGACTAGAACTTTGCAGCTCTAGCTGCAAGACATTGATCTTGCCTCGTGGTCGGCAGAGAGGCCCTTGGCTGAGCAGTTGGCGCACTTGGCCGTGCGCGGGTTGGCGAGAGTTGGACAACTTCGGCCTTGGTGGTCACCAGAAGCGCAGTGGAAGCAGGTGACCGTAGCCTTGGTGCACCTATCGGCGTTGTGGCCGTAGCCACAGCAGCGGTAGCAGACGCGGACAGACTCCTCGTAGTTCAGGATCACTTGGTCCACAATGATCCTGCCGCGTCCTCCAATGGCCTTGTAGGAAACCAAGTCCAGCTCAATGAAGGCCGTGCAGGTGCCATTTCTGGTCTGAGATCTGTGTGCCACTCGGACAGACTTGTCTCCAGGAAGCTGGCTGAGGGCATCGGTGGAAAGGAAGGCCTTGACAATGTCCTCATCCGCGGTTTTCGCCTCCACGTTGAAGAGGCAGATTAATTGGAGGAATTGCCTCAGTTCCCCGACTTTCAGGCCTTTGAGCTTGTTGTCCAGGGCTGAGCTGACGGCAGGAATGGCTTCTGGAGTGTTGGAGTGCAGCACCAGTTTTCCCCCGGTGCGCAGAGACGCCCAGACGCCTTGGGGCAGAGTGTGGGCAGCGCGGACAACTTTGAGGATGTCCCGTGTGTCAGCCTGCGGGTTATCTGCAATAACCAGATTTATCTCCATTGATGCTGCCTTTGGCAACGGCAGGCTCGGAGGCGCGGGAAGATGCAGGCTTGGCTGGAACCAGTGATTTGGACCTCTTAGCGGGCTGGTATGACGCCTCTGGCTGCTTGGAAGTTGAGAGATTGCAAGAGGATTTCTTTACACACACACTATTGTTTTCTGTGATGCATAAAATATCATCCATATATCTGATCCATATTTTGATTATTTGTTTTTCAACTGTATGAATAAATATGACTATTTTCATTAGTAATACTTCTGCAATTTGTAATGATACAGAGGTATTAACAAGGAAAATAGAGTCATATGAATAAATACAGTTCAGAGGATTCTTACGATTTTATTAAAAACGTTGGTCATTATTTTCCATTTGCTATTACTTAACATCAAAAGAATATTTGTATATAGTTTGCTCATCTATTTTGAGATTTGTGCTTTGATTTTTATATATTTATACATGATGTTCCACAGAAAAGATCTGTTGAAAATCTTCTCTTTATCATAACCTGATAACAAATCAAATAATGGTCATTTTCATCTTCGCACAGATCAACTCTATGGAGAACATTTGATAAACCTTTTTCAAGTGCACCTGGACCTAATGAACGAATTTCAGCAATGATATTGTTCTTTAGATGTGGGATTTTAAAAATTGTTTTATATATCTTTTGTATACCCACGATTTAACATAGTTTTGTCTCGAAAAAATACCTGATATATTTTCTCTGTAAATATTCACATTTTGATGATGATATTTTAATATTTTATGTTTCAGTATGAACACGGAATTTTTTAAAAATATAAAAAATCTCTATGATTTTTATCCTATTTTCTGATTAAAGTTTTACCATCTTGAATTTTCCTAAATTGTTTTATTTGATTCTGAAAAACAAGGAATTTTGAAATAATCATCATTCTAAATACATAATATTTTCTAGCCCTCTCCATGCTTTTATTATTCAGAACGAAATAGTGAGTTCAAGACAAAACATTTTGAAGTGAAAACAATATTAAAACTATATCTTCAGAACAAAAGCCAAGATGCTAGGAGAGAGATGTCTCAAGTTCTACCGACGCTGACACTGGATACAAATCTCTCTCATTGTTTTACCGAAACAATTCGCAATATAATAGTTGCCCCAGGGTCCACTTAGCGACAAGCCCATTGTTACCCGCAATCCGTACTTAGCTCTGTCTATTTTTACTCCCATTTTTTTCTCTCCCGCACCCTTTCCTATTTTTTGAACCAATTAGACATGCACCTTTACCATTCAGCATTCTTCTCTTCTATAATAAGTTTTAAAATATCATCATTTTTAAGGATTCTTGAAATTTCAAACTGAACAATGCTATTTTTTGTTTTACATTGTTAGTTGTGTCAAGGTTTGAATCCCTTTCATTATTGTAAGTGATTCGTTAGATGGCATTGTGTGATTCTTCAGTTCCCTTCTGTCAACAATGACGATACCCCCAATCAGGCGCGCGCTCTGCTCCTCAAATTTAGAGATATGATCTTGCTTTTGTTGCCTCACTGTAGACGTTTTATCCACCCATCTTAAATACTTAATGGCTTGGCATGTCGACTTTCATTGTGCTGGACGTGTGGTGTCGAACCTATTTATTTCCGTGAAGGCTTCTTTGTATCCTAATCGATTTCACCCTTCTTCTGTCCTTTTTCATCTGTCCGAATTATAGCCACATTGATTCAGCCGTATTTATTCTTCACGCCTTTTAATTCCTAATTGATATGACCTCGGATGCAATATCGAGATTAAATCTTATCTGAAGAATGAAGAGAGCAATGGCAGTAGCTCCTTTTGCTGGTAACATGATTTTTTTCAAATAATTTCTCGCTTAGCCTGATGTTGAATGTTCCAAAATAACTTTATTAGGTACCGCTCAAAAGGAGCAACCTAGCTTATGTTATTTGCAATGAACAGGTTCTTCACATAAAAAAAGAGTGTACAATACGAGATTCGATTCCGGTTCATGGCTGTCGGGAATCGAGGGTTTTAATCACTCGTCCATCGACTTCTTTATTTTGCCTGACTTGAATATTATCAACTGCAGATATTTTATATATAAAGTACGTCTGTATTTTAACTGTTCACACAAATAATTCACACTGGTAAATAACATTTTTCCTCAAGAAAACCTAATGGTGTTTCTAATGTAAATTTTCATGCTGAATTCAAAAACTCTAATAAGGAATTTTCCATCACCCATGGTTGTTTAAAATCTCTTATTTAACTTTGCTTCCCTGCCTGTCCGTCTGTCTGTCTGTCCACAAATCTTGTAATCGATTTTTAATATACTTCTAAAGCACGTAGGAATCTTAAATTTGGTACACCTTTCAGAACCCGATGACAATGCAAGTTGACAAATTTTCAGACTTCTGGGTTGTCAGGGTGGCCCAGAAATTGACAAATTTTCAAATTGCCCTTCAAATTTTGTAAATTAATTTTAATATACTTCCAGATCATATAGAAGTATGAAACTTTTAACACTAACTTAGTCAAACTACCAATGCAAGTTTACAAATTTTCTGACTTCTGGGGTTCTATATTTCTTTTTAAGTCTTGTGTTACGCCCCTTACACTGACCAATCCGCCGCGAGCAGGCCTCCCTTCTATTTAAGGCCTAATCCCCAGTGAACCTTTGGTTATAAGTTTTGTAAATCCATGACTAAAAACTTACTAAATAATTAATAAATAAAAATACATTTAAAAAAAGCTTTTATTCAAATGCACTAAAAAGGAAAAAATAAAATATTGCATCTTTTGTCATTGAGCAATTAGATATATCTGAGTGAATATAAAAGCGGCGGGGACGATCATATTTAGAGAAGAGGTAAAAAATATAGCAAACACTTATAAAAATCGCTAATCATCTGCTACATATTAAATCCCATTAGGTTTGAAATTCATTATGATCGTCCCCCGCCGCTTTTATTTTCACTCAGATATATCTAATTGCTCAATTACAAAAGATACAATATTTTATTTGTTTCCTTTTTAGTGCATTTGAATAAAAGCTTTTAAAAAAATTAATTTTCATTTATTAATTATTAAAGTTACAACCTCCTTTTTTAGTATTGGGATAAATACAGATATAAATGCAAACAATGTTACGTAAGCATTTTTGAAAACCTCATTACATTACAATGATTAACCAAAAAAATGTTTTGTCCCAAAAGAAACAACATTTTATCTTAATGTAACCTTTTGTGCTGATTCCAAATATACCATTAGTTTTTCTATCAGGCAAGGTGTCTAAGAGACACCTACTTAATATTTAAAAATAATCTTAATATATAGGCCTATATGAATAAGAAATATATTTATTTTATTGAAAGGTAGTGACAATGGATTTTATTCTATACTTTGCTTGTGGGGTATATCCCTCTTGAGTGTCCAGAAGTAGTCAGCAAGCGTACCGGGACTCCATTTACCTTGGTCCTGCTTCTTCATGCTTGATATATCTTGATGTAACCTCTCACCATGCTCATCGCTAACTGCACCAAGATTGTCAGGAAATGAATCTAGATGTGAATGCAGGAAATAATTATTGAGAGATGTTCCATCCAAATGTTTTGTAGAAAAGTAAGAATTCATTAACTAAGTCACTCTAGTTTTGGGCCTTGACATTTCCTAAAGAGTTCTTACAAACGTTTCTAAAATATTCCATGCTGCCGCTTCAGCTTCATTTAAACTATCTTAAAAATTCCCATCCTGCAGCAATTCTCGAATCTTTGGTCCATCGAAAATGCATTCTTTAATTTTTAGATCACTTATGCTAGGGAATTTTTGCTCCAAATAGACAAATACAGAAGCATTTAGATTCATTTCCTTGACAAAGTTTTTTTTATAAATTTTAGTTCAATATTGAATGGGGTAGTAAGAATATATATATTTTTAGATTTGACCAGTGGAAAATTTCAATATCTTCAAGTATTGGAGTAAGGGTATTACGGTTTGGCCAGTTCTTTTTGATATATTGTCTCTACTATCCCACTCACACAGAAAACAACAGCATTTTGTATATCCAGGCTGTAAACCAAGCAAGAAAGCAATGACTTACAGGTCACCACAGATTTTCCAGCTGTTTATGTCGTACTCTATCTTTTCCAAAAGCAGTTTGATGTTTTCGAGCTCTCTTTCAAGTTGAATTCGTGTGCTTTTGGCACCGATGGAAACTTATTACCGTTGTGAAGGAGAACAGCTTTCAAACTAACTTTAGATGAATCAATGTATAACGTATTATGTTATATGTTCATAACCAAGCGAATCCTTTTGACTAAGACATCACTGCGGAACACTGAGTCATTTTCTTGAAAAAGAAATCTTTAAAATTTCAGCTTTTAGTTTGCGAAAAAAGCATACTTTTGTATCCTTATGCAAAATATTCCAACCTTTTTAACATAGAAGCTAAAAGGTCGCTTTTTTTTTTATAAATGCAAATCACATAAGGTCATTCAAATCGCTTTTAGTTAATAAATGAGGTTCAAATGAAACTTATGCTTTTAAATTTGTGTCATCCGACTCTTGCTCATGACTATTCGAATTATTGTCACTAAATGCAACATTTTCGGGAGGCTTCGGCACAGGTAAATCATTACTATGAGGAACAGCCTCATAGCAGATGGCAAATCTGGATATTTGATTGTATGTTTTGATTTAGATGTAATACCTTTAGTTTTTGTCAAACAAAAATAACGTCTGAGAGAATAACGGGCTTTTAGTTTCCCCATACCTCTGTAAACGCAAAAGGCATACGGCCGTTGACTTTTTATCCGCCCTCTAAGAGGCCGAGCACAAGCTTGACAACAATGATGAGGGTCCCAAGTCTTATTTTAGTAACCCACTTTACATCCAAAGTGAGGTTTATAGCACTTTTTATGAGCGGTGCTATGTTTCGCCTTTGAGCCTTGAAATTTATTCTCCACAGATGTAACAGAAAGTATCTAGATTATTCACTCAGCAAACCCATATACCTACCATTGGTTTCCAACTTTCCAAACTAAGACTCCAATAAACAATACATTATATACACTTTCCATTTGTCGAGTATGTTTCAAACCCCCCTAAATCGTATCTGTTGAAGATATTAATCTGCGATTTTAAATGTTTCTTTTTGACCAGTACTTTTGTTTTGTTTTGCATTTCCTAAAATGTTTTTTTTTTTCTTCTTCTTCATTATGATTTGTTCTATATGCAAAGCTTTTTTTAGATTTGAATAAACAAATTCAAGTTTATTATATTTTTGTGTGCTTTTAAAGTTAAAACACAACAGTATAATAACCTTTCTTCATATACATCAGCACCTTCAAAATACGTATGTCATTGGGTTTATTAACTGATTAGTTCCCCATCTCCTACGTTTTAAGAAATAGAGCTACAAAAAAGATGTCTGAAGCAAGATATAAACGTTGACGGCGACAAGCTTCTTTATTAAAAAGGTAAAAGCTTGGCGAGGCTTCGGAAAATGACATCCTTCAACAAGCTGAATAAGAATTCAAGACTATATTTGTATTCAGCCAGTTGAATGATTAATATAAGGCAATAAAACGCCATCTATATATAGCAAATGAAAACATTTGACGCTAATGTTTATTTCACACATATATCAAACTTCTAATGTCCTTACTGGGCTGAAAGAATATTGGAAGGGCTTGGCTAATCAGTAGTGAACCTTCCAAACGGTTTCGCCAATTTTTACTCCACCAGACCGCTTCTTTAGAGCTCCAATACAGTATTGGATCATTCTGCTCATGTATGCCACACTGAAGCGTGGAATCTAAGAAATGTTATTTAAGGTTTATATAAGCTACACTGAAGGTTGTAATCTAAGTAGTGTTATTTAAGGCTTATATAAGCTACACTGAGGGTTGTAATCTAAGTAGTGTTATTTAAGGCTTATATAAGCTACAGTGAAGGGTGTAATCTAAGATATGTTATTTAAGGCTTATAAAAGCTACACTGAAGGGTGTAATCTAAGTAATGTTATTTAAGGCTTATATAAGCTACACTGAAGGTTGTAATCTAAGTAATGTTATATTTAAGCCTTATATAACTACACTAAAGGGTGTAATCTGAAATGTTAGTTAAGGCTTATATAAGCCACACTGAAGGGTGGAATCTAAAATAATGTAATTTAAGGCTCATATAAGCTAAGCTGAAGCGTGAAATCTATGAAATGTCATTTAATGGACTTATATTACCTACACTGAAGGGTGTAATCTAATAAATGTTATTTAAGGCTTATATAAGCTACACTGAAGGGGGTAATCTATAAATGTTAGTTGAGGCTTATATAAGCTGCACTGAAGGGTGGAATCTAAGAAATGTTAGTTAAAGCTCATATAAGCTACACTGAATGGTGTAATCTAAGAAATGTTATTTAAGGCTTATATAAGCTATAGTGAAGGGTGGAATCTAAAAAAAATATATTTAAGGCTTATATAAGCTACACTGAAGGGTGTTATCTAAGAAATGTTAGTTAGGGCTTATATAAGCTACACTGAAGGGTTTATTCTAAGAAATGTTATTTAAGGCTTATACACTGCGTGACATTGAAAATGGAACACCAAGAAATAGTGGCCAGAAAGTGATGAAACTCGGCAGACAGAGAGAGACAGGGACGAACAATAGGTGATCTTTATTTCAAAATGATAGTCATAATACAGAGCGAGAACGGCGTCGGCTTAGTAGCAAGTAGGACCACCGCGGACGGCGATGCACGCAGCAACACGTCTAGGTAGAGAGTCAATCAGAGTACGGATGGCGTCCTGAAGGATGGCTCTCCATTCCCTCTCAACCATTTGCCACAGTTCGTCTTCTGAACGCGGCTGTGGCAAGGCATGCAAACGGCGTCCAATGATGTCCCAGACGTGCTCGATTGGTGAGAGATCAGGAGAGTACGGTGGCCAGGGAAGCATCTGTACATCTTGCAGAGCTTGTTGGCTAATGCGAGCAGTGTGCGGTCGGGCGTTATCCTGCTGATAAAGGGCATTGGGTACCCCCTGAAGGTAGGGGAGTGTCACCGGTCGCAGCACATCATCAACGTATCGTTGGGCCGTCATAGTGCCCTGAATACGAAGTAAAGGTGACCTGGAATCATACGCGATTGCGCCCCAAACCATGATTCCACGTTGTCGCACGGTGGAGCGTTCCACAATTGCTGCCGGATTGGACCTTTCTCCACGTCGACGCCACACGCGTACACGGCGACTATCACTGGACAAGCAGAAACGCGACTCATCTGAGAACACGACCCTGTGCCATTCCGTCATCCACGTCGATCTAGCCCGGCACCATTCCAAACGTTGGCGCCTATTCGGTGGGGTCAATGGCAGTCTTCTTAGCGGACGGCATGAGTGCAAGCCATTAGCAACCAATCGACGGGAAATGGTTCTGGTCGAGATGGAATGATCTAGGGTGTCTTGCACATGTTGCAGGATGGCGGTACAAGTGGCTTGTGGGGCCGCCACTGCTTGTCGAAGGATACGCCGATCCACACGTGCTGACGTCACTCTGGTTGCACCGACATTCCTATAAATTGCCACATTTCCTTGTTCTAACCATCTTGTCCACAGTCGGTGCACCGTGGACGCACCAAGGTGTGTATCAGCTGCGATTTGACGTATGGACCAACCTGCCCTTTTCAGTCCGATCACCATGCCCCTCGTAAAAGCGTCTGTCTGCTTGAACTGCCTCCGTTTACGATAACCTGGCATTCTCTGTTATTACACGTGTCTTTTGACACAAGAACAAAATTTCTACAATGATTTTCCTTGAAGAAATAACGACACGAATACTGTCCTTTCTGCAAGTTCCTTCCCTTATATCTTACTCCATGTGCGCACGAGAGCTGCGCATTTTACATCATTTGCATAACTCGGTTAGGCGCGTCTACCCTGAAATTTGCATATTTTTCTGGCCACTATTTCTTGGTGTTCCATTTTCAATGTCACGCAGTGTATAAGCTACACTGAAGGGGGTAATCTATAAATGTTAGTTAAGGCTTATATAAGCTGCACTGAAGGGTGGAATCTAAGAAATGTTAGTTAAAGCTCATATAAGCTACACTGAATGGTGTAATCTAAGAAATGTTATTTAAGGCTTATATAAGCTATAGTGAAGGGTGGAATCTAAAAAAAAATATTTATGGCTTATATAAGCTACACTGAAGGGTGTTATCTAAGAAATGTTAGTTAGGGCTTATATAAGCTACACTGAAGGGTTTATTCTAAGAAATGTTATTTAAGGCTTATATAAGCTACACTGAAGGGTGGAATCTAAAATTAAATGTTATTTAAGGCTAATATAAGCTACACTGAAGGGTGGAATCTAAAATAAAATGTTATTTAAGGCTAATATAAGCTACACTGAGGATGGAATCTAAGAAATGTTATTTAATGCTTATATTAGGTACACTGGAGGGTGAAATCTAAGAAATGCTATTTAAGGCTTATATAAGCTACACTGAAGGGTTTATTCTAAAAAGAATGTTATTTAAGGCCTATATAAGCTACACTGAAGTGTGTAATCTAAGAAATGTTAGTTAAAACTTATATAAGCTATAGTCAAGGGTGGAATGTAAAAAAAAATTATTTAAGGCTTATATAAGCTACACTGAAGGGTTTATTCTAAGAAATGTTATTTAAGGCTTATATAAGCTACACTGAAGGGTGGAATCTAAAAAAATGTTATTTAAGGCTTACATAAGCTACACTGAAGTGTGTAATCTAAGAGATGTTATTTAAGGCTTATAATAGCTACACTGAAGGGTGGAATCTAAGAAATGTTATTTATGGCTTATATAAGCCACATCGAAGGATGGAATTTAAGAAATGTTAGTTAAGGCTTATATAAGCTACACTGAAGCGTGGAATCTATTAAATGTTATTTAAGGCTTATATAAGCCACATCGAAGGATGGAATCTAAGAAATGTTAGTTAAGGCTTATATAAGCTACACTGAAGGATGGAATCTATGAAATGTTAATTAAGGATTATATAAGCTACACTGAGGGGTGGAATCTATGAAATGTTAGTTAAGGCCTTTATAAGCTACACTGAAGGGTGGAATCTAAGAAATGTTAGTTAAGGGTTATATAAGCTACACTGAAGGGTGGAATCTAAGAAATGTTAGTTAAGGGTTATATAAGCTACACTGAAGGGTGGAATCTAAGAAATGTTAGTTAAGGATTATATAAGCTACACTGAAGGGTGGAATCTAAGAAATGTTAGTTAAGGGTTATATAAGCTACACTGAAGGGTGTAATCTAAGAAATGTTAGTTAAGGCTTATATAAGATACACTGAAGGGTGGAATCCAAGAAATGTTATTTAAGCAAACTATAAACATAATGTTCGAAAGTTCGCCAAGCTTTTACTTTTAATAAAGAAACTATTCGCCCTTAACTTTTATTAGAATTGTTAGGAGACGACTCATCGTATTTTAATAGAGAAGTCTTCCATATTTATATGATTGGCTCGATCTATGATGTCTCTTCATACTCTCTTTATTATTGTTTTAGTAAATTATTTTGTCCATCAGAGAGAAAGCGAGAGAGCACACATTATATATATATATATATAAGACAGATAGTCTAAACATAGATTCACTACGGGGTTACTATGGAAAATAGTTAAGAAAATAAAAGTCATTGACATTTTATGCTAATAATTTACGGGTGAAATAATCACAAAACCTTATTAAATTAATTTGTCGCAATACCAATTTATGTGTAAAGAGTCCAAGTAAAACAAAATAATATTTTTTGATTTCTCAAGAAGTCTCTGGCACCAAAATAATTTTTGTTTATATATATAAACCATTTTTAAAATAGAGCAATCCATACTTAATTCATTAGATAATAAAAGGCCTATATTGGATTTAATAAAGGATTTATTTTGCCAATATTTCGGCTGGCTGAACGCCAACCTTTAAATATAATGCCTCGATAAAGGTTGGCGTTCAGCCAGCCGAAATATTGGCAAAATAAATATTTTAATAAATCCAATATATGCCTTTTATTATCTAATATATAAACCAATATATATAATTGTTTGATTTTTAAAATGTAATAACATTTTTTATTTTAATATATTGAGTCTGGAGCAATTATTGTCCCCAGCTAATCAATAGATACCTATATATCTTTCATTAACTTTTCTTTAATTTAAAACTTTTCAAAATTTCAAGAGAAAATCCCTTTCATCAAATCAAAAATCGAGGCACGGTAAAACGTGATGAAACAGGGCTACAATCAACATCAAATGAAACTGAGTTAAAGCTGCAGACGTAAAAACTCAATAATTAATTTCATTAGCTCTAAATCGCTTCACCATGATTTAAATTTTGGCCTAAAAAAGATAAGTTCTACCTTGAAATCTGGTCAAATTATTTTTAAAAAGCTATTAGGGTGAACATCTGTTGATTATCTGTGGTTGAAATATCAATAATTGGGTTTGCTTCTAATTGTAAATATTCATTTAAATTATTGTAGCTCTAGAAAACAGCTTGAAGTGGTTGATGGTCAGATTTGAGGCGATGGCCGCTAGTTGACATAATTTTATGATAACAAAGTGGTCGTTAACCAGGCGTGGTCGCTATGCCAGTGAATGCGCCACGAGGGTCGATCCGCCGAAGACAAAAACGACGCCGGCTCTAATTGTTCCTAATGAAGATTCCACGTGCGCGTCCAGTTTTTCCGACAATTTTTTGACAGGATTGTAAATATAGTTTTATTTTTGGCGGCTTTTTACGGGCGCCACTTGGAGCATTTTTTTGTCTAATACGTTTCTTTGAAACGGAGAGCACAAGGGAGTGATTTTGACAACAATTCAACTTGGAATTATTTAATTAGGACCTGCTTTTTACCGACTCTAATACAAAAACTCCTGAGTAATCTTATTTGGCGGTGACTTCTTTTTGCCCAGTGCTTGTAAAAGTTTTTGTTCTCTCAGACCAAAGAGATCAATTGATGGCGGTGATTGAGTTAAAGCAAAGTTTTCAAAGTGGATTTCATTCAGAAAAATGTATTTCTCTTTGGTTCTATAATATCGTAACAATCTTAGCAGTTATACAAGTGTTATCAGGGATCCAGTAAACAGAATTCTTTCATCACCGTTGGTTAGAAGAAACCCCTTTTTTTCAGCCATGCCAAACTTTAGGAAGCTAGACCCTTTACATACTCTGCTTTTTATTTATATTTCAAAGAGTAATTCAGTTTTTTTTATTAAATTGAAGAAAAATTAAAATATGCATGTATCAGAGTCATCAATCAACAATCCTTAATCAATTGTGTCACCGTTTGCTTTTGTGAATGGAATAAATACCCAAATATGGCCATTTCTTATAAGCATCGGTAGTTCAGTGGTAAAATGCTCGCCTGTCACGCGGGTTCGATTCCCGGCCTATGCATTTTTTTTTTTTTTACAATTTTTAAAACTCATTTATATATTATACAAGAATGACATCCAAGGCGCCAATTTATAATTGTAATGAATAGTATTTGAATAAAAGCATTTAATCGAGTAAAACCCGGGCGTTGCCCGGGCCATTCGGCTAGTTAATATATATTCTATACTTTAGATTATAATAACAACAGTTACGATTTAAAAGGTATGTGAAATCTCATATCTTTAAAAAGGTTTATACATTTATTAATTCAATAATATAATAAAATCCAGGGGTAAGTTTATAGCACAATTTTATTTCTCTAGCTTCCGGGCTAACAAGCCCTTCAACAGGAATAGAGGGCTTGCTCCATTTAAGAGGCAAAGAAAAATTAACGAAAATTTTAAATTAACGAACGGATTATTAACTTTAATATTTTGTTTCTTAGAAAACTTCTTTGATGTTCTTTTTAAAAATAGAGTTCAAATATTTTCTGAAGCCAGGGTATTTGGTGATCTGCGGATGCTCTCCAGAAGCCTGGAATATCCTCCCGGCAAAATTTCCATCTATATTGTAGCCATAGATTTGGCCCAGCCACTTTGCCAGCTAAACACCTCTTTGGCAGATTGTCAAGATTCCATTAGATCCCGTGTGGATCTCATGGAATAAAGTCCGCCCTAGGCTGACGAGAGCCATTAGCCCGAAACCATGGTCTCTAGGTGGACGCTTTTCAGTTTGCCAAAGCTGGTGTTGTGGCTTTGTCACCGACCCGAGGCCGCTAGTTGCGGCGACGGTCAATAGATGGCGTCTAGTTTTGACGTCTATTTTGACGGAAGAGCGACCTTAGTCTCTTTAGATCAATATCCTCCCGGCAAAATTTCCATATATATATATATATGTTATATTATGGTGTTATTTTATTTAAAATTATATTTCATCGATTCAAATACTCAGTTTAAATCGACCGCCAGAGGTCGCGCCTTCTCTATAAATACTCATTGTTGTTCACCGTTGGTCAGCTCAAACATGTTTGTAATTATGTAAATAATATTTTGTTTTATTTATTCTTACGCCTTAAGCCAGGCAGTAATTTTACCAAGTTATGTTTATCCTATAGCTCAATTAAAACAATATCTGATCAAGACTATTTTTATTATTATCTTTTCAAGATTTCAGCCACGACTGCACCACCATAGCATAATCATCAAGATGATCCAAAATAACAGAAATCTTATTTTTAAATTTATATAATATTACAACAGAAATCTCATATCTTTTTTCTAATCTATAATATATATTATATATATATATATATTTATAAATATTAAAATATATAATAAATAATGTTTATAAATATATATGTGTTTTTTTGAGGAGATAGAAATAAACACCAGTATCTGAAACATTCGTTTCATTATGACATTGAAACTATCAAGTTTTCCTACTTGGAAATGTAAGAATAAATAATTGCGCTTCACACAACAACCAATTAGAGATATATATATATATATGTGGCAATATCGTTGCGGAATTTCTTGTTGTTCGATTTGAATGGTGAGGATTGGTTGAAACGCAGTCGTTTGAGTGGAAGTTTAAGCATACAGTTAGGAATAATCAGGACACGTGATGGGGTTTGAAAATAAAAGGCAACTGGGTTGGAGGAAAGAAAGTTTGAGAAGAGCTGAGCGATTTGACTTATTAATTATCTGATCACATGGCGATGATTGGATTTAGATGAAATGAGCGGAGAGAGAGGTCTCTAGTGAGCAGACATTACCTTGGTGGGGTCGAGTCGATGACTGGGTCTGAACTCGGCGAGAGCAAGCGAACCACTCTAGGTGTTGTTCCTATGAGAGCGAAAACGTTACTAACAATTCTTACTTTTCGATTTAACACCAAGACTCAGTTTCTTTTTGATTGGTCGAGAGATGTCACATGATCTTTTCCTATTGGTTGACCTACTTAAGGTGCTGTCTTCTGATTGGCCCGCGGCTCTCTTTGGTGAAAGATATGGCCTGCCTGATATATCCGATTTCGTCAGGAAGTGTTGGGTAGCTTGACGCTTATAACTTCGACGGATATTAGATACGTCCTGTTTTGTCAGGAAGTATTGAGTGCTTCTTGACTAATATAACTTCGGCGGTCACTAGATACGTCCGGTCTCTGCCAGGAAGTGTTGGTTTAAACTTAGCTCGCAGGGACCCGGGGTCAGAAGGTTAACTGCGACGTTATTAATAAATATGTTCTCCTCTAGATCTACTTCCTATGTCTTTTGTTACTTTCTTTCCTCCAGTTACCTTATTCTTTTATTAAATCTTTGAAAATCATACATGGTACATACATAGTGGGTCGGGGTTGCATTTAATTATATACAAATTATGACAGATGCGCCCCCTACATGTGAAGAATTCAAGAAGGGGTTAGCCTGAGAGAATTCTGTAAAGTGAAAAATAATTTTGTGGAAAAATTAGTTGTGGGTATTGAGTCTATATACAAGCATTGGTGGCGATATAATAAGTAAAATAGAATGGTGTTGATGATATAGGTTGAGTATAATTAATAGAAATCAAAAATTTTTTAATTGTAAGAAATCAAAATGAATGTTATGGTACATAGTGGATTAAAAAGAGAAGAAAATGCGCCTAAACGAATTCTACTCGAGATAGGACATGAAATCGAGGGAGTTCTATTAAGGCTTTTGAAATCAAAATAAAAATAATATAAAAATAGTTGAATGAAATCAAAATTGAATGTGTTTGGTTGAAAAAAATTGTTTTGTTGCATGGTGATAAGGGAAAATGCCTAGTTACTTTTTTGCTCGAATTTTGGAAAAGAATTCGAGGAAATTTCATAAGGTCTTTTGAGAAATCAAAGTAAAATAAAAAGTTGAAAGAAATCAAAGTGAATGCTTGATGCATGGTGGAAAAAAAAAAGGAAAAATGCCTAACCATATTCTCGCTCGAAATTGGGAATGGAAAACGAGGGATTTTTATTAGGGCTTTTGAGAAATCAAAAAATAATTAAAAATAAAAAGTTGGAGGAAATCAAAAATAATATAAAAGTTGGGAGAAATCAAAGTAAATGCTTGGTTGCATGGTGGAAAAAGGATAGAAAAAAAAGAATGTTTTTGTAAATCAAAATGAAATATAATATCCAATTTTGAAAGAAAACCAATGAGTTTTTGTTGATTGGAAACTATGATAACATAACTAAGTGGTAAATATATGATAATTAATGATTAAAAGTGATGTTAAGTTGAATAAATTGGTAAATTGATTAAATATTTACATTTTTAATTGAGAGAAAATAATGAAAATGATTGATATGAAAAATAAGGTGTATTGGTTTGAACCCTTTGGTATCTACATGCCCTGATCTAAATGTATTGATTGCTCCATTTTGCCCTATAAATGTTTTAATTGCTCAATTATGCCCTATAAATTTTTTGTCTCATCTGTAGCGACACTTAGGTGAAAACGTGATTCTAGCCCTCAAGTGCGTTTATGTTATGTGTACAGGAGACATGGAAATCTATATAACCTTTATGTGTAATTTTTTGTCTTTGTGTGTGTTGTGAAAAAATGTTAGAAGTCTGTTGTGTAAGAAATGTGTGAGCTAGTTCTATGTGTTGTCTTGTGGATGTGGAATTGGGTGGTAAAAATCGATATGTAGACTCGAACTGGAATCAAAAATCGGTGGCATAGCGAGGTTCCCAGTTGACCTCAATAGGGGACCTTCTCATTGTAATTAGAGATACGGAAGTGGGGTGTGTCGGGCAAAAGAGAGGGAATGAAATTGGAGATCGGACGAGGCGCTCTGCTTTGTTTGCAGAGGCCGAATTTATCGCCGCGGACTACACTTCCTGTCGTGGTGTCTCAAAATTCTCATTTCCTGCCGTCTATTTATTTTGGGGTGTGGCTCGGGGCTTGTTTTTGGAGTACGACTTCTCCGACATTGGTTGGTCATCTTTTCAGTTACTGCTATCTCTTCGGAGTTTATTTAGATTTTCTGCGAAGATGGTTCCTAAAATTATGAGAAGTTTTATAAATGTTTGTCCACAATGAAGAACTGCTTGTCCAAAATTAAAAACTGCTTGTCCACAATGAAAAACTGCTTGCCCAAAATTAAAAACTGTCTCTTGTAGTTTGAAAATTTTATGAGCGGACATGGTATAGATAAATAAATAGTTAAGGAATAAAATTGGTATACATTTGTATGGTAGAACTAACAAACAAAGGATGAAAATCAGATGAAAAATAGGGTATTGCCCCATGTTCGTCCACATTTTTGTAACTGGGGACTCTGAAATATTTGCTTGAACCTTATTAATTGTAGGATTTGAATGATTGGTAGATTCGCAGTTCTCCTGTTTGATATCTTTAGGGAGTGGTGTGATATGATTGAGCTGGTTGTCAGGTTTGCAGTTTTTAACATCGGGGAAGAGTGATGTAAATCGTCTTGTTGCAAAAATGGCAGGGTCTAAATGCCTGAAAGGTTCGCTGCGGGTGGGTTTGAACCTTAATGACTCTGTTGGGAATAATTCGGGTGTTAAATGTTTGAAAGGGAACGTGTAATTGGGGTTGTGCTTTATATGATATGTGCTAACGGCGGGTGGTGATATATAATGGATTTTTTCTGTATACAGTTTAAGTTTGTTGACGTGGATTGTGTCAGTGTCTCTTTGAAGTGGTTGATTTGGTCGATCTATGCGGACCACATTTGGTGAAATAATTTCTAATATTGTGTGAGGTCCTGTGAAATATGGCGCAAGTTTCCCTGTATTTGGGTGGTGATATAATTTTACTAACACTAGATCACCTACTTCGAAATGTGGTTACTTGTGTCGTTGGTCATAAATGTTTTTGTCTTGTAAATGTTTGTTTTGTGTGCGTGTGTGTGCAATTTTTCTAGCTTTGTCGATATCTGGGTACGGTGTGTTATGATTAGAGATTTCTGGGGGTAGGATACCAAACATTAAGTATATGGGTGGAAAACCTGTGGTAGAGTGGGGTGTCTTGTTATATATAAGTGTAACCTTCTTGACCAACTTGTCCACGCGACCTTAGGATTTTCTAGGTGTAATAACCTAAGTTTTCCCGTGAGGGTGGCGTTCAGGCGTTCACATAGACCGTTGGCCTGTGGATTGTTGCTGGTTGTGAGTAATGGGTGAATATTTCTATTAAGTAGGAAACTACGAAATTTTGGCGAAGTGAAAGCAGGGGCTCTATCCGTAAGAAGGCGTTTTGGAGAGCCATCCTGTAATACTCGCTTAAATACCTGTTGGTAGGTGATGATGCTGGTGGATTTAGATGGAAAAGTCCACGCGTAGCGCGAAAAATGATCGACTACCACATGGAGGTATATCTTGGTGTTGCCATATTTGGCAAATCCTGCTATGGTGTCCAGAGATAAAAGGTCGAAGGGTTCTTTAGATTCCGGAGGTTGACTTAATTCTCCGTAAGTGGGTCCTACTGGACGTTTTGTTAATTGGCAGGTGGGACAGGTCTTAACCTTTTGTTTAATATCTTTGGACATACCTTGCCAGTAATATTGCGTGGATATGAGTCGTGACATTTGTGAAATACCGGGGTGATTGTATTGTGTGTGTACTGTTTGTAAGAGTTGTTGTATGAGTGGTTTTGGAAGTATAATCTTGGTTACACCTTTTCGGGAAACTGTATGTAATCCATTACGATCAATGGTCAAAGTAGACTCTTTCGATGGAGGAGGTTGGTGTGTCTTGATAAGGGTGGCGTCCAAGAATCCACAAAACGGGTTACGGGACAAGAGATCTGCTTCATATTGTAGTTTTCCTTTTATGTAGCGGACCTCATATTCGTAACTCGATAGTCGTAAACTCCATCGAAACAGTCTGCCGGACGGGTTTTTGATGGTTTTCAACCACTGTAATGCGTGATGGTCAGAAAATATAGTGAATTTTCTGCCCATAAGGTAGATGCGAAACTTCTCCACACTCTCAACGATTGCTAAGCACTCAAGTTCAGAGATGGAGTAGTTTTTCTCGTGTGGGCGCAATGTTCGGCTGAAATATTGAACTGGATATACGTTCCCGTCAGGGTGAACTTGTTTGAGAATGCCTGCTATACCGAGGGTGGATGCATCGCAATACACTTGGCATGGCAGACCTTCTTTGTAAAGGTGTAAAATGGGGTGTTGTGTGAGGTTTCCTTTCAGGTCAATGAACGCCTTTTGACAAACTTCATTCCAGTTCCACACGACGTCCTTTTTGAGGAGATTGTTGAGGGGTGCTCGCAAGCGAGCGTATTCCGGAATGAATTTGTTATAGACGTTCACAGCGCCTAAGAAGGATTGTAGTGTTTTTCGGTTGTGGGGTTGTTGGATGGCGTGGATAATGTCGGTGTTACGTGTGAGTGGTGTAATTGTACCAGCTGTAATGGTGTAACCTAGAAAATCTATGGATTGTTTAAAAAATTCGCATTTCACGAAGTTAAGTTGTAGTTTCTCCGCTTCGCAAAAGGCGAAAAATTGTCGCAGGTGGTTTTGATGCTCCTCCAACGTGTTGGAGTAAATGATGAAATCATCAAAGTAATGTGCCACACAGTCAAGTCCGTGTCTCTGTAGGACCTGACTTATGGCTCGTTCGTAAATTTGAGGGCTTGTTTTTAATCCGAAAGGTAATCGAGTGGGTTGGTATAACCCTTCGAGGGTGGCAAATGCTAACAGTGGTCGAGAATCGGGGTGTATCGGGACTTGCCAATACGCGGAGGATATATCTGCCGTGGAGAAATATTTGGCCTGTGCGAGGCGGTCTAGGATATCCTCGATTCTCGGGAGGGGATGGACATCAGAGCTGATTAGCTCGTTCACCTTCCTATAATCGATACAAAACCGTTTGGTCTTGTCGCGCTTAGTGACGAGGGTGACAGGGCTCGAGAAAGGTGAAAAAGATTGTTCTATGATGCCGTTCTCCAGCATTTGTTGGATTTGATGACGGATTTCTTGTTGGTCACATATCGGAACACGATATGGACGTATGGTGATTATTTTTTCGGAATTCGTGGGTATTTTTACTGGTGGAATCCGTAAGCATGGTACGTTGAATTTGTCCTGTGAAAAAATATGAGTGTACCTTTGTAGAAGTGTTGTGAACTGTGGTGTATAGTGAGTGTAAGGTGTTGTGTTGTAGTATGCATGGGGTAAAGGGTTTTGTTGTGTATTAGTGTGAGTGTCGAGTTCGTTGTGTGGGTTGGTCATGTGAGAGTTGTGCAACGGTGTGTGATCACCTATGTTTTTGGTATGCGAGTTATCCCGCTGTGTGGGTGCGTTTTGGACAGGTTCATAAGTTGAAGTTGTTGTGGTTTGATTATTTGAGGGCATGTAAAAAAGGCAATTGGCTTTAGTGAAAAAGGGGCATGTAGATAAGTGGGTTTTTCTCAATGAATGCACGCAATGGTTGTCATAGGCGGAAAGTTGGGATGCGGGGAAAATCTTTTGTGACATCGCCTGACACTGCCAGTACGTGCATACATTGGACACATGATTAAAATGGTAGGAAAGGGTAGACAATGGGGCGCCCAGCTGGAATATAGTGCATTTATTAAAATCTATGGTTAATCTGAATTTATGGAGGCTATTGATACTAAGAATTCCAAATGGCAATGGTGCATTCACTACATGGAAATTCTCCTTTCGTGATATTTGTCCTATTGTCAGTGGGATAGATAGTTTACCCATGGTTTTTGCAAATCCGTTTAGGGTTTGGAGGTGTAGTGAATGTCCCTCAAGGGTTAAATTAGGCAGGTGGGTTTTTAGCATATGATAAATATTATATGGCACTATACTCAGGCTGGCGCCTGTATCAATTAAAAAGGGGCATGATACATTAGGGGCTAGAAAAAGTTTGACAGTCAGTTGGTTTAGGGAGCCTACCTCAGTCTCGAAAGGGCTGCTCGGCTGGGGTGTCTCTGGCTTGACTTGGTCGTTGTGGAATCGGAACTGGTGATTTTGGGACCGTTTGCACTGTCCGGACTTTTTCGTGGGTCGTCGGGACTGGTCGACGTCGGCATTCGCTGTGCCAGTGTCTCGCGCCGCAGAACTTGCAGTTGGACGGCGGAAGAGGTGCATTCCATGCACCTGGGCGTCGGGGTGTGCTGTGGTACGGACCCGACATTGTGGGTGGTTGATCTTCTCTGGGTCGCGTTGCCGGTACACTGGGCCCGTGGATCCGCTGTACAAGTCGGAACCACTCTCCTAGGTTCTCGGGAGGCACTACGCGGACTAGGCGCTGGTCGTTGAATGGCAGTCCTTCTGTCAGTGTCTCGAGGATCACCTCTTGTGGAAGTCCTAGTTGCAATCCCATGGCGGTTTTTTCCCGGTAGTAGGTCTCTAGGTTGGCTTGTCCAGTAAGTTTCATGGCGAAATATTTCGCAAAGGACGCTTCGCTTGACTCAGGGTAGAGATCTAGGAGGATTTGTCTCACCTGGAAATAACTCCGGTCGGCCAGCCGAAGTTTCCTGAAGAGCTCCAGGGGTTGTCGCACCAGGTAGTTTGGCAGGCGCAGTAATTTTTCTTGTTCTCCCATGGATGCGTCTTCCATTTTTCGGTCGAACGTCTGGAAAAACTGTGTCGCGCTGTATGTGCCGTCGAAAGGCGAGATTGTCGCCTCCGCTCCATCAGAAATTTTTACTCGGGTCAGGAGCGCTGATAGCTGGTTGACGGCGTCCGCTAGGGGCGCAGTTGTCTCTCGGCCGGTCACCTCCTGTCTTTCTCCTGCGGGTTCGCTCTCTCTTACTTCTTGCCTTCTTTCCATTGTTTCCGTCGGACCGTCTGACTTTACGCCTATGGGATCCTGATTAAATTCCATCTCTTTATCCTGTCGACTTAACCGTTCTGTGGCAATATCGTTGCGGAATTTCTTGTTTTTCGATTTGAATGGTGAGGATTGGTTGAAACGCAGTCGTTTGAGTGGAAGTTTAAGCATACAGTTAGGAATAATCAGAACACGTGATGGGGTTTGAAAATAAAAGGCAACTGGGTTGGAGGAAAGAAAGTTTGAGAAGAGCTGAGCGATTTGACTTATTAATTATCTGATCACATGGCGATGATTGAATTTAGATGAAATGAGCGGAGAGAGAGGTCTCTAGTGAGCAGACATTACCTTGGTGGGGTCGAGTCGATGACTGGGTCTGAACTCGGCGAGAGCAAGCGAACCACTCTAGGTGTTGTTCCTATGAGAGCGAAAACGTTACTAACAATTCTTACTTTTCGATTTAACACCAAGACTCAGTTTCTTTTTGATTGGTCGAGAGATGTCACATGATCTTTTCCTATTGGTTGACCTACTTAAGGTGCTGTCTTCTGATTGGCCCGCGGCTCTCTTTGGTGAAAGATATGGCCTGCCTGATATATCCGATTTCGTCAGGAAGTGTTGGGTAGCTTGACGCTTATAACTTCGACGGATATTAGATACGTCCTGTTTTGTCAGGAAGTATTGAGTGCTTCTTGACTAATATAACTTCGGCGGTCACTAGATACGTCCGGTCTCTGCCAGGAAGTGTTGGTTTAAACTTAGCTCGCAGGGACCCGGGGTCAGAAGGTTAACTGCGACGTTATTAATAAATATGTTCTCCTCTAGATCTACTTCCTATGTCTTTTGTTACTTTCTTTCCTCCAGTTACCTTATTCTTTTATTAAATCTTTGAAAATCATACATGGTACATACATAGTGGGTCGGGGTTGCATTTAATTATATACAAATTATGACATATATACGCCGACCGTGCGGCCACGCGTCGCGCGAGCTCCGCGTATTTCGCCTCTCATTCTACTGACTGCCCTTGTTACTCAACTTCAATCATACCATCGGATTCGCCGTAAGACGGGCTTCATCTTGAGCCACATTTAAAGTCATTTCATCAAGTTTGAAATTTTCATCGATTCAATTTTCATAGGTTTGTAAATCTACAAGTTGTAGATTTACAGCATCACCATGGCGACAGCCGGGCCGGCTGCTGCGTCATCATCGTCATCACTCACCTCATTGGCTGGTCGAAAATCACAATTTACATCCTCATCTTCGCAACTACAAACTGAAAAATCGACATATTTAACGCAAGCAGGAGATCTACATGCAAAAATCACTGCCCAAAGACCAATCTTCTCTCAAGAAGAACACAGAAAATTCGATCAAGATAGAAAGGCGACGTATGAAAGGAGAAGTTCAACGACAAAATCGACGATACAATTCGTCTCGCTCCCGGACTGTACCGCGGAAGAACACCTAGACGGAATCGCCAAAGTCATAGGCCGACCCAGCATCCACTCCATCGGTAAGATTAATGGTCAAGCCATAGTCTCTTTGGCCGGGGTTAAACAGGCAGAAATGCTGATCAACACTGGCTTTCAAGTCAAAGACAAAACAATATATCCCTACCCGCTATTTAACATCCCGAAAAAATACATCTTATCCGGGGTAATGCTGTTCATACAAGATGAAGACATTGTGAGAACCCTACAGCCTTATGGACAGGTATTGAGCGTCCGACCCCTCCCCTTCCCCACCGACAATCCTCTATACGAGCATCTCTCCTCTTTGAGGAGAGAGATCATCTTTAAGAAGAAAGAAGACACTGCCATGCCAGCTATCATCACCATCGACTACATGGGCAACAATTTTAAAATCTTTATTGCCGAAGATGTCATTTGCGTGGGCTGCAAACGACATGACCATATCAGAGCCAAATGTCCTTTCGACCCCCGGATCAGGGAAACAGTAACAAGATCCTTTGCAGATGCCCTGAGTCCGACTGCACAGCCACGAACCCCTACCCCCGAACAACCTCCAATGGAGAAGAGCATCCCCACCGAAAAAGGAAACATGACCTCCGTGAAAGGGAGAAATCATACGTCGAACCCGGACGAAGAAACAAAACCAGTCCCCCCTGGTGGAGGAACAGCCACTCACCCGTGTTCTGAATCGAGGACCGACGCAGGAACCGAAGATTCTGACGAAGACACATCAGCCAGGTGCTCACAGTGGCCGATGGACTCCTCTCAGCTCCAGAGGGAGTTGATAGACTGCTAGCACAGAGACAACCCTAAAATGGAAAGGATCATCGCGTTGGTATTCAAAAGGGCAGGTATTTCTAGACAGACCAAAGTCTGTCAACAGCTTGAACTGCACCCCGACCTGAAGTATAGGACCTCCTGCTACCTCAATAAATGTGAAGATTTTAAGTCAAAAAACTTCAGAGACCTCAATACCGACCAAAGAAGAGCACTCAACGACAAAATAGGCAAATTGAGGCTAATTTTAACAGAGATCGACAAGTATGATTCAGTATACGATGCAATCCTTGATGCAAAATATCCGACGAAGAAGAGACCGCTTAATGCGTCTCAGCACGACAACTCTGACCAACAAGAAGACAGGAACCAAGATAAAAAACCTAAGCCCACTCCCCTAGAAGCGAAGACAACCCCTCCGCCATGTAGAGAAATGGAAATAGACGGAAAGACTACAACAGCTAGATCGACGCCCTCTTGATACCCCTTCCCCTCTGACTGCCGACTGTATTTGCCTCTTTTAACTGAATAAAGACCGTTTTTCGCGTACAACCAATTAGATTTATATATTGACTAGTGGATTTAAAACAATTCGAGCGGTTGAAGACTCTAGCTGTCACTGTGGCCGGGATACCCAGGACTCGAGACACCTACTGCTGGAATGCCCACTCTTATTTAGCGCTAGACAACAGACAGTAAACAATGTTGTAGATCCATATTAATTTGTAACACTAGATATAAAAAATCCCAGATTTAACTATTTTTGTAAATATATTCATGATTATATCTTTCTAACCTGGAAGGATCAGGTTCCTAATATATTTTATTGTTTCTTTTTTTTTGTATAGTATGTTAGACTATTTCTGTTTAAAAATTCAAATCGACGCAATTATCCCAAGCCGGGATATCGCCTTTTGTGTGCTGAAATAAAGAAATAAATAACTAGTGAATGTAAAATAGGAGAGTTAAATATTCAAGAAGTTGAGACAATAAGTATTCAAGAAGTCCAGATGACGCAATGGAGAAGTACAATCCATGTTTTATACTTTAAAACTCAATTTTTGAATTGAAAGTACCGAAAAGGTCCAGAAGGGTCCCACCCAAGCTGTCCTGATTCGGTGAGACTGCGAATAACAAATCGAAATTTTGATTTATCATATTCACTCCTAAATATGTATTTATATATTTTTAAAATCATTCTTAAGAGAAGTCGGTTGTGCTTAGTATATTCATTACTTTCTAAATTAGTTAATTGTCGTTTTCTTCTTCTATTTATCGTACCTTCTGAGATTTTTCAACCAAATGTATCGATATTTCAGATATTTTTTTTTATAACCAAGTCACACATGGCAAAATAAAATGGGAATATTTCAAGTGCCTGCCTCAGGTAATTATAAATTCACAAAATTATAATGTGTTTGAAAATAATAAAAATATAATGTGAAAATCTATATATTATGAAGAGTGTTAATATAGTATATACACTCATGGACAAAACTTAAGGAAGTTGTATCTTTCAGCATTTATATCGAGAATCAGATAATAACTCTAAAAGATATTCGATACGCAGTGACCTTTATTGAAGGCACACGAGATAACCAACTGTGAACAAAATTGCATCTGTCTCCTTAAAAAAAAAAAAAAAAGACACCAGCGACGTCAAAGACTTTCCACTTCCTTAAGTTATATCTAAAGGTGTATATATATTTACATACCTCCCACTATAAATAAAACTCGGCTATAATTAGGTTTTATAACTATTATGAGGAAGACATCGATATAGACATCTATACAGTAGAACCTTCCCTGTAAAGGATACCCTAATTGCAGAGCCAAAGTGTCCTTTAGGGAGAGTTGTCCTCTTTTTGGAGAGCTGCTAAATTGTAAAAATGGTAATTATGCAAAGGAAAACTGTCCTTTGTAGAGAGGTGTCCTCTAGAGGAGTGTCCGCTAAACCTTTAGGAATCTAACATTATCTAAAGCTAAAGCCTTCAGGAATAGATGATAACCAAACTCCGATGTCATACCAAAGTTAGTACTATGGCTAAATATAGTGCCATAGATTATAGTAGTTACTATACAAATAAAAGTTTGAATCTAGAGAGGTTCTACTGTATTAATTAAAATTCATGTTTTAAGAACCTTTGTAAAGGCAGAAAATAAGGTCTTTTAAAGAATACGTGGTATTATAGAAACTAACTACTTGGACGACAAACGGTGTTTTCAATGTGGTATGGCCGTAGGCAGAAACTGACTACTGTAATAACTGTGCGTAACCCGGAATCCTGAAGT
Source organism: Cordylochernes scorpioides (assembly GCA_030710605.1). Lineage (NCBI taxonomy): Eukaryota > Metazoa > Arthropoda > Arachnida > Pseudoscorpiones > Chernetidae > Cordylochernes > Cordylochernes scorpioides. Next base: position 162,632,335 of record CP092865.1, on the reverse strand, counting down.
GATATGGAAACATTGCTGAATATGTTAAAGAGTGAGAGAGATTTGTGCTGCCGCCATTTTGTTTTTGTAGGCATCATCATCGTCTGCGATGAAACCTCCCATCGGCCACTAATGACTTAATCACGGGACATCTATCATCTGGAATAAAGAATTCCTTCTAAAGATAATTATTATGTTTATTTTTTGTGTGATAAAAAATTACTTTATAGATTAATAGTTTAAAATTTAGGGGTTCATATATATCACTTTTTATAACCTGGAAGATAGTGCATTTTTACAAAGCGATAAAAATTTAACGTGACAAACTTTCAAGTCATGATCTTACCTTTATATATAGATTTTAAGAACTAATAAAATTAATAATTATTTAATCAATTATAACACCTTATCTGACTTTACGACTAGTTGTATATTTTTGACATAAACAGAAATTTTAGGAATCTAACATTATCTAAGGCTAAAGCCATCAGGAATAGATGAGAACCAAATTCCAGTGGCATACCAAAGTTGGTACTATGGCTAATTATAGTGCGCCATAGATTATAGTAGTTACTATACAAATAAAAGTTTAAATTATGAAAAGCAACAATGATAGAAATGAGAAATTTGAACTATTTATGATGCGTAGGATTCTTTTTAAAATAAATCAATTTTCTAATGTCCTTACTGCAATGATAAAATAATGGAAGGGACTGGCTTATAACAGAAGGCGCGCTAATGCATCGTGCTAATGATAGAAATGACCTATGTATTGGGGACAGATAGAAAAACAATAGTTCTTCAAATTGAATTGGCAAATTTCTAGATCAACATAATGTCTGATCCCGGATACAGATTATAAAAACGTCCGTTGTCCATTGGATAGATTTATTTTTTTATCCGAATTAAAATAAGAGGGATCGTGAGGTACCATTCCTAAGAAGCGATAAAGCGACGAGTTTATTGGAAATGTAAAAGCTTGACAAGCTTTCCGACTATAACGTCCTTCAACAGGCTCAATACACATAACGAATCTGTAGTCCATATTTTGCGGCCATGACGAATACTCCTCAATCAGTCAGTGTTGTCCACCAACCACGGCCCAATGTACAAGCAGCTTGTTCTACGGCCGTGTTGCTAGGAACATTGCCACTCAATGGCGTTCTAGAAACACCTTTCAACAGAAACTTCTTGCCTCACGTCTGAGATCATCTCATTGAGGCCGCTTGGTTCTGTATCATCGATTCCGTTAATAAAAGTAATATCGACGCTATGAATTTGTAAATTGAAATATATATGTCATAATATATGCTCTTACAGGAATAATAAAGTAAACCTACAGTCAACGAGAGAGAGATGTAGATAGAAAACAACTAAGTTACGGCCATGTTGAACCACTGACCACATGCCATTCTTGGAACCCTGCAGGACTATTTTTAGATAGTCGGGGGGAACAAACGGTCGTTCGGCAGTGGCAGTCGCAAGCGCTCCTTCTCTCTCTCGGTTTGCTGGATCCCATCTTCCAAACTTGTGGTTTTCCTTATTTCTCTCTACCCACATTATCACTAATATTGCCACATATATTTATTCATTCAAGTGTTTCAAATTAGTAGTTACTATATAGATGAACATACTAGGATACTTTTGGTGCTGTGATAACGTTGCTGAAGGATGGTTTTCATCAAACAAAAGAGGCACTTTTCTCTTCATATATGTATTAGACAACAATGTTCATCTCTCAAGTAAATACTTAAATGTGGTCATAAAGAATAAGTCACAACACAAGTTTTATAAAATTAAGACAAAAGTCAACCTGTAAACCATGGTTTCGGACTATGGCACTCATCAGTACAGGGGCGGCTTCATAACATCCTACGAGAGGAATTATGGTCGAATTTACTAAAAGGATAAAATGTCAGGGCCGATTTTCAGGCTTAATATAATATGAAGAAGTTGGGAGAGGATGAAGTTCATGAACCGAAAGAACATATCTCCCTTTAAACGCCTCTTTTGGTTCATTATTACCATCCTCCGGCAACCTTATTTTTTATTCTTGTCTGAACATATCGGACATGCAACTTCTCACAAGCTTAAATACTCTTTTAGAAAATTCGACTGATTTCATAATTTCTTTCGTAGGATGTAATGGAATTGAAGCCGCCCCTGTACTGATGAGAGCCATAGTCGGATACCATATGGAATACAGGTTGACTGAATTTGAATTTTCCAAAACTGGTGTTGTGGCTAATTCTTTATCACCACCTTTATTGTTTATTGGTGTGATAATGCATTGTTCTATGCATATCTACTTATATATTTGCCTTATTCTGTCTGTTTGTCTGTTTGTCTGAAGCTCACGGATAGAATGCGCGCCCATTGGCTGCCAGCAAACACGTGACCTCCCTGCACGCCCCCCTCTAGACAACCCTGTTATCAGCAGTGTGTTACATCCACCTGTCTATACAGACCACCCTGTCTATAGCGGTCACCTTAGACAACCCTGTTATCAGCTGTGTGATATATCCACCTGTCTACACAGACCACCCTGTCTATAGCGGCCACTCTGGGCAACCCTGTTATCAGCTGTGTGATACATCCACCTGTCTACACAGACCACCCTGTCTATAGAGGCCACTCTGGGCAACCCTGTTATCAGCTGTATGATACATCCACCTGTCTATACAGACCACCCTGGCTATAGCAGCCACTCTGGGCAACCCTGTTATCAGCTGTGTGATACATCCACCTGTCTATACAGACCACCCTGTCTATAGCGGCCACTCTGGGCAACCCTGTTATCAGCTCTGTGATACATCCACCTGTCTACACAGACCACCCTGTCTAAAGCGGCCACTCTGGGCAACCCTGTTATCAGCTGTGTGATACATCCACCTGTCTATACAGACCACCCTGTCTATAGCGGCCACTCTGGGCAACCCTGTTATCAGCTGTGTGATACATCCACCTGTCTACACAAACCACCCTGTCTATAGCGGACACTCTAGGCAACCCTGTTATCAGCTGTGTGATACATCCACCTGTCTACACAAACCACCCTGTCTATAGCGGACACTCTAGGCAACCCTGTTAACAGCTGTGTGATACATCCACCTGTCTATACAGACCACCCTGTCTATAGCGACCACTCTAGACAACCCTGTTATCAGCTGTGTGATACATCCACCTGTCTATACAGACCACCCTGTCTATAGCGACCACTCTAGACAACCCTGTTATCAGCTGTGTGATACATCCACCTGTCTATACAGACCACCCTGTCAATAGCGACCACCACCCTGTCTATAGCGACCACTCTAGACAACCCTGTTATCAGCTGTGTGATACATCCACCTGTCTATACAGACCACCCTGTCAATAGCGACCACCACCCTGTCTATAGCGACCACTCTAGACAACCCTGTTATCAGCTGTGTGATACATCCACCTGTCTATACAGACCACCCTGTCTATAGCGACCACTCTAGACAATCCTGTTATCAGCTGTGTGATGCATCCACCTGTCTATACAGACCACCCTGTCTATAGCGACCACTCTAGACAACCCTGTTATCAGCTGTGTGATACATCCACCTGTCTATACAGACCACCCTGTCAATAGCGACCACCACCCTGTCTATAGCGACCACTCTAGACAACCCTGTTATCAGCTGTGTGATACATCCACCTGTCTATACAGACCACCCTGTCAATAGCGACCACCACCCTGTCTATAGCGACCACTCTAGACAACCCTGTTATCAGCTGCGTGATACATACACCTGTCTATAGCGGCCATTCTAGACAACCCTGTCATCAGCAGTGTGTTACATCCACCTGTCTATACAGACCACCCTGTCTATAGCGGTCACCTTAGACAACCCTGTTATCAGCTGTGTGATACATCCACCTGTCTACACAGACCACCCTGTCTATAGCGGCCACTCTGGGCAACCCTGTTATCAGCTGTGTGATACATCCACCTGTCTACACAGACCACCCTGTCTATAGCGGCCACTCTGGGCAACCCTGTTATCAGCTGTGTGATACATCCACCTGTCTATACAGACCACCCTGTCTATAGCGGCCACTCTGGGCAACCCTGTTAAGAGCTGTGTGATACATCCACCTGTCTATACAGACCACCCTGTCTATAGCGGCCACTCTGGGCAACCCTGTTATCAGCTGTGTGATACATCCACCTGTCTATACAGACCACCCTGTCAATAGCGACCACCCAAGACAACGTTTATAAAATATATTCGCACTCGGGGAAACCCCGGGCGTTGCCCGGGCCATTCGTCTAGTTTAAAAGAAGAGGTGCATATTTTTGTACATAGAGATACAGGTCGATATATCTTACTGTTAATTGGTTTGATGAGTACAACACAGTGCGATATGTTCGCGGAATCGCAGGGAGCTCTAGTAGCCAGAAGAGAGCATCGTCCTTTCTCCCCGAGTAGTCCTGGCATTAATTCTGCAATAAGCCTAAAAGACCACAATCGCTCATCGTATATTATTCCATAATAAGTCCGAGTTATCCAGCCATAGTTATTTAGTGCCGTTCAGTCACTAATAAGCCTGAGATGATCAATATTTTCTAGCGTCGACTAAAATCCGTGATGGATCTGTTCTTGTCAGAAAATAATTGTTCAGCGTAGACGAAGTCTTTCATGAATTGGAAAGAAACACGAAATTTTCCCAAGCTTCGTAAATTTTGTAAAGAGGGGGGAAAAATTACGGTTTTACTGCGCAGACAAATTTCATGATAAGAACAATATAAGAGAATAATTGTCCAGCGTCGACGAAGTTGGAAAGAAACACGAAGTTGCCAATCTTCGTAGAATGTTGTAAAGAGGCGGCAAAAATATGGTTTTACAGTGCAGAGGAATTTCATGATAAGAACAACACAAGAGAATAATTGCACAGCGCCGACGAGTTTCATGGTGAAATAGGAAGTAAATACTTGTCTGACGTTAGCAAGCTCTATAAATGGTCAGAAAAAGCATAATTATCTTGTCGTCGACGAGTTGCGTGGTTAGCTGAAAAGAACCTAGTTGTTTTCTCGTTTGCAAATTATGTGATGAACCGGAGAGAGAGCTTAGTTGCCCATTTTTCGGTAATTCACCCGATGAACTGAAGGGAGTTTAGTGATCCTGTCTTCGGCAAATTCGGCGATGATCCCAAGAAGAACTTAGTTTGCCAGTTGTCAGAAAGTTGCGCGATCATTCGGCGAAGAACTTAGTTGTCCTGACGTCGGCAAATTCCCTGATGATCAAGAAAAGAGCTTAGATTTCTGTATTTGGCGAGTTCCACGATAATTCCGAGGCAGTAGTCAGAAAGTTCCGCTATGATATGAAGATAGAATGGTTGTCCTGTCGTCGGCAAGTTCTTGGATGAACAGAAGAATAGCTTAGTTGTCCAGTCGGTAAGTTATACGATGATCAGGAGGAGCTTAGTTGCCCAGCTATTGGCAATTTCCTGAATGATCCGAAGAATATCCTAGTTGCTCAGCTATTGGCAATTTCCTGAATGATCCGAAGAATATCCTAGTTGTCCAGTTATTCTACCAGTTGGTTTGTTGCTTAAGGAGATATACCTCTTTGTCTTGTTTACCCCCCTCTCCCATTGTAGTGAATTACTTTAAAACTTGAACCTTGTTGAAAATAAATGTTATATATTCACTGACTAATCATTAAAATAAGGGTTAATAAGCCTTATATCTTCATTTTGATATGAAATTCAAATTTAAACCTTGTAAGACAAAAATACATATCAAAGCTCTATTTAATTTTTTTTATTATATTGTTGAATTCTCATTTTAAAATATGAATTGAATAAATTGCGCAAGTAAAATTTTGAAAAAAAAACTCATAATCGCAAATAGATATTTCATTCAAGAATTCGTATAAAACCATAGATATATTTTATTTTTAATCTATAAGGTAACTGTTGTATTTCAATTTGATTACACACACAGCGCTTAACGTTAAATTGTAGTATTTTAAATAATTACAACTCTCTTTAAAGCAACAAAAGAATTATTTATTGCATTTAGCAAGACAAGAAAAGAAAACTAACAAACACGGAATGCCAAAACAAAACTTATAGGTTAGTTCCTATTTCAAATCTAGCTTTCACACAGAGTATTCAAAAATAAAATACGACAATCCCTCCCCTGTGTGGAAGCTTCTATCAAACAAGTCCGAGAGAGTTTATACAGTTTTTACGTTTCTCCTTGGGAAGACTCTTTGTTAATAGGTCCGCTTCCATTTCGTCACTCCTAACAAATTCAAGGTCGATTGTTCCTTCTTCCACAGCATCTTTTATAAAATACAATTTTCGGTTTATATGTTTCGTCCGGGAAGTTATTTTTTCAGATTTAATCCACTTGATAGCAGATTGACTATCTGTTTTAAGCGTTGTAGGAAAGTTCGCATCCTTTCATATTTCTTCTAAAAGTCCTTTAATCCATTTTACTTCGCACATCCCTTCGCATATCGAAATCAGTTCGGCTTCGCATGTAGACAGAACCACCAAACTTTGTTTCTTGCTTCTCCAACTGATCAGGTTGTTTCCCAGTTTAACTGTGTATCCGGAATAGGACTTTGCATCACTTGTTGAACACCAGCTTGCATCTGTGCTGACTAGAATGCTATTTTCTGATGGCTTGTATCTTAACTTTTTATCTCTGGTGCCCTTCAGGTATCTATATATTCTCTTAACTCCTGTTAAATGTACTTCTCTTGCATCATTGCAAAATCGGGATAAATTGCTCACATTAAAAGAAATATCTGGACGAGTTCCGGTTGCCAAATACATCAGGGATCCGATCATCTCTTGATACAATGTCCTGTCTACTGGTTTGGAGTCTTGACATTCATCAAAACTTTGGTCTCGATCTCCCGGAGTTTGTACAATGTTACATTCCTCGAGTGCAAATTTCTTCAAGATTTTATCGATATAATGGGCTTGTGATAGATCAAAACCGTATTCTGTTTTCTTTATCTCTATACCAATGAAAGGCTCATTCTCCCCTTTTTCTTTTAAAGCAACAAATCTTCCTATCTCTGATGCTAGTTTTTCATTAAAGGTTTTATCTGTTCCGGCAATTATTAGATCATCCACGTATAAACCCAATATTCCATATTCCTTTCCTTTTCTAAAAGTGTACACACATGGATCATATTGCGATCTTTCCATTCCCAGTTGTATCAGTATCTCGTTGTGATCTTTTTATTCCAACAATGTCCCGATTGTGGAAGTCCATATATACTTTTTAACAATTTGCAAACTTTGTCTTCTTCACCTTTTTCAACAAATCCTTCCGGCTGTTTCATAAAAATAGTTTCTTTCAATTCTCCGTAAAGGTAGGCGGTCTTCACATCATATGATGTTATAACCAAATTCAACTGAGCTGCTAGGGCTACAATTGCACGAAGACTTTCTTTTCTGATCACTGGTGAAAAAGATTCCTCATATTCTACGCCATATTTTTGATTACAACCTATAGCAACTAATCTAGCTTTTCTTCTATAAACACCCTCACCAGGCGTACTCTTTATGCTAAAGATCCATTTGCAGTTTATGATCTTCATATTCTTTTCTCTTTGAACGAGAGTCCATACCTTATGCTTGTCAATAGAGTAAAGTTATTCTTTCATTGCTTCGAGCCATTCATATTTATTTTCGCAGTTAATCGCCTCCTCATAATTTTCGGGAATACGTTCTTCTGGTTCTAATATAAAATTCACGTTATTTCTTTCTTTTATTCTTTGCGAACGTCGAACGCCTTGTTCAAGCAATTTCATTTCTTCTTCTCTCAGTTTTGCTCTGTGTTTTTCCTCTAAAACTTTTTGAGTATCTCCCTTTTTGCGACCTGATCTTACAATTCTTTCCTCGTTAGGTTCGTCTAGCGTGGGAATCGTTTCTTCATTTAGTTCTGAGGTTTCTGGACGCGTCCGAAGGTCGATTTCATTATCATTTTCCTCTTCCTTTTTATATGCAAAATGGTCGTAATTTGTGTCTTCTTGAAGATTTTTTGCATAATCAATTCCTTTCTCATTTTCGACAAATTTTACTGATCTTACTTCTTCTATTTTCTTAGTGATTATGTCATACACTCGATAAGCCTTTCTTTTCAGAGAATAGCCTACAAAATTACCTTTTCGACTTTTAGGCATAAATTTACTTCTATGTTGTTGTGTAATGGGCCAAAACGCCAAACAACCGAATATTCTGAAATGTCGAATGGAGGGTTTTCTTCCTTTCCATTTCTCCATTGGTGTATCAAGCTTGATTGACCTATGTGGAGTACAGTTTTTGACATATGATGCAGTAGCGACTGCCTCCGCCCAGAAAGCCATGGGTAATCCTGAATCAAACAATAATGTCCTTGCTGTTTCAATTAGGGTTCGGTCTACTCTCTCCGCAACTCCGTTACTTTGTGGCGAGTAGGTGGTGGAGAGTTGGTGGTGTATTCCATTTTTAATTAAGAGATTCTTGAATCTGTGATTAGTGAACTCTGTGCCATTATCAGTTCGCACATCCTTTATTTTCAGGTTTAGCTCATTTTCCACTCTTGCCTTAAATTCTTCAAACTTTCCCAAAGTTTCATCTTTGTTTTTCAGAAAGTAGATAAAGGTTCTTCGGCTGAAGTCATCAACCAGAACAAAAAAGTATTTTGATCCACCTAGAGATTGGTATGGCATTGGACCACACAAATCCATATGCACCAATTCAAGGGGTTTGGTTGTACAGTTGGTGGTAACGGAATGGTAAGGTTGTCGAGTCAATTTCCCCATTATACAAGCTTCACATTCTGGCAAGTTCTTAAATTTAACATTAACCCCCAATACCACATTCCGTTGAATCATCTCTTTCATGTACGCTTCGTTCAAATGATTCAGTCTTCTATGCCACAAGCTGATATTGTCATTTGAGAAATCATCTTTTGTGGTCATGACATTCTACGTCTTTTCCGAGTATTCATCTCTGGACCTTGTTTCCATTACATACATCCTATCCTGGATTTGAGCCTCTGCAATTAAATCATCCTGTTCATTGTAAATCTTTGCTCCATCTCTATTGAAAATTACAGTATTTCCTTTGTTAGTTAATTCGTATATTGATAAAAGATTAGAACTTAAGTTAGGTACATGCAGAACTCCTTTAATTTGAACATTCTCAATTCCGTTTTCGGTACAAGTAGAAACCTTGATATCACCTTTAGCTGTAGCATGTGTAACTTTACCTTCTTCTGCCAAATTTATCTCACTTTCATAAGGTATTACATTTTCCATCCAGTCCAAGTGTGGAGATAAGTGCGTAGTACACCCTGAGTCAAGACACCAGGTTTGTATCTGACTATAATTATTTGAGGAGTTTTCATAAACTCGATCTGTGTTGGTATTGAAAGTTTGTTCCGCAGGCTTGCTTGAGACGGTATTCGCATTATTTCTGAAATTTTGTTTGTTATAGTTCGTATTTTAATTTGCATTTCTTTTCCCATGTTGTTCTTGAGTTCGCTTATTTTTGAACCAGCAATCTTTAGCTAAATGTCCTTTTTTATGGCAAACAAAACACTCCTTTTGTCGATTCTGTTGATAGTGATTTATTCTGTCTTTACTTCTGTAAGCCTGTTCATTTTCATCAGAATGACTCCCATTCATCTTAGAATTCATTCGATTCTCTTCCTCTCTAAGTGACTGCCGAATTTCATCAAGAGTTAAGTCTCTTCTAGTTCTCAGTACAACAGCGATCTTTTCCAATCTTGGATGGATACCTCGCACAATATGAAACGCTAGTTCTCTTTGGGATATTTAGTGTCCGAGTGAAGAACTTTGAGAGGCAATATTTTTGGCTCTAGCCATATATTCGTTTATGGATTCATTATTTTTCATCTTGATATTCTTAAGTTCAAGTCCAATATCAATGATCTTATCTTCTAGGTTGCCTGTGTAGATTTTCTTTAATTCATCCCATACTTTCTTTGCTTTAGTTTCATCTAGAAACATTCCTGCTTGTTCATCTGATAGAGTTGTAACTATAATTCCAAAGGCTTCGTCATTCTTTTCACTCCATATTTGCCAAGCGACTTCATCTTTTATATCAGGCTCGGGATCCGAAATTACGCATTTAAATAATTTCTTTCCACGTAAAAGTGCTCCGACTTTTAAAGCCCAAATCGGATAATTTGTTCCTGTTAAAGGTTCAATTTTTGTCGTTGGCGAAAAATTGCAATCCATTTTAGCCTTGTTTTCAACTTTTAAAAAAATTAAACAATATAGTTTAAAGGTAGTTTATAATTCAAAAATGTTTTTTTTTTCAATCCTTATATTTAAAACTTTCTTTTATCAATATAATTCAAATTCTATTGAAAAATATTTCAAAATTTACATACCTTGATGCAGAAGAGATCTTTGTTTACCGATTAGAATAAACGTATCAAACTTCTGATAAAATATTTTCGCTTTTTCTCAAGTTTTAAATTGAACCACGCTCTGCTACCATAAATTGTAGTATTTTAAATAATTACAACTCTCTTTAAAGCAACAAAAGAATTATTTATTGCATTTAGCAAGACAAGAAAAGAAAACTAACAAACACGGAATGCCAAAACAAAACTTATAGGTTAGTTCCTATTTCAAATCTAGCTTTCACACAGAGTATTCAAAAATAAAATACGACATAATTATTCATTAATTAACTACAACAAGGTGAAAGGATTATATATATATACTAGCGAGTGTACCCGTCTCCGCCCGGGTTTTACTCGAGGGAATGTTTGTAGTCTAGTATGTTGATATAATAAATCTATCTGAATATTAGGAAAGGTCAGGTAATTTTTTTGTAGGGTGATGCTCTGAAAAAGAACGCTATACCACTTTATCACTAAACAAATTGGCGAGTCAAAAATAAGCAACCTAAACAATCCATTAGCTTTGCAAGATAAGAAAAGAAATAGAGAAATGCATGCAAAATTCTCAACACAAATCAAAATCTTTAATCCTCAGAAGTAATGTATATTAGGTAGGATGAGGTTTATTTTGTTTCTATTACATTACATCATCTTTAAATCTCAAAGCAGAGCAAAACTGGCATACCCGAGACATTTGGCCTATATTGACAGATAAATCAGCTTTATAATCAATATGGGCATTATACTGCAAACCTGAAAACGGCTTATGAGTTCAAAGCTGAATACGCTGAACAGGAACTTGCATAGTTTGTGTAGCTGCGACGCGGGCTTCAGAATACCTAAGACGGCGAAGCGCACGACGCGTCTCACTTTGAAGTGGTGTCTCAATAGCTCTAGCATTCCTATATCTCCTGGAAGCAGCCGTATTCCTACCAAGTAAACGTCGGCTGTGGCGAGGCATATTCTGAAAAAAAAAATTAGATTGAGATTAATAACAAAAGCTTCAAAACCAGCAATTTCTAAAAAAAGCATAAAAATTTCCTGTCTTTTTGAGGTAAAAATCAAAATTTTTAAATTTTTTATTCAAAATAACCTTCAGATATGTTAAAAATATTTTAAAAAACTAAAATCATAATATTATTACCAAAAAATTAATGCACAAAACCAGTTATCATTAAAAAGCTTCAAAAATAGACCAACCGCTGGATACGGCAATGAAAAAGCATGCTTTTTTGAGGTAAAAAATAGAAATAATTTTCTAAAATACAAAATACAACCCCTATATGTTAAAAAAAAACTATAAATAATCTAAATATAAAATATTTAATCAAATAAATTAAAATATCTTTAAAAAAATTTTTGAAAAAGGACTTCAAAAAGACAAATAAATGAATCCGTAAAAGAAATCCCTTGCTTATTTAAAAATATAAATAACCTATTTTTTAGATACAACCCATATATTTAGAAAATATAATAAATAAACTGTATTTAAAAGATCAAAGCAATAATTAAAAAATTCCATAAGAAAATTTAAAAAAGGACCTCAAAATGACCCATAATTGAAAACAATGAAATTGCTTGCTCTTTTTTGCGATTAATAATAAAAAAACCCAAATATTTAAAAAAAAAACACAACACCTATATGTTATAAATACCACAAATAATTTGTATTTGAAAGATCTAAATAATTAAATAAAAATTTCTTAAGAAATATTTGAGAAGGGCCTCATAATGACAATCACATAAACATATCAATAAAATATCTTGCATCTTAGTGAAAAAAAAAATAGAAATAACCCAAAATTTGTTTACAAAACAACCCATATATGTGGAAAACACCATAAATAATCTACTTTTAAAATATCTAAGCAATTAATTAAAATTTTGTTAAGGTCCTCAAAAAAGACATAAAATTGAGCACATTAATGAAATTTCAAGCTTTTTAGCGTAAAAAAATAGAAATAACCCAATTTTTTTTTACAAAACAACCCATATATGTGTAAAACACCATAAATAATCTGTTTTTAAAATATCAAAGCAATTAATTAAAATTTTGTTAAGGTCCTCAAAAAGACATAAAATTGAGCACATTAATGAAATTTCAATCTTTTTTTGTAAAAAATAATATAAATAACATTAGTCTTATAAAAATACTAACCACGTAAGTTAGAAATAGCATATATAATCTGTTTATAAAATAAAAAAGAAATAAATTAAAATTAGCCTAAAAATTTATCTAAAATATAAAATTGATCTCATCAAGTAAGGCTTTAACTTTTTTCGGTATAAAATATGAAAACTATAAAATAAAAGTATCTTACCATGTATAAAAGTTATTAAAATATATATAAAAAAGATTAAAACTAATTTTCCAAGAGCGCAAAAGTGTAAAGACTTTTGAAAGTGTAAACACTTTAACTCTGTTGAATTTTTTTGTATTTTATCGATAACAGCAAAGTTATGTATGTTAAAGTTAGGAAAAATATTTTGATGTTAAGCAAAACCTGCTCCATCTCGTTTTACATAAATGTTGAAAATTTGGTCGAAATTGATGCATTGTAACGAAAGTTTTTAGCGAACAACACTTATGAAATTTCCATTTTATTAATATAGATTGAAATGGTAATCATGGGAAAGAAAAATATGAGTCAGCGCGGCTACGCCGATGCAGGATACAAAAACAGAAAGTGAAGGTACGGGTGTGTGACGTCAGCTCCGGTGTTGCCGAAGTTAGCCAACTGCTGGACCGTGACGGCGGGCGGCTAACTTCGGCAACACCGGAGCTGACGTCACACACCCGTACCTTCACTTTCTGTTTTTGTATCCTGCATCGGCGTAGCCGCGCTGACTCATATTTTTCTTTCCCCACATGATTACCATTTCAATATATATATAATCCTTTCACCCTGTTGTCGTTAATTAAAGAATAATTAACGTTAAGCGCTGTGTGTGTGTAATCAAAATGAAATACAACAGTAACCAAAAGGTCTTTGCAGTTTTTCGCCATTGTAATGAAAAAGCAAACGCGTCATTAACTCAGTACCTGCCCTACATGCTATAATAGTGTTTCAGCTGGCCACTAGGCATGGCCTTCATTCTTACACGGTTGTAGCTCGAGCTCATTGCATTAAAAAATAGTATAAAAATAACTTCTTTTGACTTTGAGGCAGGCTTGTCACAGTTGAATCACGTTGCTGAATTTTAAGTCTTCGGAGATAATGCAGTAAGTGAACATAACTACCAAAGAAATTGGTTTCAGAAGTTTCGTTAAGGAATTTTGTCCCTTAGTGTTGTACCCTGCAATGGCGGGGGAAAAGCGCTGGATGACCAGGCCCTGCAGGCAGCCATAGTGGAGGACAGCAGCCAAACACGTGGTGAGCACTTCCAAGTTTCTAATAAGTCGATCAAACTTCACTTACATCAAATAATGAAGAGTTGTGAATTGTGTTTGTTCTTGATAGGTAACGATGCGCATCCATTTTTGTCAAGTGTGTTTACCAGCGATGAAAAGTGTATTTTAATGGCAGCCATAAATTGTCGTAAAGATGAGGCTGCCTGGCCCACATTCATAGTTCTTCAAATTAAAGATTCTTCGGCCAGTAAATCTTTTTATTATCTCATCATCTGTCTTTTATGTATTATAGGATTATTGTAATTAAAATTTAGATGTATCCCACAGTCTGTTGGCTTTCTGAAAACGCTGGTTATAATAGAACCATCTTCTTTACGAGTTAATCCTACATCTAAGATTTACTGGCCAAAGTATCTTTATTTAGAAGTCATAAATTGGTTATCATCATGGGACCTTATGTCTCACAGCGCAAGAGTCATTTACCGCCCTACCAGGTTATGATCTTTTGTCTGGAGGACAGTCGACAAATGATGCATTGTAGCAGCTACCATTGGGACAAAGAATCACTGCAGTCTGTACGCACAGCTATCGCAACACCAGTCACTGAAGCAGAAACAGCCAGCACTGATTATTCGAAAGGATATGCAGATTCCTCGTGATAATACAAAACCACTTGTGACAAAAGTGGGCTGGGAGGGCGGAGCGAACGGAGAGGTCGCCCAGGGCACTTCAATCAGAGGGGGAGCCGCAAGAAGGTTGCGAAATTGGAAATAATAATGTAAAAATTACAAGTTGAAATTACGTATATATTATTTTATCGTTGAGTCGATTATTTCGAAAAATGTGCTGCAAGGTTTAGAAGGAGTAGAGGGGGAAGAAAGCTTGGGTGGCATGGGAGCGCTCAGGGCTGATTTGCATTAAGCAACTTGCCTGGGAAATACTAAGCCATCCACGATACTCCCCGGATTTTTCTCTAAGTGATTGCTGCACTTTTCATTCTTTGGATATCACCATCATGGGAAATCATTGATAAGTGAGTCACAAAGAATTACCACAAACATTCAAAGACATATTTGCTTATAAAACTCTCCAATTTTATCAATCAGACATCTCATAGAAACATTGACAAAAAGTTAAAGATTCTGAGAGAAATTATTTTCAGGATAAATGGTAAATATTTTATATAATTCTTTATTTATATAACCGAACAGATGCAATAACCTTTATATTTAATAATACCAACAAGCAATCTCTGGGGTTAGGTTCCTGCAACATTTATTATTATTATTTTTAGCTTTCGGGCTAACACACACGCTCTTGAACAGGAGTACCTAGAATTCTATACGCGGTATATAGTTAGCTGGAAGTTATACTTATTGGCTCTCCTGTTGAAGGGCATGTTAGCCCTAAAGCTAGAGAAATATAAATAGTGCAAGAAACTTGACCTTGAATTGCTTGTGGATATTATCAAATTATCAGTCAGGGATCTCAACGTTTATAATAACTTTTCAGCTTACCTTGAATATGGATTTCAAATTCTAATTTCTCCATATATTGTTGGCACTTAACATGGAGGATATGAGAACAGAACTCTAAGCCAGAGGTCGGCAAACTGCGGTTCGTGAGCTTAATGCGGCTCTTTTGTATGTTAAGCTGCGGCTCTTATATAGTTTCATACGCAAATATTATTTATGCGAGTACTATTTATTGTTGGCAAGAAAAAATGTTGTGGTTCTTTGAAAATTTTGAAATTTTGTAAATTGCAATTTTTGACCCTTCCGACTCAAAGGTTTGCCGGCCCCTGCTCTAGGCTGAAGAAAGACAACTATTCGATCTACAAGAAGGTTGGTTCAAGGGCCATCATAAATCTATGTTGGTCTATCTACCTATCTCAGGGGAACAAAGCCAGGACCCTGGGGCTCCGGTAGCGGAAGGTAACGGCAGGAATCCAATGGAAGGCTATTCTCAATGAACTTCTTTATGGACACGGCATCCGCCAATCAGGAGATCCTTAACTCGCCGTTTTGTCCGGGCTGTATTTGTTTTTTTAAACATTAATGGACACCCGGATCATTATTGCTCGATGATCATTACAGTGGCCTTTTTACCCGCTTATGGCAGGGAACTGAAATACTGGTGTGTGTGTGATTATTTTTAATTTACTCGGAGTTTTCTCTAACCTGGTCTTATATATAGAGCTGTAATGTGACATTAAAAAATATCAGCCCGCACACAAATACCAATATAAATAATCAATATATATGTATACTAAACAGGTGCGCGATGTTTAATAAATAGTATTTAAGATTCTTATAAGGTCACAACTCTATGTATTGTTAGAATTGTTCATGAATGACGAGTAAACTTCATGATTAAAGTGAAAAACATTGTTATTCTGTTTATTATAAGGTGGAAAGTGTATTCTCATAAATTTGTTGACCTAGAATATCGAGAGTGCTGCGATCTCATTAGGTTCCCAATCTTTTAACCTAGAAGTGAAATGACGAAGAAAGGAAATATGAGAATACTTTACTGACGAATATGTGCAGAGCTTAAAGTGGCTTTAACTTTAGACCTAATTATTCTACTACGATCCAGGGTTTAAGCAACAAAGTATAGAATTTATATAAAAAAGGCATACCTAGATCTGTGAAAAAAAATTCTCAAAATATTTCGAGGGATTGCTCTCTCTTTATCAATTTATTGCACAGTAAACTTAATTTACAGATTCTTGTAGAATACTGTGCAATAAATTGATGAAGAGGGGGCAATCTCTCGATATATTTTGAGGAATTTTTTTTTCTTTACATATCCAGATACGCCCTTTTATATACGAGTATGAACTCATTTAATAGATCGCCTTTTGACTCAAAGTATAGAATGTCAAAAAAATCCTAAAAAAGAAATATAAGATTACAAGGTCGAATGAGACAACCATCAACACCTTTTCAGGAACACACAAAGATGGATTATTTTTATATATTTCTTTGAAATATTAGCACAATTAGAAAGAAGAGTAATTTAATAACTCTAAGGTAGCTTAAAAAAAATAAATTGGTGAAACAAAATCGAAAAATGAAAAAGAAAAACACAATCACTATTCGTCATTGCAATACTCTGGCTTTCCCTGCCTAGACGGAGTTTGGATAAGTTCTTATCTGGTCACCTGAAGATCCATCTTTAAGGCAAATCTTCGATTCAGACGAATAATTAGGAAAACAGTGAAAATGAGACAAGAACCGTCGTTTTAAGGAGCAACCATCTGAAAATGGAAATAGAGATGAGTAAAGGTATAAATAAATGTTTTCTGTATATATAATTCTGATACTAATTTAGAAAATTTTTGAAATTTTTTTCTATGAACATTTTATTTTCAAACTGACATTACTTTTCGAACGTGCATTGTAGTAGAAGGAGTTTACTGGTATTATAGAATACTTTTGAAACATTACAAAATTAACTGTTCACTTAATTTTTCGAGACGCTCAGTATTGCATCACTGGTACTAGATTTACTTCCGAAATCCTTAAATAACATTTTCTCAAAAAGAAGAATCAAGAAAAGTAGGAACATCGAGATTACAATATTTCCACGCGTAAAATTAGGAAAGACAAACTTCGAGATAACACATTTACTAAAATAATACATACTTCGCAACATAGCTCCTTCCCTATGAGAGCTGTGACCCATAGCTTGCAATTATTGTATATACTGACATGAATCTGACGTGCTTCTGCCAAGGGTTCCAACGAAAGTCTTGGAACTTTGTCCCTAGTATCTTTGCGTCCTTTTTCTTGCGGCGTGAAGAGCGGCTTTGTCGTCGTATCGTCTATAGGGACTTCGTCATCTTGGAGGGAAGTCTTGGCTTTGACACGGCGGTGGAATCCTGGTGTCAGTCTGTGAAAATGTAGATCACAGCACCTATGGCCTCTAGGTCTTCTAGGCGATCTTCAGTTTGTCTCTCTAATTTACCCAGCATCTCCATCAAAATGCCACGTGGAAAATTAGGAAAGACAAAAACTTCAGGATAACACAGCAGTTTATTTAAAATCAGAACAAACTATGAATGTCGTAAAGATAGAGGCTTGCTGGCCGGTATTCATATTTCTATAAAGAATAGACACTTCGGCCAGTTAGAGTTTTTTTTATTTTCTCAACGTTTCGACAAAAATATTTTGTCTTCGTCAGGAGAAGTAAATTAAAATAGAGCATTTGGCAAGGCGTTAAAATTTTTTATGAGGTTGCAAGGGCGTTCTCACGTGATTTTTCGAATTTCATAAAAAAAAAACTATGAATGATAAAAAAAGATAGGCAATGGGGGAAGTTTACAGGGAAGCAAAATATAAGCACAAAAAATGATACTCTGTCAATAAGATAATAAATACTTCGCTACAATATTTTTCCTTATGTTCGTGTTTCTAAGCATATTAGTTTTGTTTATACTGAATGATAATGTGCAAACGTTATTTCTTAAGCCGAAAATAACCGAAATAGAGAGTGAGCATATGCTACAGAGAGAAATCGCGCAAATATATCAGAATTATCGTAAAGATGAGGTTGCCTGACCTGCATTCATTTTTCTATGAAAAATAGACACTTAGACCAGTTAGAGATTTTTATTAAAAGATTTTGTCGAAACGTTGAGAAAATAAAAAACTCAAACTGGCCTAAGTGTCTATTTTTCATAAAATATATCAGATTTATTTGATCATTTATTGAAGTCATACTTTAACTGGCTGGGAGTTTAGGTACTAATGGCCTTCAGTGTTGTTACCCCGAAAGTCCATATAAGGGGATCCAGGAGTTCCCGTAGCATTGACTGATGAAACCTAATGGCTTCTGGAGTTTTGATTTGGCTACATCATTATCCCCAGGGGCACCAGTGTCCTTTTAATCATCCACAATTCATCTAACAGCCATTTCCTGGAAGATAATTGGCACATCTCAATATATATGATGGCGACGTGACAGGGAATTAAATCGACCTCTCACACTTCCTATGTGACTTCTATTATACCAAATCCTGCTAACTAACAGATTAAGGGCATTGAGAAATGTGATTCACGTTTTAAGCCGCATCTTTTCAATAAAAAGTTGGCTTTTATGGCACTTGCTTGTTCCAAAATAACTTTATTAGGTACCGCTCAAAAAGAGCAATCTAGTTTATGATAATTGCAAAAATGAATAATATGTGAAGGTTATTCACATATTAAACAAAATGTTAACGCAGGATTCGATCCCGGTTCATGACTGTCGGGAATCGAAGGTGTTACCCACTCGTCCATCGACTCTTTTTTTAAAATATATATTAGACTTGTTCTTGTTCCAAAATGACTTTATTGGGTACCGCTCAAAAAGAGCAACCTAGTTTATGATAACACAACAATGAATAGTATATGACGGTTATTCACATATTAAACAAAATGTTAACGCAGGATTCAATCCCGGTTCATGGCTGTCGGGAATCGAGGGTGTTACCCGCTCATCCACCGAATGTCTTATGGCATCCACAGTTCTTGAATAGTTCAACTCCTATATTTAAGCATCAAACGGTACCCTATCACTTTGCAAGTTCAAAACTTTTACATACATAGTTATGTGATCTCCTCTTATAAAAAAAATCAATTTTAAATTTCTTTTAACCATGAATATAGCAGCATAACATATATTACATATTTTAGTATTAAATTTAGGATTAACATGAAACATCAATTTAATTTTTTATGTGTATATTTTTAATCAGAATTTTACGAGAAAAATATTTTCTAAACACATATTAAAAGAAAATTTTGAGGAACAATAAAAATATTTAATCTTAATATTTTCCATAGCATTCTGACGGTTAATTTTCAAGCTAGATGTTTCTGGCTCTAGAACTGTTTGTAAAACTTAATTTTTTGAGTGCAATAATAAGACCTAACACGGGAATCAAACTTATTCTTGAAGTTAGAGGTCTCGAAGATTCTCGCGTTGAATTCAAATAAAATCTTCTAAAAGAATAGTTTTAACCATCTACTTTATATAATATCGCAGTCACAAACAACCCAATGAACACACACTAATAATCTCCAATCATCTTATTATTGATATGAATATATAGCTTAATCTTTTAAAAAAAATCCTTAAGGAATCTAGAGTTTGTGTTACGCAAACTTTGACTTTTATCATCATCGATGCTGACGTCACTACTATTACGTCACACTTCTACGCTTCAACCTTTATGTTTTGATTCTTTGCTCGCTTGTTTACAACAATTGTATTGGAACAAGTCGTTCCTTAAATAAATATATATTTAAAATGCAATATAACGCGGCTGATGATTGTAAAACGAATCTTAAAATTATACCGCGAATGTTTCTTTTAAAAATCGAAATTTATTTTCAAAGAGAAATAGCGACATTTCTAACTTTGAAGATGAGGTATGGAAAGGTGAAACATGAATGAATGAATGAACACCTCATCTTCAAAGTTAGAAATGTCGCTATTTCTCTTTGAAAATAAATTTCGATTTTTAAAAGAAACATTCGCGGTATAATTTTAATTTTCGTTTTACAATCATCAGCCGCGTTATATTGCATTTTAAATGTTACTTTAAATATAAGTTATGAACGGAAAAATACGTCCAGGGTAGCCGAGTGGACAAGGCACCTGCCCGGTAAGCAGAAGGGTGTGGGTTCGATTCCCGCCCCTGGACACTTTTTATTTTTCCGTTCTCCATTACTCTTCATGTTTCACCTTTCCATACCTCATCTTCAAAGTTAGAAATGTCGCTATTTCTCTTTGAAAATAAATTTCGATTTTTAAAAGAAACATTCGCGGTATAATTTTAAATATATATTTGTTTATCTCAAAAGGGATGTCCTCGTAACTACAACATACGTGAGTACAAAACAACTTGAAATCCTTAAAAAGAAACATCGTATTTTTGCTAAGCCTATATCAGTTTGGTTTCTTTTACAACTTTTTATTTCTCGAGCTTTCGGACTATCATGCCCTTCAACACTGAGACCCAGAAGTATTACTTCTATAATATGTAAATTCGGCGTGTTATAATTGGCTAGATGTAGTACTTTAGGGTCTCCGTGTTGAAGGACATGTTAGTCCAAAAGCTCAATAAATAAACAATTGTAAAAAGAAACCAAAACCTAGATTACGTATTGATTTAGTCAAAGTGTAAAAGCAGAGAAGAATCTTTAATATAGCTTTAATAAATATCTAAACTAATGGAGAGTTTCTCGGAATATTTAGAAGCGTTTTTATATAGAATTAACTAAAAAACAAAGTTGGCATTTCCTGACCGCTCACCTGAGCATTTTAAATGGCAGAGCGCCATCTACTGGAACAAAAACCAACTAAACGTTGATTTAGCTTGTTCCAAAAATAGTTGGTCAACCCAATTTCTTGATAAATCAAGAAAAGTCAACCACGTTCGCGTTTCGGGCTGTTGGCCCTCGTCAGCGTGGTGCAGACTGTACCTTACGATCAAAAATCTGATCCCAGAAGCTGACGGGGGCCCACAGCCCAAAACGCGAACGTGGTTGACTTTTCTTGATTTATCAAAAAATTGGGTTGGCCAACTATTTTTGGAACAAGCTAAAGCAACGTTTAGTTGGTTTTTGTTCCACTTCATGGCGTTTTGCCATCTAAAATACTCATGTGACCGGTCAGGAAATGCCAACTTTGTTTTTAATATCAACACTTGACCATTTTCATATTTTTTCTTGTTTTTTTTTTTTGACAGAATTAACTGTATAAAACTTTCAATCAAAGTAGAATATAATACAAAGTTATAACGCGCTATCCATATACAAAAAATAAAGGCATTAAGGCGCGAACGTTTCTTTTCACAAATAAAACAAACTTCTACTGTACTTACTGCGATGAAAAATATATTAGGAAGGCTTGTCTCATCAGTGGTGAACCCTCCCAACGGTTTCGCCAATTTAATCTACCAGACCGCTTCTTTAGGGCTCTAATACTGTATTGGATCATTCTGATTATATATACTACACTGAACGGTGGAATCTTAGAAATGGTATTAAAGCAAACCTTGGACATAAGCTTTTAGGACAGTAAAATTACATATAGTATTTGCTTCGAGCAATGCTCTTCCGCAAACAATAATGACAAGGTGAGTTAGGCATAAATTAATACAAAACAATAACGCGCCAACCATATATAACAAATGACATTAAGACGCGAATGTTTCTTTCAGCAAGTGTTTTTCATCGCAGTAGGGACAGTAGAAGTTTGATTTATCTGTGAGAAGAAACATTCGCGTTTTAATGGCTTTATTTGTTATACAAACCAGAATAGCTCTGAAGTGCGACAAAGAGACGATTTTTTTAAGAATGTCTCTGACCATGGTATACTACGGGGAGAGAGTAGGCACTTAGTATGGCAACGCGTTTTTTAATCCTATGTTTTAATTATTTTTTGATCCTCGCAGTCCTTTGACCGACGTATTCTCTGCCGAAAACAAGTCGAAGAACAGCAAGAGAGGACCGGAAGCTTGGAAAATAAGCGGTTTCCTAAAAAATAAATCTGCGCCCAAATACTTATCCTTCCCGCGTATCTCGGATATTATAAAAATAATACAATCAAACTATCTTTACTGATTATTTTCCACCTGAAAATTGATATGTAAACATCCTAAACTATATTTTTCTCAATGATCAGTACAATTTTGAGCATATCCTTATATTACAAAACTATTTTAGAGGCGTAATATTCTTTTTAAACAATTTGATATTTGCGGAAGAGCGATTGCTCGAAGCATATTATATATTTATAATTATATGTAATTCTACTGTCCTAAAAGCTTATGTCCATAGTTCATCTAAAATACCCATTCGAAGAGTCAAACATCAGTATCACTATAAAAGGAAGTTCCAAAAATGCAATATAACAGCGGTATGGTAGATTAAACTGGCGAAACCGCTGGGAGGGTTCACCACTGATGAGCCAGGCCCTCCCTTTAATTTTTACATTGCAGTAAGGACAGTAGAAATTGTTTTATTTTAAAAAGAATATTACGCCTCTAAAATAGTTTTGTAATTTGATAACAGATGGCGCGCTAGTGCATCGTAATATCCTTATATCTTAAAAAATGAAATACAAAATCGATGTTTGTTATCGCGTTGCGCAAAATCTACAGAATCAATCATTATTAAATTTCGCATGTAGGTAGCTGAAGATATCGTTTAACATATAGGCTATTCAAAAAACTAAAAAGGTTAATGTGCTTTTTTTTTTAAATGTAAAACCAAAAAGCGTTAGTTCCAGGCTTTTACCGCTTGGGCGCAGCACTGGTCGCGACGATAAATGAATTTGATTGGTTAATAATTTTACATGTTGTTTGTTTACATGATGAATCTTAGATTGTTTACACGATGAATTTTTTTAGAATGTATGATTATTTATATATATTTAAACTCTTTGGAAATAATATTAATCGATCGTTATCAAATTTATACGCCCCCGGAACCAGGGTTAATTAAAACTGTATTGTGAAATTTCGCACGTAGGTAGCTGAGGTTTTGGTTTAGCATATAGACTAAAAGTCCAAAAATTGCATTTCGAATAACTTTTTTTTTCCTTTTTAGAAGGTAATATTTTATTTAGTTATTTAGTAATATTTTTCAAATTAAATTAATTGGAAATATTATTTATTTCGCAGCTTATTCATATCTTTTTGTAACGATGCAATTTTTGCTTTGTTTAATTTTAATTAGTGTAAATATAACGATCTACATTTTTAAAGATAAGGTTTACTATTTGATTCTCATAAGGAATATTCATATTTTAAGGCAATTTGAGATTTAGAACAGTTTTCTATTTTTTTTCTTTCTTATATTTAGAGTAAGTATAAATTTTATTGAAGTTGTAAAAAGTATATTTATTAAAAAAAGTATGTTTTTTCTATATAACTTGCTAAATATATTTTACTCTATGTTTGTTCCATGTAATATGTTTATGCTCTAATAGCATTGATATTGTAAGCGCAGCAGCTATACATTTTCAGTAACTGCTTTATTTTTAAGGGTAGGCTCAATTTTTTTTTTTGCTGTCATTTGTTCAGGTAGGGTTTATATTTGCTTCATAATATATATCTGCTCATATATATCTAACAACCATATTTTTGAATATATGTATTTAGATATATAGATGCAAATATATATACAGTATATATATCATATTTAAATAAAGAAATATACAATCAGCAATCGATTGGTGCATAATTTTACATGATGTTTGTTTTTAGACTAAATTTATTCAAATCAAGATAGCTTTTAGAAGTTAAGATTATATTTTTAACGTTTCATAATACTTTTCAAATTAAAGTCTTTGGGAATAATATTGCTTTTTTTCCCATCCTGCAGGTCAACATTACACTGCAACATGCTGTCATAACTCTGACTTTTGGTATTGATATTTATATATTGTGAAAGTACTGTTTGCTACCTTAAGCTCTGGAGAGATTATAATGTCGATCCATCATGTGAATATCACACCATAGTAAAAAAGAACGCATGTAGCTGGTAGCGAAATTTGTGCCCTGTGTGAAGCTAGCGTTCAAAATTTAATTTTTTTTAAATATATTTCAATTGTTAGCCTTATTTTCATATTGTTACTGACCCATAACGCTGATCCATATAGGGTTAATTAATAACTCATTTGACATTTTACTTTTATTTAAGGTCTTGGAAATATATATTGTTGCACCAGGTTGCGGCTTGGCAGACTCTTCAGGCATGATGCTCTCCTGTGCTGGGTCTTGCATCTTACCAGAGCGTGTTTCAACCATCCTACAA
Organism: Cordylochernes scorpioides; assembly: GCA_030710605.1. Lineage (NCBI taxonomy): Eukaryota > Metazoa > Arthropoda > Arachnida > Pseudoscorpiones > Chernetidae > Cordylochernes > Cordylochernes scorpioides. The sequence continues at coordinate 162,607,773 of CP092865.1, read as the reverse complement.
ATTTATATAAGGGAATAATGAGATAAGTCTACTTTAAGTAGCCTCCAGCATAATTTATTTATTTCCTCACATCAAAGAGAGCAGTGAAGTCACACGTGTACCTAAATACAAATGATGATAATCTAAAAAATAATCTGTTTTAAATAAATATCATAGAATATAAAAATAAATAAATATATAATTTAAATTTCAAATATATTAAAAATGATATAAGAAATACGCCATTAATCATGATGTAACACTTCCCCCTCTCCAGAGGTCGTCACGTCCTCGTGAGTTACCTCATCAATTCTCTCAAAATAGGGTTTGAGTCTTGAGACATGGACAATCAATGGGTCTTGGCCAGGATTATCTTTCGGCTCAATTAAGTAATTTACGTTAGACAGCTTCTTTAATATTCGATATGGGCCAAAATATTTTCTCAATAATTTTTCACATTTTCCGATTTTCCTGACTGGTGTCCAAACTGCCACTAAATGTCCTGGTTCATAGATTTTCTCATTGTGTTTTTTGTCATAGTTTCTTTTCATTCTTTCCTGAGTCTTCTCTGTGTTGTTAATGACTACCTGTCTCGTCCTTGCTATTTTATCTAAGTAGTTTTCTATATATTCGTCGTAATCGTCCATGTTACTGTCCGTTGGGATATTCTCGTCGTCTAAGAGGGACATGGGTTCCCTTCCAAACAACAGGAAAAATGGAGAGTAGCCTGTGGTTTCTTGAATCGTGGTATTATACGCGTGGGTGATAAAAGGGAGGATTTCATCCCAGTTCTTTTGGTCTGTGTTCACATACATGCTGATCATATTGATTAAAGTTCTATTTAGCCGTTCCGTTAGTCCGTTAGTCTGGGGGTGGTAGCTCGTTGTGAAGCAGTGTTTCACTTTGCACATTTTCATTACCTCCTTCATCAAATTGCTAGTGAATTGTGAACCTCTATCGCTAATAAGAAATTTTGGGGCCCCGTGACGTAAAATAATATGTTCGATTAAAAATGTAGAGACTTCTTTCACGGTTGCTTCTGATACTGCCTTTGTTTCAGCATACTTGGTATAATAATCAGTCAACACAATTATCCACTTCCTTCTTCTTTTCGTTGATGGCAAGGGGCCAACAAAGTCAATTCCGATTCTTTCAAAAGGGTAGTTAGCTGGGGGAATAGGTTGTAGAAGTCCAGAAGGCAAGTGATTTGAACCTTTCCGACTTTGGCAAAGATGGCACGTCTTTACAAATTCTGAAACATCTTTCAACATGGAAGGCCAATAGTATTTATTCTTCAATCGGTAAGTGGTTCTGGCGACGCCCAGATGGCCATTCAGCATATGGTTGTGGTATTCACTCATGACTTCCTTCCTTCTCTTCTTTGGCACTACCAGCAACCATGCCCTACCTTCAGGATTTGGATTTTTCTTGTAGAGACACCCATTTTCTTCTTTAAGGTTCTGTGTAATTGAACGCTTGTTTCCACTAAGGTTCTCCTTAATATTCTCAATAAAATCATCCTTTTCGTCTATTATTTGATTCAGAAATAGTCTTTCATAATCTTCGTCCCATTCGTTTTCAGGTAAGGGTCCTCTAGATAGACCATCAGCGTCCAGATGTTTTTTACCCGATTTGTGTATAATTTCGAAATTATATTCCTGAATCTTCAGTGCCCATCGTGCTAATCGGCCGGTCGGATCTTTCAGATTCTTAAGCCAGCATAGTGCGTGATGATCAGTTACGATTTTGAAGTGCCTTCCATATAGGTAGGGTCGTAACTTGGACATTGACCACACAACAGCTAGACATTCTTTTTCGGTAGTCGAATAATTTTGCTCAGGTTTGCTCAGTGTTCGACTTAAATATGAGATAACTTTTTCTTTATCGCCGAACTTTTGGACTAATGTTGCACCCAGGCCGATGTTAGATGCGTCAGTATGAATGTAAGTAATTGCATTCGGGTCAAAGTGCCCTAAGATTGGAGGATTTATCAATGCTACTTTAAGGGTTTGAAATGCTTTTTCTTGATTTTCTGTCCAGGTAAAAGGTACATTCTTTTTTATAAGACTGGTTAATGGATCGGCAATTTTTGAAAAACCTTTGATTATTTTCTATAATATGAGCACATTCCTAAAAATGATTGAACTTCTTTTATCTTTTTGGGCCGAGGAAAATCTCTAATAGCCTTGATATTATGCTCCGCTGGTTTTATACCATGTTGATTAGTTATATGGCCAAGAATCTCCAGTTCTTCGAAAGCAAATTGGCATTTTTTGTTGTTCAATTTTAAATTAGCCTCGCGAAAACATTTTAAAACAGCTTCTATTCTTTTGAGATGTGTTGAAAAATCCGAGCTATAAATGATTACGTCATCTAGATAACATAAGCAAATTTGCCATCTAAGATTACCAAGCATATTTTCCATGTTCCTCTCAAATGTAGCAGGGGCATTGCATAGACCAAAGGGCATTACGTTGAACTCATATAGGCCATGTGCTGTAGTGAAGGCTGTCTTTTCTTTATCTTTCTCCTCAACCTCTACTTGCCAATATCCTGATTTAAGGTCAATTGCTGAAAAGTATTTGGATCCTTGAAGTGTATCCAATACTTCATCAATTCTGGGAATTGGGTAAACATCCTTCACTGTTACATCATTCAATTTTCTGTAGTCAACGCAAAATCTGTACTTACCATCTCGCTTCTTGACCAAGATTACAGGGAAGGACCATGGACTCGAGGATGGTCTAATTATGCCGTCTCTGAGCATTTCATCAATTTGTTCTTTTATGATTTCTCGCTCTTTCGCGCTCACCCTATACGGCTTGTGTTTGATCGGTTTCGCGCCTTCTGTATCGATCCGATGTTTCGCTAAGTTGGATCTTCCTAATCCCGACGAAAACAAATCCTCGTACCTTTCCAAAACTTGTTTCAATTGCTCCTTTTCCTTATATGCTAAATTTTCGTTTATCTGAAATTGGGGTTCTTCATGCTCTTTTTGTTCACTTTCTTCCACAAGATTCACTTCGGCTGGCTGGCTTCCAAAGCACAATGTTTGGTTTTTTAATATTTTTAATGGTCGAGGGTAAGGGTTTGTTATCCAGATATATGTTTCCTTATTCACAACATTTATTAAGCTTCTCGCTAGTCGAAGTCCATTTGTTTGAAACATTTTATGGTTCTCCTCGATGATGTATTCGCCATCCTCTGCTTCTACAAATGCATTAATCAATTTAATAGAAAGTTCTGGTATAATGGCATCCTTTGCACTTTTTATTTTCTTCTGTTGATATTTGATTACGTCACGATTTTCTGTCAAGTCATATTTGATTATTTCACGCTGACAATCAATTTTTGCGTTCATTTTCTTAAGAAAATCACGTCCAAGTATAAATATTCGCAAATGTGTTCTCATTATCACAAATTGATGTGTGATTGTTTTGTCATCAAATTTTATATTTAAAATAATATTTCCTACGATATCTAATTCTTTGCCATCGGGTCCGGAGCACATTTTATCAGGATTTATTATTTCAAGACCTGTGTTGAGAGCTGTATTAAGGTCGACCACTGAAAGATCGGCGCCTGTATCAATCAAAGCTTCGCAGATACCGATTCTATCCACGTTAATGTTCATTTTATATTTGGGGTCCAACTTTTTAATTCCATTTATGGTCGACTTGCTTTGATTGACGGACTCAGGCGCGATGTTTAGTTTAAATCTTCTAATGCGGCATATCTATTCCTTGTAGGGATACTCGAGTACGGGCTATTACTTACGTCCGCGTAGAGCAGAGGTCTCGACTTCTGAGTTCCATTATCCATTCGGATTTCTTCTTCGACCTTGTCTTGTGTAACTATGGGGTCCTCTTCCACAATTCTTACAAACCTGACTCTGCAATACCGCGCTACGTGTCCTGGCTTGTTACACTTGAAACATATTGGTCTCCCGTCTTCTGTCCTATTCCTATTTGAATTTGGATTCTTATTGTATGTTTTACTTGGGTAGACCGGTTTTGGCTCAGGATTGGGAGTGTAAGATCGTCTAGGGGCAGATACCTGGGGCAGAGGCTTGTTCTGGTAGTACCTCGGAGCGGGGGCCTGGGGCTTGGAGGTGTTCTGATATGATCTTCTGAACGACGTAGCATTCTTCCATTGCTCTTGATGATGGGGACGAGGAGAGCGTGGTCCATTATAAAGAGCTTTTGATTTTCTGCACGTTCTTGGTAATTTTTTTCGAACAAATCCAGCTTTTTACAAATTTCTAGAAGTTCATTGGTATTTTTAGGAGGGTTTAGGTGAAGGGCAAAAGAGTATTCTTTCTTTAACCCTCCAATAACCCAGTTTATTTTAGTCTCTTCTTCCATTTGGGGGTCGACCTTGTTGCACAGTACAAGGATATCCTCTGCGAACCTGATTGCAGGTTCATTCCACTGCTGCATTCTGTTTAGCCTCATCTTCATTTCTTCTTTGTTGGCGTCTGAGGCAAAATCCTGAATTAGGCGGCTCTTGAAATTTTCCCAGCTGGTGAAACTTATCTTGTGTAGGTTCAGCCAGGTTTTGGCGCTACCAATCATATTCATGGCAGCATAACGAGAGATAATTTAGTCTGCCCAATGGTACAGGAAGCCAATTTCTTCAAGAGATTCAATCCATGGGCGAGGGTCTTCCGTTCCATCAAACTTGGGGATGTCGATGTTGGGATTCAGGACAACTGGGTCGGAACTAGCATCTCTACCAATTGTTGCACCAGGTTGCGGCTTGGCAGACTCTTCAGGCATGATGCTCTCCTGTGCTGGGTCTTGCATCTTACCAGAGCGTGTTTCAACCATCCTACAAATTTATATAAGGGAATAATGAGATAAGTCTACTTTAAGTAGCCTCCAGCATAATTTATTTATTTCCTCACATCAAAGAGAGCAGTGAAGTCACACGTGTACCTAAATACAAATGATGATAATCTAAAAAATAATCTGTTTTAAATAAATATCATAGAATATAAAAATAAATGAAAATATATAATTTAAATTTCAAATATATTAAAAATGATATAAGAAATACGCCATTAATCATGATGTAACAATATATACCTTTTTAGGCAAAAGAAATTGAGGTATATTTTGAAATATAGATAAGAATCACAAGGAAGCAAGACCAAATCCAAATAAATAAATTATGTGTGGTTTCAGTAACAGCATTGTTACCATCTTCAGACAAAAGTACTGAATACATTCAGTAATTTTGTCTTAATAAGGTAACAATGCTGTTACTGAAACATCAGACATAAATCGTTTATTTTTATTTGGTCTTGATTTTTTGGTATTTTTAAAATTGCCCTTGACTATTATAAAATGATGCAAATTTCCTATTTATTTTATATACCATTTTAAAAAGTACATTCTTTTGTAAAAATATTCAATTTCCCACACTTTTCTAAAACTGCCAACAATAACCTAATAAAAATTCATCCAAGTCCGGGTATTTCAGGAATTGCAGATATATTACTTTTATAAAAGTTTCTAAACTATTTAGAGATGTTAGTGCCGGATTAGGTGCCCTTAAAATTGTTTAATCAGGCTGTTTCTTCTTGAACAGCCGAGAGTGAAGTGGAGAAAGTGAAATTTTCAGGTTGCGAGGACCATTTTCATTAATAGCATTAATAGCATTGATACAACTCTATTCATTAGATGTGTTTGTGAAATTGATCTTATATTTCAGATTATTTTTACCAGCATTCTCAATTTTGATATTTGAAGTTTATCTCTATTGTGCTGAAATAAAAAATTCATTACTATTAGTTTTAAAACAGTTTGGGGCTCTATTCATTCATGAGTAAACCCCAATCGAACAATACCCGGGCGAAACAGGGTCCAGTCGGCTAGAAACCTATATTGATGACCTGGAAAAAATTCAATGGGGATCCTTTCTTGAAGCCTTTTAAAATTTGAAGATATATGAAATATTTTTCTCTCTCTCTCACTCTCTTTTACTTTGTATTTTACCTTTAATAAACATATATAAACGATATAAAATAAAGTGATTTCAAGCTCAATCTCTCTCTCAAATTTCATTAATTCTACGAAAGTGTTTCAGACGTAAGATCAAGTTGATATTTTAAAATTAGCATGTTACACGAACATTTGCTCAGGTTCAAGAACGTGCGTCATTTTAACTGAACTGTATTATCCTAAATTTGTGTATATTTTTGACTTGATAAAAATTCGTTTACCCCTCTTTTTAGGCTTAAATTTTGAATGATTTAGTACACTCTATCGCGAAAAGGGATTCGAGTATTTTTAACTATCAGAGAAATCATTGACGGTGTGTCAGAACATTATATTTTTTTCCTACCTTATACAATTACATAATGTGTATTCGTATATTAAAACAGCAAGCGAGCTAGCCGTTGTATTTATCGATAAAACTGCAGTCTTGGGTGTATCACGTTGTAAAGAAACGATCCTGCATTTGTAATTAGAGAGTAGCATAGCAACTATATAGGCGCCGTGTTGTTGGTAAACGAGTCAGTAAACGAGTGTTGTTTCTCTACATAAATCTATAAGCTATGTGGTAATCGTGTTGTTGGTGAACGAGGCAGCCATTATATCCAGACTTCACTCTAGCAGCTATGTGGTTGTCATGTTGTTGGTGAACGAGGCAGCCATTATATCCAGACTTCACTCTAGCAGCTATGTGGGTGTCATGTTGTTGGTAAACGATAAGCCATTATATCCAGACTTCACTCTAGCAGCTATGTGGGTGTCATGTTGTTGGTAAAGGAGCTAGCCATTATATCCAGACTTCACTCTAGCAGCTATGTGGTTGTCATGTTGTTGGTAAACGAGCCAGCCAATATATCCAGACTTCACCCTAGCAGCTATGTGGGTGTCATGTTGTTGGTAAACGAGCCAGCCAATATATCCAGACTTCACCCTAGCAGCTATGTGGGTGTCATGTTGTTGGTAAACGAGGCAGCCATTATATCCAGACTTTACTCTAGCAGCTATGTGGGTGTCATGTTGTTGGTAAACGAGGCAGCCATTATATCCAGACTTCACTCTAGCAGTTATGTGGTTGTCATGTTGTTGGTAAACGAGCCAGCCAATATATCCAGACTTCACCCTGGCAGCTATGTGGGTGTCATGTTGTTGGTAAACGAGGCAGCCATTATATCCAGACTTCACTCTAGCAGCTATGTGGGTGTCATGTTGTTGGTAAACGAGGCAGCCATTATATCCAGACTTCACTCTAGCAGCTATGTGGGTGTCATGTTGTTGGTAAACGATAAGCCATTATATCCAGACTTCACTCTAGCAGCTATGTGGGTGTCATGTTGTTGGTAAACGAGGCAGCCATTATATCCAGACTTCACTCTAGCAGCTATGTGGGTGTCATGTTGTTGGTAAACGAGGCAGCCATTATATCCAGACTTCACCCTAGCAGCTATGTGGGTGTCATGTTGTTGGTAAACGAGGCAGCCATTATATCCAGACTTCACTCTAGCAGCTATGTGGGTGTCATGTTGTTGGTAAAGGAGCTAGCCATTATATCCAGACTTCACTCTAGCAGCTATGTGGTTGTCATGTTGTTGGTAAACGAGCCAGCCAATATATCCAGACTTCACCCTAGCAGCTATGTGGGTGTCATGTTGTTGGTAAACGAGGCAGCCATTATATCCAGACTTTACTCTAGCAGCTATGTGGGTGTCATGTTGTTGGTAAACGAGTCAGCCAATACATCCAGACTTCACCCCAGCAGCTATGTGGGTGTCATGTTGTTGGTAAACGAGCCAGCCAATATATCCAGACTTCACCCTAGCAGCTATGTGGGTGTCATGTTGTTGGTAAACGAGGCAGCCATTATATCCAGACTTCACTCTAGCAGCTATGTGGGTGTCATGTTGTTGGTAAACGAGGCAGCCATTATATCCAGACTTTACTCTAGCAGCTATGTGGGTGTCATGTTGTTGGTAAACGAGCCAGCCAATACATCCAGACTTCACCCCAGCAGCTATGTGGGTGTCATGTTGTTGGTAAACGAGCCAGCCAATATATCCAGACTTCACCCTAGCAGCTATGTGGGTGTCATGTTGTTGGTAAACGAGCCAGCCATTATATCCAGACTTTACTCTAGCAGCTATGTGGGTGTCATGTTGTTGGTAAACGAGGCAGCCATTATATCCAGACTTTACTCTAGCAGCTATGTGGGTGTCATGTTGTTGGTAAACGAGCCAGCCAATACATCCAGACTTCACCCCAGCAGCTATGTGGGTGTCATGTTGTTGGTAAACGAGCCAGCCAATATATCCAGACTTCACCCTAGCAGCTATGTGGGTGTCATGTTGTTGGTAAACGAGGCAGCCATTATATCCAGACTTTACTCTAGCAGCTATGTGGGTGTCATGTTGTTGGTAAACGAGGCAGCCATTATATCCAGACTTTACTCTAGCAGCTATGTGGGTGTCATGTTGTTGGTAAACGAGGCAGCCATTATATCCAGACTTTACTCTAGCAGCTATGTGGGTGTCATGTTGTTGGTAAACGAGGCAGCCATTATATCCAGACTTTACTCTAGCAGCTATGTGGGTGTCATGTTGTTGGTAAACGAGGCAGCCATTATATCCAGACTTTACTCTAGCAGCTATGTGGGTGTCATGTTGTTGGTAAACGAGGCAGCCGTTACCCGGCAGTGAAAGTTGTTGACCCCGACTAAATGGCCACATTTTGACCCAATCACGGCAGCAGCCGAGCGTCAAAATCGTCGTGCCGAACCTGCTGCCGTGTTTAGCGGATATCGTGAAGTGGTCGTTTACCCCTTCACCCTGATGTCATCGTCTTCTAAGGGAATGCATAAATTGCATTGTATTTATCTTCCATTCATATTTTATGTACTTTCAAAGTATTTCTTCCATAGTAGTGAATATTTCTTTTAGTTGGTCAATATAAAACACCTGAAAAATAATATACAAAACATGGCTTATGTTTATTATTTTATATTTATTGCACAGATTTTTACCATTATCAATATATCTGTAGTTCAAAATGATGCTAAGAACATGTAAAACACCAAAAGAATAGCGTCCTACATGATAGAAGTGGATCTCTAGCGTATGAGTCTAGAATTGTTCAATCAAAGGTAAAGCATTAGAAAGTGATATCCAGTTAATTCATTTTTCAAGAATCCATCAAACAGATAAATTCGAGGGTATATAATTTTTTCATCTATAATCAAATATAATCAGTTATAATCAAATATAGTACATGCGGAGACATATATCTTTAACAAGTTAAAACAGTTCAAATATAGATTGGATTATATGTAGTACTGTGCCGGAAATTAAAATAATGTCTTAAGAGCTTGAAATATTTGGCCTTTTCTCTACATTTTCGAAAACTGAATCCTTGTCGTAAAAGGAATTCGTAATATTGGTTTGAAGTAATAATTGTAGAATATCTACGAAATATTAACTCTCTTAGTGTGTTTGGATAGGAAAGTTTAATTTTTGAAGAATAAGCATTGTAACGTGTTTCCTATTTAGAAATAAAGGATAGTCACAATACTTTGTGTTCTAATATTTAATTTATTACAACAAGGTTAACCTATATACACTGCTGGCCACCCAAATTTCAACACCAAGAAAGACAAGAGATATCACGACAAAATTTATTTTTATTATTTTGTAGATAACGTGTTGACCGAGTATCAAATGATTAAATTTATAGACTTCTGCGAAGTGTGGTTCCTGCCAGAATCAGTAGCCAGAGTAGCCGCCATTGTTGGAGATCACCGCTGCCACACGTCTCGGCATTGATTCAAAGAGACTTTGAATGTTTTCTTGGGGTACAGCAGACCAAGCAGCTTCCACACGTTGCCAGGGTTGATCTGGTGTGGCAGCTGGGGATGTAATCTGGGCCAATCGTTGAACAACCATGAACCACATAATAAATGCATAAAATAACTTAAGCAAAATTAAAGAAAGATAGAAAGTACAGTGTTGCCGATTGCTCAAATATAAAGAAAAATCAAAGAATAATTAAATATTTTACATAAATAAATACAAAGCATGTTACAAGCATAAACCAATGAATTTCGTGAGCATCATTTTGAAAGGTTTGAACTTTACAAAAGTAATTGTGTTAACATATGAGAGGTAAATTTATTCTTCCGATTTGAAATGTCTATAATTGTTGCATAAATATAATTCTATATTCTATATAACCGAAAATTTGATCTTAATATAGATACATTAGAATTTTAAAAAATGTAGAGAGAAAGAAAAAATATTCGAATAAAAATGAATAGTTTTCAAATGTTTCTTTATTTTTAACAAATAAGTGAATACGCTAATTTTGAATCAGGTCTCGAATAAAAGAAGTTAAACAGAAACGGAAACCCAGAAGCCACGCAATCTGGATAGGCCGACCAACATACTATGCTAAACCCAAAATACATATCTTTCCAATTTATGTTTAAACTAAATAAACGTTCTTGAAGAGTTTAAAAGAACAATTCTCTCTCCTAGCGCTTGATGCGTTTGATTTGTCCTATCCATCATTATTGAACCATTAATATCAACACCTGACCTTTTTATTATTATTTTTTTATTTTTTTCACATGTTAAGCGTATTTAGGCAGGTTTGGCCTTGAATACCCATTTCTTGGTTTCTCAAAAACCCTCTGGGACCAAATGGATTTTTGCTCCTAGTGGTACAGTCTACTCCACGGTGACGAGGCCAACAGCGCGAAACGCGTTCGTGGATGGGTTTCTTGATTTATCAAGAAAATGGGTTGGCCAAATATCAGGGAACAGGTTAAATCAATGTTTAGTTGATTTCTGTTCTACTAGATGGCGCTCTGCCATCTAAAAACCACATGTGATACTGGTCAGGATATTATTTCTAATTAAATTAATATATTTTTCTATTATTTTGATGATATTTATAGCAGCTGTGCGTGTTATTTTTCTCCAGCAAACTTGTATACTTCAATATTAAATCTTTTACATAACCTGTTCATTTTGGAAATACCTCTTTCTCAAACCGTTCTCACAGTTCTTCTATTATTATACCTTCCATTACTATAATTCTTTCATTTGAATGCACTCGCTATTATTATTCTTCACAAACTTGACTCATCACTCACTATTCCAGTTTATCCTAACTTCTATTTGACGGCGGTCAGTCAAGTTGCTTCTGCGTTTTTTGGAATTCAGGTTGAACATCTATAGAGAGCAAGGGTTTAAGAGTTGCGTGGTTTTAGATTTATTATTTGAACTCTGTGGTGATTTGACCTCAGAAAAATAGTAGTTTATTGCAGGAGTGATCATATATGATGAAATCAGCTCTCTCAGCTCACTTGAGTGTGAGCAGAACAAAATGTCCGCCAACCACGCCTTGACTCCAAAACACGCCCACGCTCTTTCCTGTGGAATTTTTGGATCATCCCAACATGTTAGTACCTTCAACCTAACCAAAGGAGTTGTATATCAATTCAATCTCTCTGTACACCTGCATTCTTTGTATTATTCTATCTTGCCATTGAATTTTCGAACTTTTTAAACTGTTTTTTTGGGTTCTGTAGGGCAATATAAACCTTACAAAGATTTCTTAAAATAACTCCGTATGCAATTACCGATAGAATAACCTATTATGGTACATATATTTTACTTTTTATGCGCATATCTTCTCAAAAATACTATTTTAAAGTGTAATTTTAGATTCTCCTATTTTTTCACAATCTGATCGTTACCATTTCAAATTAACACCTTTCAACATCCGCTGAATCTGTATGATCTTTTTATTTAATATGGAGAAGCCACTTTACAGAAGAATCTCTGTTCAGTTATATCTCTTCAGTATCAGAGGAATACAAGGGTCTTGCTGAGAAACTTCAGATGTCAACAAGGAAGGATGTCTCTCTGACCCACACGTGACTTCCGCGTCCGTATGTAAATATGCTTCAAGGTCGCTGTTCCGAGCGTTGACCGCCACAACTTCGCACATTGCCACACGATGTTTTTGTTGTGCGACATTATACGGGAGAAATTCAAACGGTACCTACCCTACACGGTAGGACATCATAGAGTCAATATCATTTGATATATATGGCTTCACACTATATAAACCCTACGGTACTACCTTACAAGGTAGGACATCATAGAGTCAATATCATGTGGTATATATGGCATCACACTATATAAACCCTACGGTACTACCCTACACGGTAGGACATCATAGAGTTAATATCATGTGGAATATATGGCATCACACTATATAAACCCCACGGTAGCTACCCTACACGGTAGGATATCTTAGAATCAATATCATGTGGAATATATGGCATCACACTATATAAACCTTACGGTAGCTACCCTACACGGTAGGATATCTTAGAATCAATATCATGTGGTATATATGGCATCACAATTTATAAACCCCACGGTAGCTACCCTACACGGTAGGATATCTTAGAATCAATATCATGTGGTATATATGGCATCACAATTTATAAACCCTTCGGTACTACCCTACACGGTAGAACATCATAGAGTCAATATCATGTGGTATATATGGCATCACAATTTATAAACCCCACGGTAGCTACCCTACACGGTAGGACATCAGAGAGTCAATATCATGTGGTATATATGGCATCACACTATATAAACCTTACGGTAGCTACCCTACACGGTAGGATATCTTAGAATCAATATCATGTGGTATATATGGCATCACAATTTATAAACCCCACGGTAGCTACCCTACACGGTAGGATATCTTAGAATCAATATCATGTGGTATATATGGCATCACAATTTATAAACCCCACGGTAGCTACCCTACACGGTAGGACATCAGAGAGTCAATATCATGTGGTATATATATGGCATCACAATTTATAAACCCCACGGTAGCTACCCTACACGGTAGAACATCATAGAGTCAATATCATGTGGTATATATGGCATCACACTATATAAACCTTACGGTAGCTACCCTACACGGTAGGATATCTTAGAATCAATATCATGTGGAATATATGGCATCACAATTTATAAACCCCACGGTAGCTACCCTACACGGTAGGATATCTTAGAATCAATATCATGTGGTATATATGGCATCACAATTTATAAACCCCACGGTAGCTACCCTACACGGTAGGATATCTTAGAATCAATATCATGTGGTATATATGGCATCACAATTTATAAACCCCACGGTAGCTACCCTACACGGTAGGACATCAGAGAGTCAATATCATGTGGTATATATGTGGCATCACAATATATAAACCCCACGGTAGCTACCCTACACGGTAGGATATCATAGAGTCAATATCATGTGGTATATATGGCATCACAATTTATAAACCCCACGGTAGCTACCCTACACGGTAGAACATCATAGAGTCAATATCATGTGGTATATATGGCATCACAATTTATAAACCCCACGGTAGCTACCCTACACGGTAGGATATCTTAGAATCAATATCATGTGGTATATATGGCATCACAATTTATAAACCCCACGGTAGCTACCCTACACGGTAGGACATCAGAGAGTCAATATCATGTGGTATATATGGCTTCACACTATATAAACCCCACGGTAGCTACCCTACACGGTAGGACATCAGAGAGTCAATATCATGTGGTATATATGGCATCACACTATATAAACCCCACGGTAGCTACCCTACACGGTAGGACATCAGAGAGTCAATATCATGTGGTATATATGGCATCACAATATATAAACCCCACGGTAGCTACCCTACACGGTAGGACATCAGAGAGTCAATATCATGTGGTATTTATGACATCACACTATATAAACCCTTCGGTACTACCCTACACGGTAGAACATCATAGAGTCAATATCATGTGGTATATATGGCATCACACTATATTAAACCCCACGGTATCTACCCTACACGGTAGGACATCATAGAGTCAATATCATGTGGTATATATGGCATCACACTATATAAACCCTACGGTACTACCCTACACGGTAGGACATCATAGAGTCAATATCATGTGGTATATATGGCATCACACTATATTAAATCCCACGGTATCTACCCTACACGGTAGGACATCATAGAGTCAATATCATGTGGTATTTATGACATCACACTATATAAACCCCACGGTACTACCCTACACGGTAGGACATCATTGAATCAATATCATGTGGTATATATTGCATCACACTATATTAAATCCCACGGTATCTACCCTACACGGTAGGACATCATAGAGTCAATATCATGTGGTATTTATGACATCACACTATATAAACCCCACGGTACTACCCTACACGGTAGGACATCATTGAATCAATATCATGTGGTATATATGGCATCACAATTTATAAACCCCACGGTACTACCCTACACGGTGGGACATCATAGAGCAATTTCATGTGGTATATATGGCATCACACTATATAAACCCTACGCGACTACCCTACACGGTAGGACATCATAGAGTTAATATCATGTGGTATACAGGGTGATCCAAAAGTCCCGCACAACTTTAAAAATTAATAACTCCGCGAATATTTGCGCTAGAGCAATGCGGTAAACACCATTGTGTTCAGGATGCAATGGGATTTTTTATGGCATATAAAAAAAAATTCGAAATTGATTTTAATTACAACTTTATTCGCTAGATGGCGCTCTATCAGAATCAGCTATTCAGCGGCCAAATTGTTTGATAAATTGAAAAATATAACTGAACGACACGTATTTTTCCTTTTTGAATACCAGGAAAGAACCCAAATAATATCAAACGATAAATTAATAAAACACCATTTCGCCAAAAGTTAGAAGAAATGGTTAACGATTTTTAAATACAATCTGAGATATGTAAAATAGGTATATGCAAATAAAAACATGTAGCAAAAAAAAAATTGATATTTTAGATGCGGTTTGCTGGAATCCTCTCGGCTATTTATATTTCGAAAATAATAAATTTCTAATTTTTTAAATTCAACTCTCTCTCAGTATCGATTATATTTATTTTAATTCATTTGAAACATATTTATCTATCTCTGATGATTTATTTTACTCTGGAATGCCGCTGTTGTTTTTGTCGTGTCCAATAAAGAGCCTCAGATGTCTCCATGCATCTCTATCACAGCAGCAGCAGCATTGTCCACTATCTTGGGTGTGTAAAGCAGCTGCTCTGGGTCTATGTCAATTTTCTGCAAGGCTGCGGGCATGAGAATACGTGGGTAGGTGCTAGTTCCACACCAGGACAGTTGTTGCATGTTCTATAGGTTCTTGTGCCATCTGGATGTATTGTCATCCTTTATAATGTTTTTTTCTAAATCTTGTTATAGTTTTGTCATTTTTCTCTCCGAGTTTATTTCACTTTTTGATATTTTCTTTTTTTTTTTGTTTAATTATCTTGTTTTTTGCAAAAGCATTAGCGTCAAATAATGACATTTGTTTTTTCCTTTGGCTCAACTTTCTGGCTTCCTTTGCAAATTCAACTGCCATTTCATTACCCCCACGGGCAGGAATCCATTGTAGAATGCAGTTATTCTCCAATGATATCAGTTGAGTAAGTAACGAATGTATTTTCTGTGTGATTATAGTATTGCCCTTCCGAATTGTTTCTAGATCGGATAAGAAGTCGTTGTACGGTATATTATAATTCCTTCTGCTTGATGCAGGGATGGTTGGTTAAGGCATACATCAAGATATTTCCAGATAGCTGTCAGTTCACAAGTGAAGTTTGACGAAATCTTTCTTGCTCCTTCTTTGATTTTGATGTATGTTCCATCTTGCAGTATTATGTTAATTCCAGCCCCTCCATTACTTATGGTAAGGTCTGATGATCCATCTGTATATGCTGTTAAATAATTTATCTCATCGCATAAACCAATTGTGTCAAGTCCTTTCTTTTTAAGAATGTTTTTGTTCTCTTTTTTTTTATTGCAGAGTTCATTCAGGTTAAGATTGATGATTACATTTGATGGCAATGGGGTAGGAAATATTGGTTATTCTCGAATTTGAAATTCATTATGTTTCATATTTATGCTCTTTCTAATATTGTTGTCGTACTGAAGTGTTGAAGATCTTTTGAGCCTTTCTTTTTGTGTCTAGTTTAAATAGGTTCTATGGGATATGTGTTCCGTTTCTTTTTCAAGTTTTTAAGCTATTGGTGAATTTTATTGTTTTTAATTGTCTTCTGCTTTCAAGTAGGTCTAGACCACATTCTCTCTGAATTTTCTAATTGTTGGTATTTGAAACAGAACTAGTGATTAATTTGGCCGCTTTTGCTTGAACACTGTCTACTCTTCTTTTTAGTGATGAACTTGAGGGAGCCCAGACGGGTGTTGCATATTCCATTATTGGCCTTATTAAGGTGATATATGTTCTGAGAATTTTGGGTTTTGCTCCCCAATTTGTTCCACATAGCCTTCTCAGAATGTTTAGGTTTCTGGTAGCTCTATTTGAGGTGCTAATTATGTGTTCTGTAAATCGCAATTCCTCATCAAGTATCACACCTAGGTAATTTGGAGAACGATTTTTATCAATTATATGGTTGTTTATGCTTATTTTGGAGTTAAATTCATGCCCTTTTTCCTGTCAGTGAAGGAAATCTATAGGTTTGTGTTTATTGGGTTTTTTGTCATTTTGAGTTTCATTGCCCACTTCTCATTGATGTGTTCAATATTTTTCTGATATTTCTATACTGCTACTTGTGTTCCATATGGCTATATAATCTGCATAATAGGCAACCTTTGTGTCTTCAGTGAGGTAAGGATGGATGTTGTTAAGGCTGTGTCGTAATTAGACGTACAACAACTCAAACTTGACCATGACTCTTTTTTAGCTCTTATTATTTTCGTTTGGACAACAAAAAAATATCCAATTTATATACACATATATTCTTGCATAATGAGACTTTAAAGAATGCAAATAATCTTCATTTATTTACATATACAACACATCTTCCCCCTTAATAATACTCCAGTCGGTCTGGGGGTTTCCTTGCTCTCTGAGGTCTAGGACTGCGGACGGGCACTTGCACAGCGGCAGGCTCCGGTTTAGGAGTGCAAGAGGGCACGTGCATAGCAACAGGCCCTGGTCTAGGAGTGCAAGAGGGTACGTGCACAGAGCAGTCTCCTCCTTGTTTCCTGATGTAACCTCTGGAACCTCCTCTTCACTTTATTTCTGACTTCCACCTATAGGCTTCTCTCCTGATGTTCGAGGAAGTATTAAATTTCTTGTCTCCACTTGTTTCTTTCTCACAGGTCGCAATTGATTGATATGCCTCTTATACACGACGCCCTCGCAACTTATAAGGTAGTGACGGTAGCTCAGTAATTTCAAAATGGTACCTTTTTACCATTTAGGTCCAGTTGCATAGTTGCGGAAATAAATCTCGCAAACTGTAGTAAACTGCTCCTGCCTTCTTACGGCCTCATGAAATACCTCTCGCGGATTTCGCATCTTGGTAATAAATTCGAGAATCTTGATCTTAAACTTCTCTTCATTAGCAGTTCCGCGGGGGATTTCCTTTATTACAGTTCGGCGGAATGCTCTACGAGCAAATAGGAATCTTTGTAGATTCGTCTCTAAATCATCCTTCCCATTATTCTTTCTCAAAAGGTTTTTAAACTCTCTTACATATCTCTCAGCTAAACCATTTGTACTAGGATTATACAGACTGGTCTTAGTGTGCCGTATACCATTCATTTTGGCAAATTGCTCGAATTCACCGGAGACAAACTGTCTTCCGTTATCTGTAACCAAATATTAGAGCAATCCAAATCTGTCAAAATTTTCTCTAAGATGATTGATAATCGTTTGGCTGGTAATATCTTTGATGATAAAAATTTCTATCCACTTTGAGTATGCGTCCACGAGAACCCAAAACATTCTTCCCATGAACGGACCCGCTAAATCAAGATGAAGTCGATGCCACGGTTTTTCGGGCCAAGTCCATTCCGAGATGGTAGCCGGGAGCATGCTTGCCGATTCTTGGCATACTCTACCTTCTCTAGGTAACTCCTCGATGTTACTGTCTATGCCTGGCCACCAGAAAATACCGTCTGGCAATCATCTTCATTTTATCAATCCCCATGTGTATTTCATGCAAGTCATTTAAAATTAAAGATCTTAATTTTTGGGAATTACCACTCTTTCACGCCATTGAAGACAACCAAACTCCAAACTTAATTCCTCATTGATCTTATAATGAGGAGCTAGTGGGTTTTCTCTCGTTACCCTTGTGAATTTCCAGTTGCCTTCTCTAACATCCCATAATACTATAGACAGTATTTTATCTTAGGGCGTCTCATATGACACCTCCATAAAAGAGAACAGTACCTCATTCAACCTCCTGAGAAGAAGTACCTGGTCTTCATCAAGAGACTCCCTGACACTTGATTCTAAAGGAAGACGTGACAATGCGTCAACATTGGAATTATCACTAGTTTTTTGAAATTCCACAGTATAATTAAATGCAGCTAATTTTAAGAACCATCTTTTAATTGTGGATGATGCACATATGGGAATTGGTTTATGAGGTGAAAATATATGAATTAAGGGTCGGTTGTCTGTGACCAATTCAAATTTTCGTTCCAGTAAGTATTGTCTGAATTTCTCAACGCCAAAAGCTATGCTCAACGCTTTATTTTCTAGTTGAGAGAAACGTTTTTCAGTTAATGTTATAGAAGCAAAAGCTATAGGGCATTCTTCCTTTCTATCATTTCTATGACTCAGAATTAAACCTAGTCCATAGTCCATTAATAATGATTTACATTTTTAAAATAACATTCGATATTCTTTCGTCCAATTCCATCTACAATATTTATTCAAAAGTTGATAGAATAGCGCTAAAATGTTTGCTATATTCTTTATGAATCTATAATAATAAATTAAGAGTCCTATGAAAGATCTTAATTGCGAAACATTCTTTAGGTTCACGCGTCTCTATCACTGCTTTAATTTTATTTTCTAAGGGATGCAGTCCATATTTATCCATTTTAAACCCTAAATATTCCACCGATTTCTTTTTAAATTTACATTTATATCTGTTTAACTTTAAACCTTTTTCTAGCAATGATCTAAACAATAGATCTAAATTTGTTCATGATCTTCAAAGTCTTTTCCTGCAACCAAAATATCATCTATGTAGCAGGCCACACCTGGCAAATCAGCAAATAGACCTTCCATAATCCTCTGAAATTTATTTGGTGCTACCGCTACGTCATATGGTAGTCTTTTATAAGAAAACAACCCATTTGTTGTGTTTATATCAATAGCAGCTTTGGCTTCTTCCGCTAACATTACTTGTAAGTAAGCCTGTGATAGGTCTAGAGTCGAAAGTACGGTGCTTGTAGATAATTTTGAAAAGATCTCATCGATCGATGGAAGGGGATACCTATCTAATTCTATTGCTTTATTAGCTGTACATCTAAAATCACCACATATCCTTTCACTACCATCCTTTTTTAATACTGGTACTATTGGAGCGGTCCAATATGCATGGACTATAGGTTATAAAATGCAAGAATTCACTAAACGATCGATTTCATTCTCTACTTTGTTTTTTAAAGAGAAAGGTAAACTTCTGGCCTTACAAAACACAGGAGTCACATCCTTTTTTAAATTAAAATTTATTTTAACATCCTTTAGACAGCCCAAATCTTTGTTAAACAAATCTGCATATCTATCAATCAAACTATTTATATTAGATTAATTATTTAAATTTTTAATGCTAAACAATCTAGAATAATCAAGTTTTAACTGTTTAAGCCATTCTCTTTTTAACAAAATTACCTGGATTTTTCATTTACAACTATTAATCGTATCAGCTGGCCCGGCTGATAGTACCCTGTAAGGGCTCCTGATCCAGGGATACAGGATGAGCAGCGTTTGTACTCCATGTTAGGAGCGGCTGTACATGGCGTCTGTTCCTCATGTCAGAGGCGGCCATTTCTTTTGGAGCTAAGTCGGCCTGCCACTGAGTAGTGCTCCCAGTCTTAATGACAAAGGCAGACGCATTTTACTTTACCCAATCATGATGGTTGTCAAATCTCCCCACTATGCTGCATCGGCCGTCGCGCAGAATAATCAGGGCCGCGTCTGGAGTTTAGGCAGAGGGCTTCATTCGAAAAATTCCCTACAGTCTCCCAATGCCAAATTGAATGTTCTTCAATGCAACATCAATGGCATATCTACTAGTAAGAGCAAGGTTAAACTGGATGAGATATTATCACTGGCGGATTCCAAAGGCGCTAATATCATTTGTCTGCAAGAAACCAAGCTTAAGCCCAACCACCTTTTTAAGGTAAAGGGCTTCAAAATACTGAGAAAAGACAGGCCTTCAGCAGATGGAGGAGGAGGGCTCCTGACCCTCATCAAAGACCTTTCTTTTGAAGAAATTGACACTCCTTCAACAACCCATACTGAACTACAGGCCTTCAAAATACACCTACCCAATCAGAGACCCCTAACAATTGTGAATACTTATCACCCACCCCAAAAACCAGGCCCAGAACTAGACTTAGTTGCACACCTACTTAACCCCAATATACTCATCCTTGGAGACTTCAACAGCAAGCATCAATCTTGGGGCTGTTCCCTCAACAACACTGAGGGCTCTATCCTCAGCACCTTCATTGATGACAACAACCTCACAATTGTGTCCCATGGTCCTACCTACATCTCTCACTCCTATGGAACTCCGCAAACACTAGATCTCACCATCACCTCCCCATCTATGCAACAGTTCACAAAAAGCAGCACCCTGAAAAGCATCGGAAGCGACCATCTTCCTCTGCTAACAGAAATCTCCACCTCCACTTCCCTCCCAAAATCTTCACAAAGACTTTTCTGGAACTATAAGAAAGCCTCCTGGAATTCGTTTAAAACATTGTTAGATAGTCTTCTCAGCAAAATCCCACCAAATTCCTCTTTAGAAGACAGGTGGAAGAACTGGAAGTCTGCAGTCCTAATTTCTGCCAAACAAAATATCCCCAGAGGGAACAGAAAATTCTACATTCCTGGATATAGAGAGGTACTAGATCTTTTGAAAGATGAAATAGAAGATAGGAACCAAGTTTACCAAGACCTCATTGAGAACAACAACACCCTCCTCATCAGAGATTACAATCACCTTGCTGCAAAAATTAAGCTTAAGGCGGACCAAATCAAACAGAATAAGTGGATTGAAATCTGCTCTTCAATTGACCCAAAAACCAGCGACACGAAACTATGGAGACTACTACATGCCCTCAATCAGGACACTCCATCTCACAGCAGCTCAAATACCTTCAAGGATAATTCTGGAAATCCCCTCACAGACAAATACAGCATAGCAAATCATTTTGCCCACCATTACAGCTCCACCGCAAAACTTAATTTTAATTTACAGGATAAAATAATAGGTAGAAAATCTAGGCTCACCAGAAACCTTGCAAAATCCAAACCCAGCCACAACATTTTCAGTAAACCTTTTCAAGAGCATGAACTGGACGAAGCTTTAAGTCATCTTGACCCTACAAAAGCTCCTGGTCCAGACAACATCACTGGACCCATGTTGAAAAACCTCAGTTCCCATGCCAAACTAGAACTCTTAAGCATTTTCAATTACAGTTGGAGCTCGTCTACCCTCCCTAAAGAGTGGAAACATGCCACAATTATCCCCATCCACAAACCAGGCAAGCTTGAGAACCACCCAACCAACTACAGACCTATCTCTCTGACCTCTATTCCCTGCAAAATCATGGAACACATGATTCTCAATAGGTTAACTTTTTATCTTAACCTCAACAACCTACTAGACCCTCATCAAAGAGCTTTTAAAAAATATCAAAGCACAGAAGATTCAATCTTTTACTTCGTTCAACAAACCCAGGACAGCTTCCATCATAAACCTACAGAATCCACTATAGCAGCCTTCATCGATCTTTCCCAAGCCTTCGACAGAGTCTGGAAGGAAAAGCTAATTCTCAAACTCGACGAACTTGGAATAGAGGGAAGTATGCTGAGTTGGATCAGCAATTTTCTATCCAAACGTACCATACAGGTTAACTTCAACAACATCAAATCAAAAACCACTCGTATTTACCAAGGTCTACCCCAAGGATCAATCCTAAGCCCTATTCTCTTCAATATTTACCTAAATGATGTACACACTTCTATCAAACCGCCAGCCAAAATTGCCCTTTACGCAGATGACATAATCATCTGGGTCTCCAAAAACAACCTCTCCGATGCAGAACAATCTCTGAATAAAGCCATGAAAAATCTACAAAAGGTAATTCAGAAACTAAAATTATCCATCAACATCAGCAAATCTGAAATCGGCCTCTTCACCATCAACAACCACCTTCGCCACTGGACCCCAAATATTTTCTTAAATAATTCAAAACTTCAATATTCAGATTCCCCAAGATATCTTGGTGTCACACTCGACCCTGCGCTCACTTTTAAAAAACATATTGACACCATGATAAGCAAAGCCAAAAATAGGCTCAAAATCCTGAAAAAAATATCAGGCTTAAACTGGGGTGCAAATGCCAATATCTTACGCACAACATACCTTGCACTCGTAAGACCTATTTTGGAATATGCTACACCAGCCTGGATCAATGCAAGTAAAACTAACCTATCCAAAATAGACAGAATCCAAGCAAGCGCAGCTAAAATCATCAGCGGACTTCGAGGATCCTGCCCAAATCGCATTGCTGAACTCGAATCCAACCTTCTTCCCCTGCACCTAAGGAGAAAAATCTGCTTTTCAAAATTTATAACAAAAAAAATCAACTCTCCAAAAGAACATCTTACAGGAAAATTTATAAGAAATTGGGTCCCAAACCAAAGATTAAAACGCCCCACTCCTCTCAACATGGCTCACAACTCTAATCTTTTAGACATCCCAATTAATCCCAAACACAGAACTTCCTATCCCCCACACAAAACTCGCAACAAACTCATCTGTTTCCCTCATCTACCATACAATCCCCACAAACATGAAACTCAGCCAGAATTACTTAAAGCTCTTAGCCTCCAAATCATTGAGGAAAACAGCTCCCTCTTCGACATCACAATTTACACTGACGGTAGCCAACTTGAAACTGGACTGTCTGGCAGTGGAATTGCTATCTACAAAGATAAGATCCTGGAAAAAATCTCCCTCTCCCACCCTAGACATCTTTCAGTTTATAAATCAGAACTCTCTGCTATAGATACGGCTCTAAAAGACATCAACATCAACTCGCCAAGCAAAATAATAATCTACTCCGACTCAAGAGCAGCCATTTATACCCTTCAAAGCTGCTTCTCCAGTCAAGAACCCCTCCTCAAGAGCATTGCTAAGTCTGTAAACCGACTCCCAGCCAACAGCTCAGTCACAGTGCAATGGCTTCCAGCTCACGTTGGAATTCCTGGTAATGAGCTGGCAGACTCTCTGGCAAAGGCTGGTGCTCTTGGCCTACCTGAAGCAAGAGAATCCACCACCCAACTAGACGAAAGAGACCTCCTCCGTACCATCAAAACCCAATGCCTGCAGGAATGGAAATCTGATGCTGCACATGACTGGTACAGAGCAGGAGGGACAAGCACCGGTTCTGTCCTCCCAAGAGAACAACAGTCTTTGATTTCCAGACTTAAGTCTGGTCATCTACGGACAATGACTTTCCAGAATGGTTGCAAGGTTTTCCCACTATGTACCAAGTGCAATTCTCAGCCTGCAACCCCAAGACATATTATTGACTGTATTGACTCATCCATTGATGAGCTCTACTCTTCCCCGGCAGACACCATCAAAAATCTCAAGCTTTACAGGCTTGATACCTTAGTGTGATTGGGTGGAGATAAGAAAGAAGAAGAAGAAGAATCGTAAATATTGGTAGGCTTCTTTTACAAAAACACTTTTGACCTATAATCTCTATTGATTTACCACAAAAGGATTTTAATCTTAAATTTGTTGGAAATACATTTTTACCTTGCCAATAAATCTTATAAATATATTTAGGTATTAACGTAACTGGACTTCCTGTATCTATTGTAAAGCACAAAGAATAATCATCTACTGTTAAATTTATTGTGGCATCAGTTTCGCCCTGTACAGAATATATAGAGTCCTCTTGTACAAATTTACATCCCCACATTTTTTACTTGCTTTGCAGACCCTACTTAAATGACCCAGTTTTTTACATTTTAAAACAAGTCTTTGTTCTATGAGGGCAAACAGAGGCCACGTGTGAATGTCTTTCACCACATCTATAACACATTATTTCTCCCCTTTGCCTGAAAGGCCTATGCTGCACCATACTATTATTGTATTCACCCTTTTATCTTTTCCATTCACAGGGGATATTTTGGCCACTAATTTATCTTGTAATTCTCTTGTATTTATCTCCGCCAGTTCGGACGAGATTGCCACTGCAAAACTTCATCCAGGGTGACATCGTCGTTTTCTTGTAGTAGCTTAGTTTGCAGGCTTTCCAACTTGAATCCAGTCACAAAACGGTCTCGCATCATGGTTCCCAGCATATTGCCGAAATTACAATTTATTGCTAAATGTTTCGATTCTCTAAGATATTCCGAAATTGATTCTCCTTCCTGTTGAATTCTCTTTAAAAATCTGCATCAATGTGGTATCACTTTCTTCTTTGGATCCAAATGCAGCTTAATTCTTTGAATAATAGTATCATAGGGTTGATCATTCATTAGGCCAGGAAGAAAATGTCGTTTCCCTGCTTCAAAGTATCAGAATCTGGTAGCGAGGTAAAAATCAGCACTTTAATCTCCTCCTTCAGATGAAAAAAAGAGAGCCTCAAATTTGTGTACAAAAAGATCGGAGTGTCCACCACTGGGCTATAGCATCTAAAAGATACTATTAACTTTCAACTTGTCATGCTGATCTTTTCTACTCCTTTGTTTTCTTGATCCAGATAGTTTAAAATATGTAGTTGTTATACTTGCATAAACGCCGTTTTCCTCAGCTTTTTACTGGCTCTGTAGATCGCGCATCTTCGTCGCCACTTTTGTTGTGTCGTAATTAGACGTACAAGAGCTCAAACTTGACCATGGCCAACAACAAATGTCCAATTTATATATACATATATTTTTACATAATGAGGCTTTAAATGATACAAATAATATTAATATATTTACATAAACAACAGTTAATATATAGCGAGAAGAGTAGGGGACTGAGCACATATCCCTGAGGTACACCAGCCCATGTTCTTCGGTCCTTGGAAAATGTTCCATTGACCCGAACCTTTATCCTTCTTACCCTTAAGAAGTCTGCAATCCAGATTAAGGTTTTTTTCTCTTACTCCGATGTTGTGCAGTCTTTCAAATAATTTCTACACTCGTTCAAAAGCTGAGGTCATATCCAGGAATACGGCCGTTGTCTTCTTTGGCGGTTTTTCCTAGAAATCTATTATTGATTGACAGAAGTAGAACAGTTTATCAGTTGTACAGTGTCTGGATCTTTAGGCAGTTTGGTAGAAGTTTATTTTATTATTGTTAGTGAGCCAGACTATGAGCCTAGAGTGGATAATTCATTCTGTTATTTTACAAAGTATGCTGGTAAAAGCAATTGGCCGATAGTTCTTGCATTCCTTGGCATCTTTGGTTTCAGTATTGGCACTATAATTGATATCTTCCAATTCTTTGGTAGTTTACCAGTTTGCCATGAAATGTTCAGTATTCGTAGGAGTTGATTTTTAGCTTCGCCTCCAAAGTGTTTAATCATTTGACCAAAGATTAGAGCATCTCCAGGTGACATCTTGGATTTAACTTTCCTATTGATGAATTTAGCTCATTCAGTGTGAAGTCTCTCGAGTAAATATCTTGTTGATGGTAATTTCTTGCTTGCTCAACTAACTTGTTTATACTATTTTTTAGAGTCCTGCCTTCATTCGTATAGCTGAGTCTGGAAGTGCTTGAAAGATATTCAGCAATTATGTCAGCCATCTGTTTGTTCGTTCACGCTGTTCATATCGGTTAGAGTATTGGAATATTAGTGTTGGTTTTGAGTTTTATAACACTAATTATATTCCAGAGATGGCTTTCCTTTTTGGATCCATTTTCTTCGCAGAATTCTGCCCATTTTTCTTTTTTGAATATCCAAATTTCTTGTTCTATTTTGTGACTAATTTCAATGAGTTCCTTTATGATTTCTTCGGTTTTATTTGTTTTAAGAAGTTTATTTTTATTGTCTCTCTCTGCAATCATTGCCTCGATATTGTGGTCCTTCCAGTAAAGTATTCACAGGTCTTTAGGTAACGATACTTTTTCAGCTTTGGATATGTTCAAAGAGAATTTTTCCAAGTTTTTGTCAATCGTTCTGTGATTCAATTCTTCGTTGCACAGTTCTTCAAGCTTCTCTGTAAATATTTTTCCAGTGTTCTTTTATTCTGTTGAAAATTCTCAATTTTGAATTTTAGGGTTGTTAAAATTGGTCTGTGGTCACTGATTGCACTTTTCAGAATTTTCCATTGTGTTGTGGGTGTGATGTTGTAATTTATCGCTGTGATGTCTATTGCGGATTCTGTGCCTGTGGACTTGGATAGATAGGTGTTCTTTTCGTTAACGGCGTAAAGTCGAGTTCGGTTGGCATGTCCTCAACCTTCTGACCTTTGTTATCCTGGACAGGTGATTCCCAAGTTGGTGTTTCGGCGTTAAAATCACCAGGTATGATTGCGATATCCGAAGACGCTTCACATAATGTCTCTATCAGGCCTGTATTGATGCTAGTATTATCGTGGTGATAAACATTTATGATTGGAATTGTTTTATCTGTAAGATAGATTTCTATTGCCTGAGCTTCTGTCGTGCTTTCTATAGGCTTTCTCTGATTATAAGCGATTTCCTTAAATTTGATTTCTAGAGTTTTAATCAAAATGGCAAGTCCTCCTCCTAATTTTCCCGGTCTGTCCATTCGTAGTTTTGTATAATCTTTGATATTGAATCTCAGATTCTGATTCAATTTTGTCTCCCGAGGACAATTAATATGTACATTGTTGTCACAGAGAAGACAAGTCAGCTCTTTATTTTCCTCTGGGTACCATTTATATTGAGTTGTAGTAGATTGAATTGTGTCCTCGAGCTGCAGCTCCTGACGCGGCGGTTACCCCGGACGCGGTAGCATAACTGGAGATATCAGTTTTGTTCTTCATTTGAAAATGGGTGCCGTTGCAACGTTAGTCATCTTCGAAACGAACCAGAATTTGGTCAAATATTCCAAGGGTCCAGGGGGGACCGCATGGAGGTGTGGTCGGACTTCTCCCCTTCCCACTGGAATGCCGTCACTACAGGAGCACTCTTGGTGATTTATTTTCATTGTGATTCAGAATCTGCCACTGAAGCTTTACGAGCGTTTCGTTCCTTTAAAGGTATTCGAAGCGGTAAAGGACCAATGAGTTGCTACTCTCTAAAGCGATTGATTAAAAGTTTTTAGGAAACTGGATCTCTGGAAACAAAACCTCGGAGGGGAAGACCATCGACATGCAAGTCAGTGGCTGTTACGGTTTTGCAGAATGCTGAAGCTATTAAAACGTTATCCACGTAGGAGAAGTAAGTGCTAAACAAGTTTCTCGACAAACGGGGATTTCGTATGGAACAGTTTGGAGAGAACACACATTTATAATTTTTCTATAAAAATACCCTAACAAAATTCAAAGTGTCCACGAGTTTAAAGTCAGCGATTTTGAGAAGCGTCAAGAATTCGCTGCATGGGTTTTCAGGCAAATTGATATTGATGGAAACTGGCTGTCAAATGTTCTAAGAACAGATGATGCTCACTTTTATCTAAAGGGAGAATTTAACATTCAAAACTGCCTCATTTTGGCAACAGAACCCCCTAGGAATTTTACAGAAATACCACTTCATCAGCACAGAGTTACAGTTTTGTGTGGGTTCACTTCTTCTTTTATTTTTGGGCCAATTTTCTTTGAAAATATCAATGGAAGAACTTTTAAAACCGTTTTTGTAGCTGGTGAACGTTATGTTCAACTTTTGAGAGAAAAGGTTATTCTCATATTGCAGGACAGACAAGCACTAAGCGAAATAACATTCATGCAAGATGGAGGACCTCCTCATATCTCCCGCGGTGCCAAACAATTGCTGAAGGATACGTTCGGTGAAAATCGTTGATAAGTCGCCACTTTATATACCAGTGGCCTCCAATATCACCAGACTTGACGCCTTACAATTTCGGTTATGGGGGTACATTAAGTCGCGTTTTTATCGATGCCGGCCTACCACATTGGCCATGTTGAAGGCTTCTATCAGATGGCACGTTTTATAAATTTCAACTATTTAATTGTGACCATTCTGTCATCTATCGTCTACAGGCGGTGTTTGAGAATGAAGGACGCCACATTGAGCAAGGATTGTGACCTAATGCAAGAGAGAAGGCAGTTACCTCATGTGTTATATTTTGCAGCTCTTTGTTTTGGGTTATGGGAATAATAAATGCTGTCCTCACATCTTGACTCTTTTTTTTTTTGTTAATTATTTGCCCACATCTTATATTATGTCGTGCAGGCCAAAGTGTTATAACTTCTCGAATAACACTGGTATACACAATTTTAACCCTTATGTTTAGTTTATCGCTTTTCGCTCATTAGAATAAATAGCATAAGGAATATTTTCTGTATCCCCCCCCAACTTTAGAAATTTTGCGCAAAAAATAATACAAAATGATTTTGCTACCACGTTTTTCAACGCAAAAGGTCGATTTAAAAATGTTTTTTTTTTTGAGGGGGTACATTTTCAAAATTATGTACAGTATAATAAACAATGATAACATTTGACAAACCCATAGGATATTTGGAATAAAGTACGACAAATATATTTTGTCACTCCCCTCTATATTTCATCTTTGGATCATGACAAATATCCAGTTAAATAGTCAAGTGTCGCCAATTAGTCAAGAAACTATACATTCCTTATAGCACGAAATCCTATTAGTAGTGCCATCATAATTTTTGGTACTATATTAACATTTCAAAAATCGTGTATTGATATTAGTAGTTATTTTCAAACATTCAATCTATTTCACAAAACTCCATCTAAAATATAAATATTTTTTGCTACATGTTTTAATTTGCATATACCTATTTTACATATCTCAGATTGTATTTAAAAATCGTTAACCATTTCTTCTAACTTTTGGCGTAATGGTGTTTTATTAATTCATCATTTGATATTATTTGGGTTCTTTCCTGGTATTCAAAAAGGAAAAATACGTGTCGTTCAGTTATATTTTTCAATTTATCAAATAATTTGGCCGCTTAATAGCTGATTCTGGTAGAGCGCCATCTAGCGAATAAAGTTGTAACTAAAATCAATTTCGAATTTTTCATTATTTGCCATAAAAAATCCCATTGCATCCTGAACACAATGGTGTTTACCGCATTGCTCTAGCGCAAATATTCACGGAGTTATTAATTTTTAAAGTTGTGCGGGACTTTTGGATCACCCTGTATATGGCATCACACTATATAAACCCTACGGTACTACCCTACACGGTAGGACATCATAGAGTTAATATCATGTGGTATATATGGCATCACACTATATAAACCCTACGGTACTACCCTACACGGTAGGACATCATAGAGTTAATATCATGTGGTACATATGGCATCACACTATATAAACCCTACGGTACTACACTACACGGTAGGACATCATAGAGTCAATATCATGTGGTATTTATGACATCACACTATATAAACCCTACGGTACTACCCTACACGGTAGGACATCATAGAGTCAATATCATGTGGTATTTATGACATCACACTATATAAACCCTACGGTACTACCCTACACGGTAGGACATCAGAGAGTCAATATCATGTGGTATATATGGCATCACACTATATAAACCCCACGGTACCTACCCTACACGGTAGGACATCATAGAGTCAATATCATGTGGTATATATGGCATCACACTATATAAACCCTACGGTACTAACTTACACGGCAGGACATCATAGAGTCAATATCATGTGGTATTTATGACATCACACTATATAAACCCCATGGTAGCTACCCTACACGGTAGGACATCATAGAGTCAATATCATGTGGTATATATGACATCACACTATATAAACCCCATGGTACACCGCAGGAAATCATAGAATCAATATCATGAGGCATATATTGCCTTCACACTGCATACATACTTGTATATCATGAGATTTGCCGATCTTGATAAAATATAAATAGTGTACACTTTGGAGGACTCAAAATAAACAATTTTCGATGTTTCTGAAATCGCCAGACTGCTAGCAGAAAACAAGAAATTCTAAATGACTTTTTTGATATAGTTAAAGAAAAAAAGTAGAAAAATATCCTGCTAATAATTCAATATTTTATCAAGAGACCAATATTATACATAAATTATACCGATTTTACTAGTACTAAACGAATGACCCGGCTTCGCCCGAGAATTCCCCCGAATGAAATTTTCTTCATACTGAAATAACATCAATAATAAATGGTAGAAATGCCATATAATAGCAATACGGGTTTATAAAAAGCGACATGCAAAATTTAGTACCAATTGGTTTAGTAGTTTTTGAGTTTATCGCGAAACAGACAACAGACATTGACTTTTATATATAAGATAATAATATAAATGAGTTTTAAAAATTGTAAAAAAAAAAAAGAAATGCATCGGCCGGGAATCGAACCCAGGCCGCCCGCGTGGCAGGCAAGCATTCTACCACTGAACCACCGATGCTTATTAAAAGATGGCCATATTTGAGCATTTATTTCATTCACAAAAGCAAACGATGACAGAATTGATTGTTGATGACTCTGATATATATTTATATAATAAACTAGACGGGTGACCCGGGCTTCGCCCCGGGATTGACCCGTGTGCATATCTACCCGAGTGATATATATTTAGATAAGATTTTTTTAATAATTGTTTGTTATTAGCATTATCTATTTGTTAGCATCAGCATAATTTAATCTAATCTTTGATAAAGGACGCTGTTCGTGAGCTAAGTAGAATAATTTGAATATATAGTTTTAATAATTGATTTATATATTTTTTAAAATAGCCTATCGTCTTCCCCGTTTTTTTTTTTACCTATGTATGGAAATTTTGGTTTGAATTAGTGAACTACTGCGAATTTGTATACTGGACATACAAACAAACAAACATACAAACATTGATTTATATATATATAGTAGAAGATATTTTCGGAATTCTCAAAGAAAATGATGATATAGTTTATAATTTTATTTTATTAGAATCCAGGGTTGATAAGATGGAAGAGGTTGTTCAGAGGAAGTAAAAAGAAAAAGTTACTAGGATGGAATGGAGACAATAATGAATTTGGACAAGATTATGAAAGTTAAAGCCATTTATTCAAAGACAAGAAGAGAATATTGGTGGCATTGATATATCCTGTAGTCGCTTATCGATGAGAGTTGACTCACAGAAATGAAGAAAGAAAAAATTAAAGCTTTTGAAATGAGAACATGGAGAACTCTATTCAAATTTCCATTGAAAACAAAAAGGACAATTATTCCCATGCTAGATGAAATTAATCCAAAAAATGAATTCCTAGAATCCCGTAAAGAAAAAGAACAACCTACTTCGAACACATAATGAGAGGAAATGGATGAGAACAAAGATGTTGCGAAACATTGAAGGAAGAAGAAAAAACGGAAAGACTGCAATGAGCTGGCTGGAAGGAGCCAAGAAACCTTACGGTGGGTCACTAGATGAGCTCGAGTGATATCATCAAATTGGAGAATATTTTGTCCCTATAGTTACTAAAGTCGGACTCGACTTGATGGACACTTAAACACCGGTATACAAGGTGTGTCTAATAAATATTGAGACTGGTCAAAAATAAAGAAAAAATAGAATGATTAAAAAAAATTATTAGTATTTTTCAAAATAGTCCCCTCCCGCATCTCTACATAATTTCCATCTCTTATCCCATGATTTAAAACATTTAGAAAAGGCATCTTTCGGGATGTTCTTCAAGACCTTTTTCGAATCCGCTATGATGGACTCTCTAGTGTCAAATCTCCTTCCTTTTAGAGCCATTTTGAGTTTTGGAAAGAGAAAAAAATCATTTGGAGCTAGGTCTGGGGTATAGGGAGGTTGGTGAAGTATTTGGATACCGTGTTTAGCCAAATAAGTCAGTACAGATGTAGCGCTGTGTGGTGGTGCATTATCATGATAGATAATCCAATTTTTGGAACTCCACATTTCACTTCTTTTCAGGCGAATTGATTCACGTACACGTCTCATAATGTTTAATTAAGACTCCTTATTGATTGTTTGACCTTCCTCTAGATATTCATAATGCACAATTCCCTTTATGTCAAAGAACGTGATCAATAAGACTTTGTTTTTTGACTTGCAAAGTCGGGATTTTTTCGTTCTTGGTTCATCTTTTCCTTTCCACTCCATGGATTGGCGTTTTATTTCCGGGTCATACCCGTAAACCCATGTCACATCTCCAGTTATTACTTTTTCCTTCCAATTAGGGTTTTCTTCCACCATTTCAAGCATTTTTTTTGACAACTTCGACGCGATTCTCCTTTTGTTGGATTGTGAGCATTTTAGGGACAAATTTTGAAGGTGTCTTTTTTAACTGCAAGTCTTCTTTAATTATCGATCCAACTAATGATTTTGATATCCGTATTTCTTCCTTAATGTCCCGTAACCCTATTCGTGGATTTTCTTTTATCAAATTTGAAATTTGGCTCACCTTTTCAGGGTTCCTGTGCAGAATTGGACGTCCCACACGCTTCTCATTTTTTACCGATTCCATTCCATTTTTAAATCGTGAAAACCATCTAAATGTGGTGGGCTTATTTACATTTTCTTTTCCAAATGCCAATTTCAGCAAATCTAAAGTTTCTGAAGCCGATTTCCCAATTTTGTAGCAAAATTTAATACAAATTCGTTGTTCGAATTTTCTATCCATTACAAATTAGAAGTTGTTATGCAAGGCGTTCTTTTTACAAGCTTACAATTTATCGACTGCGCGCGCAATCACGTGATGTGATATACCGCAGTGTAGCTGAAGCTTTCTATTTTTTTAATCGACGTTTTTAAAAAAAAATATCATTTCATTTTTTCTTTGTTTTTGACCGTTCTCATTATTTATTGGACACACCTTGTATATGGCATCACAATATATAATATCAAATCCATTGATTAACAGACACCATCAAAAGTCTCAAGTTCTACAAGCTTGATACCTTAATATGATTGAGTGGAGATAAGAAAGAAGATGACACAATATAAGCATCACAGTACGACACTACACAGTGGGCATCGTAGAGTTCAATATCATATATATATATATAATTGATATCTTGTGGAGGTTAGGGTTTTCTTGAAAATTTTGATGGATGGAGGATTATCAGAAGGTGTATTAGGTTCAAAGGTTTTCTTTTCGCCGACTATTTCAAGAATTATTCTGAAGGTCGTCAATCATATCCAAAACACTTGTATCTATGCACTTCTATATATGCGCGGTATTTCATTTCAAAACTCTGGATATTATATTTGTCATATAGATATATTCAGCATGGAGGAAGGCGGCGAGAAAAAGTTGTTTTTATCCCTCGCAGATCCAATCGAGGAAGCTTCCGTGAGATGAAACAAGGAAGAGTGGAAATCCCAGTTATAACTTTCGATAAATTATAAGAAAAACTTGTGAGAATCGCCCACTTAAGTCGCCGGGTAATCGTTGTATATGGCGCAAATGATCGAAGTTAACGGTGTAAAAACAAAATGTGGCGGCAAAAGGAGTGACGGGCGGGAGCGCGCGCCGCCTTGCGGGGAACTTTGTCCGGGTCACGGCGCTGCTTCCTTCCTCCTAGCGGTAGGTCCGGCCGAGCCTCGCTCCCCTCTCTGACAGCAACACTTCAATATTGGGGTTTAGGCCGATGCTTGGAGCCTATGTTGCTCCTAGAAACTCTTTCTGTTTCAAAGAGAATGTATTTTCTCTCAACCCATCTTATTTGCAACATGAACGCCAGCGATAGCTGAATCAGAGAGTGTTAAAGTATGTTAGAGTGTTTCCTAAATTGTTGGGCTTATAGGTAGATAGCGTTGTATATTGGTAAATACACTATTTATCGATCCAATATATGTATTAATACTTGTGAGAAGAGTAAATTAATATTTTAATAGAGAATAATGTTAATATGTGGCTTTAAACTTTATATAGAGAATTTATATATGGCTTTATATAAATCTTGTGTAGAGAGTATATGTATGATCTTATAATCCTTGTGTAGAGTATAGGTATGGCTTTATAATCCTTGTATAGAGTAGAGGTATGGCTTTATAATCCTTGTGTAGAGTATATGTATGATCTTATAATCCTTGTGTAGAGTATAGGTATGGCTTTATAATCCTTGTATAGAGTAGAGGTATGGCTTTATAATCCTTGTGTAGAGTATATGTATGATCTTATAATCCTTGTATAGAGTATAGGTATGGCTTTATAATCCTTGTATAGAGTAGAGATATGGCTTTATAATCCTTGTGTAGAGTATATGTATGATCTTATAATCCTTGTGTAGAGTATAGGTATGGCTTTATAATCCTTGTATAGAGTAGAGGTATGGCTTTATAATCCTTGTGTAGAGTATATGTATGATCTTATAATCCTTGTATAGAGTATAGGTATGGCTTTATAATCCTTGTATAGAGTAGAGATATGGCTTTATAATCCTTGTGTAGAGTATATGTATGATCTTATAATCCTTGTGTAGAGTATAGGTATGGCTTTATAATCCTTGTATAGAGTAGAGGTATGGCTTTATAATCCTTGTGTAGAGTATAGGTATGGCTTTATAATCCTTGTATAGAGTAGAGGTATGGCTTTATAATCCTTGTGTAGAGTATATGTATGATCTTATAATCCTTGTATAGAGTAGAGGTATGGCTTTATAATCCTTTTATAGAGTGAAATACCTATCTATCTATATATATAAATATATATATATATGTGTGTGTAGTGAGTGTTTGAATGTAAGTTACTTATTCTACCCATCCTCAATTTTAAAATTTGTGTTAAAATAGTTCGGAGGTCAAATTCAACAAAAGAATGATGGATTAAGAATAAGCTGAATTAGTATATTTGACATTTAATTTCAAAGAATTCACATCCTGTTTGATCAATTCTAATTTTCAGAAATACAGAAGTGTGATGTGTCATCCTTTAATTGTGGCCTAATCCGCTTTCAATGTTATAAATCAAGGGTTAAAATGCAAATATCCTACTCAAAGAGATAAACATTACTAAAATATTTATATCAAATAAATGTAGTATCGAATTATTCCCTTATTTTAATAAATGTGTAGGTTCTAAATATTAATACATGACTAAATGTGAATTAATTTGCCATCTTATTTGTCAAATTCTTCACTGGAATCTTTTATCTGGAAGAATTTTTTTTTTTTTAAATAAAAGCATTCATTTTTAAAAATATATCATATCACTTTTATTTTGCAACAAATTAAGTTTTAGAAAGAATAGGGTTTGTGTTTTCCGATTTTTCAACGATATATTGTATGTTATGTCCTTTTATGAAATTCTAAGAATAAAATATTGAAGTTCACGCATATAGGAGATTCACTTTTCAATTTGACGCTTAGCTTCGAAATAACCATCCAAATAGCAGTAACAAGCATCAGATATCAAAATGCCTTTTAACTCATAATCCTCCAATTCCTCTCTGTAGGATTAAATTTACTTAATTATATTTCTTAGCGCATTTTAAGCTTGTAAAAAAATATATATATATACAGTAGAACCTCCCTTTAGATGACACCCCGCTAGCGGACACCTCTCTACAAAGGACAGTTTTCATTTACAAAATTATCATTTTTACTATTTAGCAACTCCCCGGTAAGAGGACACCTCTCTTAAAGGACACTTTGGCTCTGCAATTAGATGTCCTTTACAGGGAGGTTTACTTAATTGTATACATTTTATAAGCTATTTCTTTTTCTTTAAGCGTTCAAACTTACGGAAAAAAAATCTCCTTACCCAGAAATAAACGAGTGGTAGGAAAGACTTCTACATACATTCTCTTTATATAAATAATAATAATAAAAGAATACTACACACGTAGAACTTAGGTTTCGTTTATTTGTGGAAAAGGGAATTTTCTTCCCCTAAAGTTCAAACACTTAAAAGTAGCGTATATGATATTTAGAAATTTATAGTTTTCACATAAGAAATTTTAATAACTCCTTTCTGTGTTTTAATGTTTTGACTCAGTAAGTAGTATGAGAGTGGTAATTAAACACCATTGTCTGTACACCCTCGGCTAGGGAAAGTCTTGGCATTGACCTCCTTTCGTCTGTTACTTTCTTGACGTCCTTCTTTCCCTATTATATCTTTATAAAAATACCTCTCTATCATTGTATATGTATTTTATTATAATATTTACATTCAATTGAGGTGTGTTAAGGTAAACATATTCTATATGTTATCTGCAGTTAAACTTGTGTGTAAATTTTCTTCTTAATTTTGATTTGTTTAGAATCGCTGTTAAGGCAACAGCCAAACTCTTGAATATTCTCTAGAATCGCTGTTAAGGCAACGGCCAAACTCTTTAATTTTCTCTAGAATCGCTGTTAAGGCAACGGCCAAACTCTTGAATTATCTCTAGAATCGTGGTTAAGGCAACGGCCAAACTCTTTAATTTTCTCTAGAATCGCTGTTAAAGAAACAGCCAAACAAAGGTAAACTCACCCAGTAGGTCACCGTTGATCAACTCACCTACTACTCATTTTTATAAATTTGTAATCTCTTAGTTTTATTGTCGAATATTCTATCGTCACAAGATGCCGGGACTGCAGACACCCTTGAATTGCCCCCACACCACCCCTGCATAGCCCCTTTGACAAACAATGGACCCTTGCCTTTCAACTTCCCCCGGTTTACCTACACCGCACACATTTGGTCTCCTTATAGTCCTTCAAATATACGTGTGAGCAGGAGGCCAGTAACTGATCCTTAAATCCCCCCATAATGTATAACACATATGTTTTAAGAGTTAATTAATATACACTCATAGGGACAAACCTTAAGGAAGTTTCGTATTTTAATGTCGCCAGCCATCTGTTTTTTTTTTTTTTTTCAAGGAGCAGAGGCAATTTTGTTCACACTTGGTTATCTCGTGTGTCTTCAATAAAAGTCACTGTGTATCAAATATCTTTCAGAATTATTGTCTGAATTCCGATAAGCATACTAAAAGGTACACTTTCCTTCAGTGTTGACGATGGGTGTATTTCTCTCTCTCTCTCTCTCTTGAACAGCGACAACAAGTTGATAAAATTTGCACAAACCGTATTTTCTCAAAGGGTGTACTCTTTTGTAGACAGAATTAGTCCTAAGTTGTGTATCTTCTTGATCAGCGACCATAGTATTTAAATGGTGGAAAGATATTGCTGTAGTGTTCCTCTCTTTTTTTCTCAGAAGTAGTACGTCTTATTGCTCTACCGACTTCAATACCTCCAAGCACTCTTTTAAATACAGAAGAAACATTTCAATCGCGTTATTGTAACGTATTTTTCTCCTGTAGAAGAGCCTTCATGTGCCCGAAAGCTAGAGACTAAAGATTTTGAAACTTCTCCCCGGAAGCCTTCTATTTCTATATACTTAATATCAAACTCCTGGACATAAATTAAACAATTCCACAGTTCTCTGGAGATGAGTTTCTTTTCATTTTATTAACGTAATCTCAAGCTTTCGGGCATCACGCAGCGTTTATTTATGTTCTCCTGTAGACAATGACAATAAAACAATTTTATTGACATCTTTTCAATGCATGCAAAAGTGCACAATCTGCATTATTATTTTATTATGTTTTCCTGTAGACGGGCAGATATGCCTGAAAGCTTGACGTTAATAAAATGAAAAGAACCCCATCTCCAGAAACCTTTGTTTAATATATACTTAATATTGATACATAAGAGTATTCTATTGAATTGCGATATAAAATAGCTGTAAATATATATAATGACCACTCACATGAGTATTGCAGATAACAAACGGCCATATATCAGAAGGAAAATGCACTAAATTACATATTTATATAACATGATAATACAAAATACTCATTTGAGAAAAGGATCCCTTTCTATTCTTTTAGACTAATATTTTAAGATTAATATTCTAAGCTTTTCGACTTAAAGAAACCACTTGACAATAATCATATAAAAGACAAAAAAAATTAAGAGCGGCGCCTCAAAATATAAATAATATATTTATCGCCTGCTTATTCTATACATTACTCAATCAAATATTTTTGAAAATAGAGCAACCCATAAATAAATCTTTAATTAAGCTTTAAAATATTATAACACCTTGATAAAGATTGGCGTTCAGCCAACTGGAATATTGGTAAAATAAATGTTGATCCAATATATGCCTTTTTAATTAAACAATCAAATATGTAGACATCATGGAGAATATTGCTCTAATTTAATGGAAAAATCAAAACATTCCCGAAATGCCCCAAATCCGATTCCCAACCAGCCAGTCCTGAACATCTATTGAATTGTATCAAATCCTGCAAAAAAAAGACGTCTGAGAAAATCCCAGGACTATAATAGAAAGGCTGAGACAATAGAACCTAATGGAGATCGTTTAAACGACTTGAGGAAGAAGCAACAACAATCAAATATGCTATAGAGCTATGGAAATTTATATTAATATTGATCTCTAAATATGCTCGTGTATGTATTTGCCAGTATGTAAATGTATTTTCTTTATATTGATCTCTAAATATGCTCGTGTATGTATTTACCAGTATGTAAATGTATTTTCTTTATATTGATCTCTAAATATGCTCGTGTATGTATTTACCAGTATGTAAATGTATTTACTTTATATTGATCTCTAAATATGCTCGTGTATGTATTTACCAGTATGTAAATGTATTTACTTTATATTAATCTCTAAATATGCTCGTGTATGTATTTACCAGTATGTAAATGTATTTTCTTTATATTTATACCCGAGTGTGTGCATCTAAATCTATTTATATATTGATGTGTTTATAAGTAGTTTTCAAGAGATATGCTCTGAAATATATGTTTCTATTGCTATATTTGTTTCGATCATTGGTTCCCAAACTTATTCGGACCACCAATTCTCACTAAATCTTTATTTCTGTTTACAATCAAGAGAGAGAGAGAGCTCTGTGGAATCAAATAAATTATTTTAAAGAATACGAATGGAAATTCTAAAATGGTGTTTGACCTTGAATTTTGTAAACCCGTGATGCTATCCTTTAAATTCTGCACAACGACTCAATGCGTATGCAGTCTTCAACACCCAACTCTGCAGTCACAGGCAAGATAAATAGGGAGAGACCTTGTTAAGTAGAGTCACCATGTGGCACACAAAGACAAGTAAAAACAACAGCCGAAGAAAAAAGTGGGAAACTCTAGTTGGTCAGCCGAGCGAGTATCACGTCAGCCCGTCTTCCAGCCACTGAAAATCTAACCCGTGAATTCACAGCCTTTTCAGCTTCCATTCTGAAAACTCGAATTTTATTACCAATATTATGGTGTGTCATTCAACATATTTTCTTTTTTGTTGTTGTTGTTGTTTCTTAAGAACGAATTAGGAAAATATATCTCTTATTGGGGGGGTTGTTTATACTTTGTTAATCCTTTTTCAATGTACGCCAGCGGTGGGAAAAAACAAATAAAAACAGAGATGAATAATCCAAACAATTATAAATGCTGAGATATGAATCCTGTGACCTTTTGGTTGATTATTTAAAATCAGGTGTATCTGCCCACAACCAAAGATATAAAAAGTTTTATTTTGAACCCAAAAAGCACCATTCTTCCAATTTAAAGTAGAACGAAACACAAGGTAACCAAACCAAATCCAGATAATCTATAATTCAAATTGTGCCTTACCAGTAGAATGAAACAAAATGATAAGAAACCTATATTGGAGTGCTAAGGTATAGTTCAATTGTCAAATAAATATATAGAGTGAAATAAGGTGAAACACATGTAAATATCAGATTACTAGGGACTTTTGCAATGTTATTCTGGCTGAAAATACCATGAACTGCACCTGCTACAAATGACGAGGTGTTATCACTAGCGGGAAAACAGATGTACTGTTAAAATTCGAAGAATATGGAAACCATATTGTGGATATGTGCGAAGACATGATTGCATACTTAAAATATTGATTAAATAATGCATTGAAGATCAAGAGAGGACGACCTCTTACTGCCTTTATGGATAAACTGAAGAGAAGAAAGCATTTATCAGCATTTGAAAACTATGGAGCAATCAGCTAGGAGAGAGGATTGAGTAGTCACGCCAGTTCTAGGGCAGCCTAAATGATAATTGATGACTTACATATTTGAGCATATATCATATCATTTCTATCCGTGTACGGTGCCTCTCCGTACTCGACATATCCTACGGCTGGCTCTATGACGACAGAAGCAAGGAAGCACCGCGATCCTGTGAAAGTGAGATTACATCGCCAGGTCGTGAAGAGACTGTCGCTGATAATTTGACGGTGAAAATCATCCGATTATTCAAATTGTGAAATTTGCATAGCCCTCGCGGGCGAGTTTTTGTCAAGGCGGAGCGAACCAGGGGGATCAGCATGTTGTTTGTTGCGGAGGATAAACAAGCCGTTGCCCTCAGATAGACTCTACAATATTTACATACAGGAAAGGATATAAGTATTATACATATCACAACCACCTTAATAACCACCGTGTGTATTATCCTCTTCAATGTTTGAAAGCTCCTCCGTTGTCCTTCTAGAGAATAGATAAAGATATGATGGAGATAAGATTTCAGAACAATTCACGAGGATGACTTCTAACGCCAAAATTGGTTAACTGAGGTTCTCGCGAAATCCACAGAAGTCTACAAAAAAAGAGTTCTCAACATTTTATTCCTTAAAATTATTGTTTTATGACTAAGCATACCTAGTTGGGACGGGTTGTTGATATATATAACTGCTATAATTCTCTTCTTAACAAAGATTCCTATTCTTTCTTCTAAATCAGTCTGCCCTCGTACAACTAAACTATGAAAAATTGCCTATTTTTTGTTTTTAATTTCTCAAGAAAACACGCGGTTGTTGAGAAATATTTTCACTGCCTTTTTTAAAATTGCATATTGCCCACACCAGGGGTCGGCAACTTTTGAATCGGAAGAGTCAAAAATTACAATTTACAAAATTTCAAATTTT
The DNA here is from genome assembly GCA_030710605.1 of Cordylochernes scorpioides. Taxonomy (NCBI): domain Eukaryota; kingdom Metazoa; phylum Arthropoda; class Arachnida; order Pseudoscorpiones; family Chernetidae; genus Cordylochernes; species Cordylochernes scorpioides. The sequence goes on along the minus strand of CP092865.1, from coordinate 162,566,536 downwards.
TTAAAAAGCCACAATTTTTTTCTTGCCAACAATAAATAGTACTCGCATAAATAATACTATATAAAGAGCCGCAGCTTCACATCCAAAGAGCCGCGAGCCACAGTTTGCCTATCCCTGGCCCACACGAAACTCGCTATATTTGGTCATACTCTGACCGTGGTAGATTCAAATTGTATCAAATTGGTGTTAAGAGATAGAGTTAAAATAGACGCAAAAGGCCGGGCAGTGTGCATAGTTCTCATCTGAAATATGGTAAATAATATAATGACACTTGTGTGTAAAAACCCATGTGCGCTCGCGCACACTTGAGAATCATAAATAAATAACAAACCATTCTCTCCTAAGTTTACAATTTCTCGATTGACCGTCACAATTTTGGAACAAGTGTTTGGAGAAGCTCCTCTACTTACTTTATTTCATACTAATATCTTCTATGCTATTGAATATGTGTATATTTTCTTCAAAATAGTGTTTTTTTCCTTTATAAAACCTGCTTATAATACTTCGTGTTTTATTCATAAATCTCACTCTCTGCAGATATCGTTAAGAATATTACCTTAGATCTATGAAGGCTTTATAGGTTGTTTATTACTTTTTGACCTAACACATCTAATAATAGAAATAACCTTATATTCAGGTATATCCAGTTGAATGAGGAAAGCGAAGACACAACTGATTCTACACTCGCCTTTCCAGTGATACGCCAATCTTGACGTATGCACGGTGTGGCCAGTGGACATATGTCGGACCTGGAGGCTGTTGTTGGGTTCTGTGCTGCCTGGAGTATAGGAGCCTCATCTATGCTTTCTTCCTGCGGTGAATCTGTATAAGATCGGTGGTTTTAATAAAGCTGTATGTATGTATTCAGGTATACAAGATTCATATAAATTACTTGCATCTTGTCATTCCTTGGGTGTAGTTGAACTCTTGACCGACTGGCAGCGGGGAAAGACTCGAGTGGTGACTCATTATTACGAACATTTGGAAATTCAATATAAAACCGCAACAATGGACACTTATAATTCTTCTATTATTGAGATTTAAAAAATATTTATTAATCTCATATTAGATAATTTTTGTTATTGATATATAATGATTTTAAAAGTTCATAATTTAGATGAGTTGATACTTCTTAAACACGAAATATTCTAACAATACGCGACTTATTCTAGGTTCCAGAGACATGTACTCGTTGAGAAGCTTTTGTCGAAAATCCTTGCTAGCGATCGAAACAATAATTCAATAAAGAAGTGAGAAATCCATTTGTAGAACTGCAGATTCTAGATTTTCTTTCACTTCACGCGCATTTCCTTTTGCTTTTTCTATAACATATCTTTAAATTGCTTCTCATTATATAAGGGAAATTACCTCTATAAAGCGTTTTGATGATTCCTCTACATAAAGGATAAATATTTCCCTTTCGTCCCTAATAAATGTGTACATTTTGTTTAGGCTAAGATCAAAGTGTAATATCGATTCTTATCAGCTTAATATAATACATTCTAAAATGAAATATAAAACTATTAAAGATTGAAATATGGTGCCTCATCAACGTGGTAGGATAGGGAAGGCGTGTCGAAAGGAGCACTAAAAGAGAGGGGAGAAGCACGTCTCTCCCCCCACGAATAATAATAAAAAAAAAGGCCACAGAGAGACCATAGGGGCTAACTCTCTCCCTGGCACGTCATAAACAACGTCCAGTTTATGACGCCGTGAGGACTGAAAAAGATCTCTTTGTCGGTTGGACCATTTCCACAGGCAGCTAGCGAGCGGTCATTCTACTCAACCACACTCGCAACAAAATGTCGTTTTTCTTCACTTCATGGATTATCTTCATCTCTCCCAAGTTTTTTGCACGTCGGGAATTTATTAATTCAGAGGTTAGTTCTGGTTATTCATCAGAAAACCCCTGTTTACCGCTGTGTTGTTTTTATCAAGCTGATATTAATACAACATAGAGTTGCGGGAGGATGATGTGCCATACCTCTCTCTTTAATTAAGCATCAGACCGATGCATTTGTTGTTCACCCTAGTAAATAAAACTTTACTGGTGATGATGATGAATGAGCTTCAACATCAGTGATGGCAAATTCAGACCAATCTTTATACCATGGTTTCGGGCTTTTTGTCTGAATTTTTCAAACTTGATGTTGTAGCTCATTTTTCATTATCAATAGTAAAAGCTTTTACTAGGGTTGTAGTCGTGCTCTTCATTTTTTTTTTTTGACTTGTAATATTTTAAAAGTGTTTAAAAACTATATTTTTTATTAAATAATGAATATGCAAAATAATAATACTTCACGTTGTTTTATTTTAAAATGAATAATAATTTGTATATTTTTGATAACTCTGTGACCTGAAAATATAGAAGTTATAGATATACATAGTTAGTTCGTTGCTGGTAGATGTAAATATTAGCCACCATTTTAATTTGTCAGTTTGTATTTAAATAAAAAAATAATTAATTTGATAAAAAAAAAGGCTAAGGCTATTTCTTAAAAACATCCACCACAAGGGTGATAAACAAGTGTATCGGTCTGATGCATACATAACTAAACGTGCCATGTATAGTACATTCATTCCTACCTAAACCTCGTCATCTCACTCCTGAACTTACTCCTATTTCTCCTATCAAGGAAATGGGTTGGCCAAATATCAGGGAACAGGCTAAATCAAGGTTTAGTTGGTTTCTGTTCCACTAGATGGCGCTCTGCCATCTAAAAGGTTCATGTGCTCGTGGTCAGAATATGCCTTATTTGTTTTTTACTCCTATTTGTTCCGTTTATTAAAGAAGGATTTGAAGAATATACACTTTGTCTCCAGGTAACCCTTTTACACCATAATCATTCTTTTCCATCGAAAAAATTAAAATTATGCTTTGAAATATATTATAATTTATTTACACCAAATAAAATTTCCATATATGTTCAGGAATATTCGTATATTATATAGTGGAAGCTACTTTGAGCATTCTATTATATATTCCCTTCTATTTGTAATTTTCAGTTGACAAGACAGTTGCCCGCCTTGTACCTTGACATTATAGACAATTGCCTGGTTTTGTTCTTCATAAAGAGGTGAGCTGGGAGCGGCTCTGAGAATTCACACACCAAGTTATCAGTCTTCGTCTTTCTTATCTCCACTCAATCATATCAGATTAAGTCTGTAGAGCATGAGACTTTTGATGGTGCCTGCTGAGGATAAGTAAAGCTCATCAATGGATGAGTCAATACAGTCAAATAATGTGTCTGGGTGAAGAAGAATGCGGCTGCCTTTGTCATTAAGACTCGGAGCACTACTCAGTAGCAGGCCGACTTAGCTCCAAAAGAAATGGCTGCCTCTGACATGAGGAACAGACACCATGTATAGCCACTCCTAACATGGAGTACAAACGCTGCTCATCCTGTATTCCTGAATCAGGAGCCCTTACAGGGTACTATCAGCCAGACCAGCTGAGCCCAGAATTTTTAGCGAGCTTGTTACTGCTCTCCCTCCTCCTTTTTCATCTGGGCTTGGGACCGGCAAAAGCGAAGTTATCAATAATCTGTAAGTTCTGATTTAGAATATTGTGCCATACAGCTTTTTAAAGCTCTAATACTGTATTAGGCGATTCTGCTTCCGATACTTAATTAAGTCATTTTAAAAATAGAGCACACAATACATACCTAAAGCATTAGTCAATAAAAAGGCGTTTAGCCACAACCGAAATATTGACAAATGAATCTTTTTACTCAATACAATATAAGCCTTTTCATTATCTAATTTAATAAAATCTGAGAGGCAGTAACGTGCCACCATCTATGTATGAGATAAAGCCATTAAGGACGGGCAGTAGAAGGGTTTTTTATTAGGTAAAGAAAAATTCTTTATAAAATATCTCAAATATTTTCATTGACTTTTATATCCAATATATATACTAGATATAGAATTCTTCTTTTAAAAAACTAAAAATACCCTTAACTAGCAGATTCCTTTTACAGCCGTGGATGGCGCTACGCACGCACCTCCCTTTGTGTCGGAATAAATAGACGCACACACATATATTGTGGAGGTACATAATGGCAGGGTAATAGCACCCACCTCCACGAAGGTGATAAAGTTGTCACTTGGTACAAAACCTCACATCTGTCAAGTCAAGGAAGATAAGGGCGTGTGCACGATTTCCCCCTTGAAATATTGGGGGCTGGCTATCAGATGGAACTTTCCTTGTTGTGGATTGAAATGGCCAACGTCTTGATACAGGATTGTGAGCCGATATTCACCATTATAGCGATTCAATTTTGTTGTTGTTGTCGTGTCCAATGAAGAGCCTCAGATGTCCCCGTGTATCTCTATCACAGCAGTCGCAATGTCCTCTATCTTGGTATAGATTCAATTTTTACGAAATAAAAGTATTCCATAAACGTCTTCATAAATTAACTGCCCGAGAATTTAGACACAGCGCCATCTATCTGCGTGAATGTGAATTTATTATCAGAGCTAAATATTTTGTTCTATTTGTTACAAGACAAATTTCTACAGCCATTAAACGGAATATAGAAAGAAGGTTTGATTTAGATGTCACAACTGGAAGCAAAGGCTTCTAATATTCGCTTATTCTATTATTGATTGCAGAAGCTTTTCTTTTAAAAAAATTGATAAAAGTTTTTTTTTTTTCTGATAACGATGATTAATTTGCATTTTTCATAAAGATCCATGGATCACTTTGGAAACCACTGAGTGGGTTTCAAATAGAAACCGCAGAACGTGCGGTAAAATAAGAACAAAGTTTAATGATGCAAAATATTCGATCATATTTACAACACGGAGAGAAAGCAATAGAAAAAAAAAAGATAATTGCGAAAACATAAAAATAAATTTATATTCTGTCAAAGGTGGTCTCTCAAACCTATTTTTCTACATTGTATTAATAATATATTAAAAACAAAAAGACATATCCTGACCAGGCTCACGTGAGCATTTCTAGATGGCAGAGTGCCATCTAATGGAACAAAAATAAACTAAGCGTTTATTTAACTCGTTCCGTGATATTTGGCCAACCCAAAATAAAATATGAAATACAAAAATGCAAATACAATTTCAATTATTTATAGTCATTATTATTGAGATAGTATCTTCTTTTAATTTCATTAATGCAGTAGTTATAGTAAATATAGTTTTTTTTTTTTTTTTGGCGATGGAGAGTGGTGAAATTCAACATACAATTCCTTCCAGGTATTGCAAGATGGCTCTCTCTCTCTATCCATTAGCCTATTATTATTATATCCATAGAAGATAGTGGGATTTTCAAAATGAAGAAACACTCGGTTAATTGAGGTATTACGGTAAAGAAGTTCTCATGGAAGTTTCAAATTTCCACGAAAAACAATCGACACAAGATAATGCAAATTTGATTAGTTCGGAAAACAAAGAAAACGAAAATTACAGCTGGGCCACCTCAGCAATTAAATAGGGAAAAAAAGAGATCCTGTGACGTAGAGCAGCAGACAGACGTTGTCAGGGCTAGGTCGGCGTCATTTTACCAATGATTGAATGGAGCGCGGACTTCAATTCAATACAACAATATATTGTTACGTTGTACCCAGACGCTGTTCATGTTCTTTGTCTAATCAGGATGGCACAAAGATACACACGTGAGTTCGTAAGGATGCAGCAAAATGTTTTCGCTTTATTATACGTCTTACTGAAAAGAAGGAGTACAATAAGTGGGACTTGCCTTCAAATTCTCCGTCAGAAGGAACTTTGACGCCGTGGATGTCACTCTTGTGAAACGTTCCGCTCCACTCTATATATGTCCAGCCTGGACTACATCGCTTCGTAGGCCGCTCCAATGTCAGGCTCTCCTGGCACCGTCTTGCAGGATCATCCACACGCCTCGGAGGCAACTCCCCTACGTTTTCTACTTCCCGCAGATGTGACCAGACCCGTTGTCCTCCCCCACGCTGGGATGCAGTTTTTGGCGTCTCATACATGGCAGCAGGGGCAGCGGGAGTCCATCCCTCTTTCCTCAACTTCACTTTGGAATCTTGGCCTCTCGGATAGCTTGTCATCCATTTTACAATATGAAGGCGTTGGACAAATCTTCGGTGTACCAAATGGTGAAGATGTCTGGCCAGGTATTGGAAATGGCGGAGTGCCTAGTTGAAGAAGGACTCACCATCGTAATCACTCTTCTGAAAGCTTTTCCTTATAGGAAAAGGGCGGAAATCACACACACACAAACCCTGCGGCCCTACTGCGGGGTTATCACCCTGACCACGAAATTTTGTCCAGTTGTGACTACAGATAGGACTTCGTCCTTCTGAATGAAGGACTTAAACCACCGCTCCCTGCCAAGTTGTCTTACACCTACATCACCTAGGTGTGGCACCGCTCGGGTCCCTTCTGCCCCTCGGGGACCAACAGTCAACACCTCCCAGCATCTACACCCGCGGCTAACCGTTTCCTACTCCCCAGGGGACTCGGACGAGATTTTTGCTAATATAATCTTTTTCTATAATTCTTTTTACACATATAATAAAAATATAATAATAATAATGAATATAATTTTTTTTTAAACAAATTGATTTACCAAAGCAATCTAAAAATATATATATATGAATAATTTTTAAACATGCACCTTATATTTAATATTATTTTCGTGCAATATATAGATAAATGATAATATTTATATAAAACAGAATCTTTAATGAAAAGAACAACTGGTATAATAATATTATATTTGCGTATTTTCTCCAGAAAGAGGGAGGAGGCAAGGATCAGTTCGTACATCCATATTCGAGAATGAACCACAGGTATAGTCAGTTACAAATAAATTGACCTACTAATAGCATTCCAATCCCTGCCTCTGTGCACGACACCAGTATCTCCAATTCCGTAGAGCATCGCTAAGATATAGGAGCTATGTGGTTGGTCAGAAGGGCCGCCGTCAATCAAAGTGATTGGACAGACAGCAGGCGGCTGTTAATCATCCCAGGGAAGTGATTGGTCAGCGACGTAGTAGCACTTCCTAGGAAGTACGTGCCCGCACTGCCAAGCGTCGACCTCTCAGGTCCCCCTCCAGCTTCTGACGGGTCGATCTTTAGAGGTCAATAGATTCTGTTCTACACTATGGTCTACCAATAATCTCTTCTACGTCCATCCATATATGGTAGGTAGTTCTAATAAGATTTTGTGCCTCGTGTTGGACACGAGATGTGCGACAAACACAATGTTCTAGACCTGACCGCTATTCCCAATTTAACCAGGTAGAGCGTGCGAGGGGTCTAGAGAATATATGCCACAAACGACTGATAAAGTAATATAAAGCGTCATCTACATATATAAAATGAAAGCATTAGATACGAATGTTTCTCTTACACATAAAACTAACTTTTACTTTCCTTACTGCGGTTTAAAAATATTGGGAGGGTTTGGCTAATCAGTGGTGAACCCTCCCAGCGGTTTAGCCAATTTAATCTACCAGACCGTTTTTGGATCATTCTGATTATATATGCTACACTGAACGGTGGAACCTCAGAAATGGTGTCCGAACAAACTATGGAAAAAGGCTTTTTAAGAAGGTAGAATTACACATGAAGTGACTGATAGAATGTTTATTCGATATGCGACCAATCTATGGCACTGAAGTCCTATACTTGTTCTGCCCATTTTATAAACTCTGTTATATGATCATTTGAATACAGAGAAATAAATTATGATGCATTAGCGCGCCATCTGTTATGAAAATTTGAAACTTTTATAGACGCGTATGATTCTTTTAAAAATTAAACAATTTCTACTGCCCTTACTGCAATGCAAAAATTAATAGGAGGGCCTGGCTCACTAATGGTGAACCCTCCCAGCGGTATGTAAAAATATGGCAAAGGCAGAACTGAGTCAAGACGCACAGCGCGCACAAGTAGAAATGGGGATAATATCGCCTCCCTGTAGAGGACTCAATAAAAAACTCAGGAGATAGTTTAGTGAACTTGTTTGAAACCACTAAGTGTTGGATATATAGAAGCAAGTTAAATGTTTGAAACCACTAGATGTTGGATATATAGAAGCAAGTTAAATGTTTGAAACCACTAGATGTTGGATATATAGAAGCAAGTTAAATGTTTGAAACCACTAGATGTTGGATATATAGAAGCAAGTTAAATGTTTGAAACCACTAGATGTTGGATATATAGAAGCAAGTTAAATGTTTGAAACCACTAGATGTTGGATATAAAGAAGCAAGTTAAATGTTTGAAACCACTAGATGTTGGATATATAGAAGCAAGTTGAATGTTTGAAACCACTAGATGTTGGATATATAGAAGCAAGTTGAATGTTTGAAACCACTAGATGTTGGATATAAAGAAGCAAGTTGAATGTTTGAAACCACTAGATGTTGGATATATAGAAGCAAGTTGAATGTTTATTGAATAGTTTGGTGTGATAGTGAAACACTGGATTGTCGACAACAATAGAAAGGGTTTTCTTCAGGCCACTGCAAACACCTTCTTGTGCACCTAAGGATTTGTACAGAATACAATAACTCATATTTCCTAAAATTAAGAGACACTTTGTTTAGTAAATGTTTTTATTTTCTCAACGTTTCGACAAAAATATTTTGTTCTCGTCAGGAAAAATTAAAAATTGAAGCATTTAGCAAGATAGGCATTATAAATTACTATTCATTTTTAACGCCTTGTCAATTTTTTATTTTTTTCTGACGAGGACAAAATAATTTTGTAGAAACGTCGAGAGAATAAAAATATTTACTAGCAGAAGTGTCTCTCAATTATTTATTTATTCCAAGTACACGTGGTACAGGTCATGATAATCATGGTGGGTATTTAGCGATTGCTTTTACTCTAAGTACAACACATATCTACACATGTGAAAAGCAGTTAGAGTTTTGCATTTAAAAATGTGCCAGAGCCCCGTTTGATTACTTGCACTCGCTGGTGAGGTTGGACTTTTGCAAGAATCGGGGGCCATTGGAACATTTTTTTATTAGAAAAAAAGTGCCCAATGCGGGATTCGATCCCGGGTAGTAGCGGTCGTATACCACCCTTCCACCGACCTCTTGATTCTAAGAACGATGAATGCCGGCAACCTCTATCTCCATGATGATCATTTATATATTATTGATAGACTCCCGTTATCTATAATTGTGAAGACGTAGTAGTTTATACCTCGCTGTGACAGATAGTTAAATAGAGATCAAGTGTGAAGTACCATCTAATAACCGTTTCCGCGAACTAGATGCCTCGGGTCGGTGACAAAACCACAACACTAGCTTTGGAAAACTGAGAAGCGTCCACTTGTAGACCATGGTTCAGTCTAATAGCCATCTTCATTCAAGTGTAAGACAGTTCTATTCCTCAAGAGGTTCTAAATTGCCGAGGCCCATTCATTAAGGCCATTGTGTCAAGTGAGAGAAACATGGAGATATTTGAGAGTAGGATCTAGGATTGAGACGCCGGCGTTCAACACTTTCTAAGTACATTTGAGAATTTCAAATTGGATAATCTTCAGCACCCTCATTTACGTCTCTGTCAGAACGATACCTGTCAAACACCTTTATAACGTTGTTTTAAATCCGTCTTAATAATTCTATCCAATAATTGGATGAAAGTGAGCTTCCTTATCTCGCCCTGTCTAGTCAGCCTCGGTCCAAGCATTAGATTCCGCTACATCGCCTGAGGGCTGATGTGCCAAGTCTCAGAAAAGACATTTATTTGTGGTGTGTGTCTTCGAGCTAAAAAATAATAAATGTCTCACACACAAAAAGCGTCAAAGTGTCCGGGGCACATTTGGAGACAATAGGCCAGCCAGTCCCTAGAAAGAAACGGTTAGATGCAATTCCTTTGTTGGTTCGAGAGCGGCCAATTTTCAGATTGGGAAAAAGAAGAGAGCATATAATCACCCAATTTCTTGTGCAGGGGATGGAGAAGAAAAAAATGGCGACGTAACGGATAATTGGAACGGAGAACAACGGGGAACCGTGTATCTTTTTTCGTTTTACTGCATAATTCTTACGGCGTTGTAGGTCAAAGAATCTGCATTAATTGCCAGAGCATTGTTTTGTGGCAGACACAAAGAACACAAAAATGTCCCCCAAGGGGGCCATTGTCTTGACATCAGCTGAGTTCTGGGAGCTAGCTGTTCTATTGACGGAAAATTTCTTGGTTCCATTCACACCCTTCGTTCTTGGCCCCAAACCGTTTCTTTTGAATTCACAAGTTTCACTTCTTGGATACATCAGAGGAACCTTTTATTTGAATTCTGACATTCTTTGCTAATCATATTTTTCATTTATCCATCTTATCCCAGTACAATTTCACATTTGTACTATTTTTTCACATTCTTTGCTAAGTTTGAGCAATATATGGCATTGACTGGAGACATGGAGATATCTCTGTCAGGTACGTACTAGCCCACGTCAACAGCCAAGTGATTCTTTCAAACTGTCGCTAAGAATTTTCAGGCATTTTCAGTACCAGTTATGTTCAATTGGCATTTCATTTAGTGCACACTTATCATTACGATATAATTCATATAATTTTATATATAGTAGAACTACCTTCCTGTAGAGGACATCTAATTGCAGAGCCAAACTGTCCTTTAGGGAGAGGTGTCCTCTTACCGGAGAGTTGCTAAATAGTAAAAATGGTAATTTTTCAAATGAAAATTGTCCTTTGTAGAGAGGTGTCCGCTAGCGGGGTGTCCGCTAAAGGGAGGTTCTACTGTAAATGATATGACATTTTTGTTAATCTCTATGTAATTTTTTTCTTGCAAACTAATAAATATGAATATTTTATATTTCCTACATAACAATATGATATCATTAAAAACTCGTTCACAAAGAGAATTCTGACTAAATCTGTTTAACGTGACGTGGCTCACTTGTACAACAACAATTGCACCAGGATATAATAGTTAGCGTCATGCAAATCGAAGCAAACATTGGTAAATAAATCAAAATCAAAAATAGTATGGCCCAATATCAGGGAATAGGTTAAATCAACGTTTAGTTGATATATATTCCGCTAGATGGTGCTCTACCATCTGAAAAGTTCATGTGAGCGTGGCCAGGATATGTCTTTTTTAATTTAAAAAAACAACTGATAATGATCCTATATATGCCTTTTTATTTAAAGATTTATTTAATGACTAGCCGAATGACCCGGGCAACGCCCGTGTTTTACCCGTTTGAATGTTTTGATTCAAATACTATTTGTTACAATTATAAACTGTGGTCATGTGGCCTAGTGGTCATGGCATCTGCCCGGTAAGCGGAAGGTCGTGGGTTCGATTCCCATCCCTTGACACTTTTTTTATTTTATCCATTCTGACCAAAATCTATCCGTGAACTTCACACAGACAGAATAAGGCAATTATATATTTGACTTTTTTCAATAACAAAGTGTACGTTCCAATATGGACACCGAAATATGAGAGCTGATCAATATAAAATTGATTTATATCATTTATATTCAAATATAATGCATATATTCATTGTATTTATTATTCTAGAAGATATCATATATATTTAGTATTTATTATTGGGTATTAGAAAGCATATTATAAAGTATTTAAATAAAAAGGCATATATTGGTAAAATAAATAAAATTTGATCCAATATATGCCTTTTTATTTAAATATTTATTTATGGATTGCTCTATTTTCAAAATTATAAATATGTTGAATATTTTAAATAAAAACCTTGTTAAAACGTTAACTTTAAAAGCATTTCAGAATATGCAATAAACTAGCTTTGGAATATATTTTGGTAGAAAATATAGAAAACACTTTTTCACTTTGATAAATATATATGTGTTAAACTTATGTGTATACAAATTATTTTATTTTATAATTATAATTCTTAGAACAAACATGCTCTGTGGAGTCGATCGTCAGACCAGCTTTCCCTATAAAAACCTATTGTTGTTGTTGTTTCCTTTGGCCGGCTCAAATCTTTCTGTAGATATGTAAATATGTAATCTTATATATGTAAATACGTATTCCTAACGTCTTAACTCATGTAATACTTTCTCAAATTATGTTTTTTTTTTAAATATTTTATGAGCACAATTAAAGCAAATTGCGGCAAAACAGTTTTATTGTATTTTCTACGACTGCATAGCAATAACATAAAATACTCATGTATCAGAACAAGCATCTAATAATTCTATTATCAAACTGAAAATTCCTCTCTCTGCATAATATTCATCATAACACATGTATATATTCAAATAATAAACGGTTCCGAGGATGATGCGTTTCTTATTTTATATTCTCTCAAGTTTTCGGGTATCACAAATCCTTCTATAAGTGTATATTGTCATAAAATCCTCTAGAAGAGTTTATAAAACCTGAAGGCTTGAGAGAATGTATAAATTAAACAAGAGACCCTTCCTCGGAAACCGTTTTGTTTATCATTTACTAGCCGAATGACCCTGTCAACGCCCGGGTTTTACCCGATTAAATGCTTTTATTCAAATACTATTCGTTACAATTATAAATTGGCACCGTGGATGTCAATTTTGTGAAACGTCCCGCTCCAAACTTTGTGTCTGAGAAGCGATATTTTTATAGAAAGATGATCTGGCTTTTGTTTTCTGCTCGAATGAATGTTTTTCTGTTAGAATTTTGTTCCTGCGTACAAAATAATGAACTGGTTTCACCCGTGGTCTCTGCTTTTTGGATTTTTTCCCGATATAGTTTTGTATCTGATAATCAAACATGATTGACAGAACCGGTGTTTGTCCCTCTTGCTCTGCACCAGTCATGTGCAGCATTAGATTTCCATTCCTGCAGGGAATGTATGTAATATACTTATATACATGTAATATGATGCAATTGTTATTACACTATAATATTTGATGTATTACACTGTTGTAGAATCCTGTCGACTTAACCGTTCTGTGGCAATATCGTTGCGGGGTTTCTTGTTGTTGGATGCGAATGGTGAGATTTGGTTGAAGCGCAGTCGTTGAGTGGTAAGTGAAGCACACAGTTAGGAATAATCAGGACACATGATGAGGTTTGAAAATAAAAGGCAACTGGATTGGAGGGAAGAAGGTTTGAGAAGGAGCGGGTTTGATTGTTCCTTATCTGATCACATGGCGGTGATTGACATAGCTATGAGCTGAGCTGAGAGAGAGATCTCTAGAACAGATGTTACCTTGGTGGGAGCAAGTCGAAGGCTGATCCGAACTCGGTGGGAGCCAAGTCGCTACTGACTATTCTTGTCTTTCGATTTAACACCACGAGTTGGCTTTTTTCTCATTGGTCGAGAGATAGAACGTGCCCTTTTTCCTATTGGTTGACCTATTTAGTGGTTCCTCCCTAATTGGCCGGCGGTTTCCTTTGGTATTAGTTACGCCCGGCCTGGGTCAGGAAGTCTCGTGTTTGTTTGACTCTATTTACTTCCGCGGCTATCAAAATACGTCCGGTTCTGTCAGGAAGCATTGGGTGTCTCTCGATTAATATAACTTCTGCGGACACTAGATACGTCCTGTTTTGCCAGGAAGTGTTGGTTTAAACTTAGCTCGCAGGGACCCGGGGTCAGAAGGTTAACTGCGACGTTATTAATAAATATGTTCTCCTCTAGATTTACTTCCTATGTCTTTTGTTACTTTCTTTCCTCCAGTTACCTTATTCTTTTATTAAATCTTTGAAAATCATACATGATACATACATAGTGGGTCGGGGTTGCATTTAATTATATACAAATTATGACAGATGCGCCCCCTACATGTGAAGAATTCAAGAAGGGGTTAGCCTGAGAGAATTCTGTAAAGTGAAAAATAATTTTGTGGGAAAATTAGTTGTGGGTATTGAGGGGCTATATACAAGCATTGCTGGTGACATAAAAGTAAGTTAGAATGGTGTTGATGATATAGGTTGAGTATAATTAATAGAAATCAAAAATTTTTAATTGTAAGAAATCAATGAATGCTATGGTACATAGTGGGCTAAAAAAGGAAAATGTGCCTAAACGAATTCTACTCGAGATAAGAAAGGAGATCGAGGGAGTTCTATTAAGGTTTTTGAAATCAAAATAAAAATAATATAAAAATAGTTGAATGAAATCAAAATTGAATGTTTTTGGTTGAAAAAGAAAAATTATTTTGTTGCATGGTGATAAGGGAAAATGCCTAGTTACTTTTTTTGCTCGAATTTGGAAAAGAATTCGAGGGAATTTCATAAGGTCTTTTGAAATCAAAATAAAATAAAATAAAAGTTTTTTGAGCGAAATCAAAGTTGAGTGCTTGGTTGAATGGTGAAAAAAAAAGGAAAAATGCCTAACCATATTCTATTCGAGATTGGGAATGAAATCGAAGGAATTCTATTAGGTCTTTTGAGAAATCAAAAATAAAAATAAAATAAAAGTTTTTTGAGCGAAATCAAAGTTGAGTGCTTGGTTGAGTGGTGAGAAAAAAAAGAAAGGAAAAATGCCTAACCATTATTCTAGCTCGAGATTGGGAATGGAAACCGAGGGAATTTTATTAGGGCTTGTGAGAAATCAAAATAAAAATAAAAATAAAATTTCATAAGGTATTTTGAAATCAAATAAAAATAAAAGTGGTTGAGCGAAATCAAAGTCGAGTGTTTGGAAAAAAAGAAAAATGAAAAATAAAAAGGTTTCAACAACAAAGTGTGATTTAATGTTTTTAGTTTAATCGAAAACCAATGAGTTTTCGTTGATAATTGAGTTGTGGCAGTTTAAGCTAAGTGGTAAATAGAATGATAATTGATAAATAAAAATGATAATATAAACTAATTGGGAAAAAAAAATGATAATTAATGATTAAAAGTGGTAATAAGTTGAATAAATTGATAAATTGATTAAATATTTAAATTTTAATTGAGAGAAAATAATGAAAATGATTGATATGAAAAATAAGGTGTATTGGTTGGAACCCTTTGGTATCTACATGCCCTGATCTACATGTATTGATTGCTCCATTTTGCCCTATAAATGTTTTACTTGCTCAATTATGCCCTATAAATTTTTTGTCTCATCTGTAGCGACACTTAGGTGAAAAACGTGATTCTAGCCCTCAAGTGCGTTTATGCTGTGTGTACAGGAGACATGGAAATCTATATAACCTTTATGTGTAATTTTTTGTCTTTGTGTGTGTGTTGTGAAAAAATGTTAGAAGTCTGTTGTGTAAGAAATGTGTGAGCTAGTTCTATGTGTTGTCTCGTGGATGTGGAATTGGGTGGTAAAAATCGATATGTAGACTCGAACTGGAATCAAAAATCGGTGGCATAGCGAGGTTCCCAGTTGACCTCAATAGGGGATCTTCTCATTGTAATTAGAGATACGGAAGTGGGGTGTGTCGGGCAAACGAGAGGGAATGAAATTGGAGATCGGACGAAGGCGCTCCGCTTTGTTTACAGAGGCCGAATTTATCGCTGCGGACTACACTTCCTGTCGTGGTGTCTCAAAATTCTCATTTCCTGCCGTCTATTTATTTTGGGGTGTGGCTCGGGGCTTGTTTTTGGAGTACGACTTCTCCGACATTGTTTGGTCATCTTTCAGTTACTGCTATCTTTTCGGAGTTTATTTAGATTTTCTGCGAAGATGGTTCCTAAAATTATGAGAAGTTTTATAAATGTTTGTCCTAAATTAAAAACTACCTCTTGTAGTTCGAAGATTTTCTGCGCGGGCATGGCATAGATAAACAAGTAATTAATGAATAAAATTGGGATACAGTTGTACGGTAGAACTAATAAACCAAGGGTAAAAATCAGATGAAAGATAGGATATTGTCCCATGTTCGTCCATATTTTTGTAACTGGGGACTCTGAAATATTTGCTTGAACCTTATTAATTGTAGAATTTGAATGATTGGTAGGTTCGCAGTTCTCCTGTTTGATATCTTTAGGGAGTGGTGTGATATGATTGAACTGGTTGTCAGGTTTACAGCTCTCCTGTTTGATAGTCAATGGTTTTATTAGAGATATGTCGGCGGTAATTGGTTTAGGTTGAGATGTGTGATCGTTTCTCTGACGTGGATGTGGTAATTTTGGCATTGTTTGTGTGGTGTGTACGCTGTGCTTTATGTACGAATCTTGTTTTGCTTTGGTGCCTGTGTCGGTATTTTTACGTGAAGGTTGGTTGTATTCATCGATTCTTCTAGCGAATCGGCAGGTGGGGCAGGTTTTTACCTGTTTTGCGATGTCTTGTGTCATGTTCTGCCAATAATATTGTGCTGAGATGAGTCTCGTCATCTTGGAGATGTTTGGGTGGTGGTGTTGTGTGTGTACGGACTTAAGAAGTCTGGTTGTAAGTGAACTTGGGATTATAGTTTTAAGTACTCCTTTTCGGGAGACGGTGCGCAGTTTATTGTGATCCATAGTCACGCGAGATTTTCCCGGTGGAGAAGACTGTTGGCTCTTTATGAGTGGCGCATCTAGAAAGCCACAAAATAGGATACGAGTTCCAACGCCCGTTTCATGTTGTTGTACTCCATTTATGCTACGGACCTCATATTCGTATCTTGACAGTCTTAACCTCCATCGAAACAATCTGCCTGACGGAGCTTTGATCTCTTTCAACCACTGCAATGCGGGATGGTCAGAAAATATTGTAAACTTTCTGCCATTTAGACAGGTGCGGAAATTATCCACACTTTCCACAATGGCTAGGCATTGAAGTTCCAAGTCTGAATAATTTCGCTCGTGACTACGCAGAGATCGGCTGAAATGTTGAACGGTGTATGTCTTCCCATCAGGGTAGACTTGTTTAAGAACGCCTGTAATGCTGAATGTTGAGGTGTTACAGTACACCTGGCATGGTAGACCTTCCTGGTAAAGGTGTAATGTGGGGTGTGTGGTAAGGTTTTCTTTCAGGTTAGTGAACGCTTTCTGGCATTTGTCATCCCAGACCCACACGACATCCTTTTTTAGAAGGTTGACAAGTGGTGTCCGCAAGCGGGCGGGGTCCGGAATGAACTCTTTATAGGCGTTCACAGCTTTTAGGAAAGATCGCAATGTTTTTCGATTGTGTGGTTGTTTGGTGGCGTGAATTTTTTCTATGTTTTGTGTAGACGGGATGATTGTGTTATTCTTAACGGTTGTGCATGCGCTTGTTTGTCGTTGTTGTTGTCTTTTGGCGTGCGTGTTGCGTTTGTTGTGCGGGTTGTGTGTGTTTGTCGCGTGGTGACGTATGGGTGCGTGTATGTTGTGAGGTACATTTGCGTAATTATGGTGTGGCGAAGTGTGGTCACGTGTGAATTTTGTGTGGTAAGTGGGTGAACTGTGTCGGTGTACGGACACTTTTTTGGGCATTATTGGAATTGTAGGTTGAAGTCGTGGTGGCTTTACATGTGGTGGGTATAAAGTATTGGCAATTGGGTTGAGTGAAAAGTTGCGTGGTGTGAGATTAGAATGATGGCATGTAAATATTTGGGGTTTGGGCAATGAATGCAGGCAAGGGTTTCCATGTGTGAAAGCTTTGGGTGCTGTGCGAGTCCTTTGGGACAGGTTTTGGCCTAGCCCGTGCTTGCATTCATTTGACACATGTTTAAAGTGGTAGATGGTATTAGACAATGGGACGCCAAGTTGGAAAATAGTGCCGCGATTATAATTTAGTTTTAATTTATATTGATAAAGGGTTTTTAAGGTAAGAACTCCAAATGGCAAGGATGCATTTACCACGTGGAAGTTCTCTCTACGGGTTATTTGGCCTATTGTCAGAGGGAAAGTTACATGTCCTATTATTTTCGTAAAGCTATTTAGGGTGGATAGATCAAGGGAAGGTTTTTTAATACTTAAGTTGGGAAGTTGTGCTTTTAATCTATTGTATAAATGATACGGCAATATGTTCGAACCTGCGTCTGGTTCAATTAGAAAGGTACATGGTAGGTCCTGGGTCAGATACAAGTCCAAAGTCAATTTGATGGTGTCATTGGGTGGATTGCCTACCTTAATCTCGAAAGGGCTCCACTGTGGCGTCTTCGGCTTGGTGTGGCTGGCTTGGAATATCTGTTGGACCGGGTCGGGACTGCTTGCACTGTCCGCGCAATTGAAAGGGAAATTTAGTCATTTGTACTGCTTCCATTCGAGTGGACCGCGTTGTCGGTACACTGGGCCCGTGTCGCGTGGCTTGCTTCCGGGTGCACGGGTACGGCATGGCGGGTGGCGACTCCTCGGTGGGCGTCAGGTTGTTCGGACACGTACCGGCGGTGCGGGCGGCGGTTGTCCCGAGGGTGGCGCTCCGGAAGACCGCTTCCAGTTGCGTGGATCTTGCCCCTTGTAGCGCGGCGGTCAGTTCTAAAATTACCGTCGCCAGGGTATGTCTTGTCGCTTCGTTCGTTGTCAGTTTCTTTCCGTTCGTTGCCAGTTTCTTCTCTCTTGGTTTGTCATTGCCTTTTGTTGTGCTGGCGCCTGGGTTAATTTCCATCTTAATCCTAATTAAGCTCCATAATCTTTATCCTGTCGACTCTGTGTAATATGATGCAATTGTTATTACACTATAATATTTGATGTATTACACTGTTGTAGAATCCTGTCGACTTAACCGTTCTGTGGCAATATCGTTGCGGGGTTTCTTGTTGTTGGATGCGAATGGTGAGATTTGGTTGAAGCGCAGTCGTTGAGTGGTAAGTGAAGCACACAGTTAGGAATAATCAGGACACATGATGAGGTTTGAAAATAAAAGGCAACTGGATTGGAGGGAAGAAGGTTTGAGAAGGAGCGGGTTTGATTGTTCCTTATCTGATCACATGGCGGTGATTGACATAGCTATGAGCTGAGCTGAGAGAGAGATCTCTAGAACAGATGTTACCTTGGTGGGAGCAAGTCGAAGGCTGATCCGAACTCGGTGGGAGCCAAGTCGCTACTGACTATTCTTGTCTTTCGATTTAACACCACGAGTTGGCTTTTTTCTCATTGGTCGAGAGATAGAACGTGCCCTTTTTCCTATTGGTTGACCTATTTAGTGGTTCCTCCCTAATTGGCCGGCGGTTTCCTTTGGTATTAGTTACGCCCGGCCTGGGTCAGGAAGTCTCGTGTTTGTTTGACTCTATTTACTTCCGCGGCTATCAAAATACGTCCGGTTCTGTCAGGAAGCATTGGGTGTCTCTCGATTAATATAACTTCTGCGGACACTAGATACGTCCTGTTTTGCCAGGAAGTGTTGGTTTAAACTTAGCTCGCAGGGACCCGGGGTCAGAAGGTTAACTGCGACGTTATTAATAAATATGTTCTCCTCTAGATTTACTTCCTATGTCTTTTGTTACTTTCTTTCCTCCAGTTACCTTATTCTTTTATTAAATCTTTGAAAATCATACATGATACATACATAGTGGGTCGGGGTTGCATTTAATTATATACAAATTATGACATACATATATTCAATTTTAACCTCTATGTGACGTTGAGATTGTTTACATAAAATAGGCTGTTTTATCTTGACAAAGGTTGGCATTCAGACGACTGAAATATTGGTACATATATGCCTTTTATAATCAAATAGTTGTCAGTTGGGGCTGAGCCCCAACCTACAAAAACGTATTTATTTTATAGGAACAACTTTAGCTCCACATAGAGATTTCAGAGTTGAAAAATATATTGTGTGTGTAGAAAATTATTTATTAGCAGACTATTAATTTTTATGTTTATATATTTTATTGAACGAAAAAACATGGTGAAGGAAGACGAGTTTCTTTTATTGATGCATAGGTGCAAGCTTTCGGGTAAAAACCCTTCAACAGGCGAGAAATAAAGCGCGACTTATAAGAACTATGGTACAAATGGTAGAAGGGAATATATATATATATATATATAAGGAAAGTTGAAGGGTTTTTACCCGAAAGCTTGCACCTATGCATCAATAAAAGAAACTCGTCTTCCTTCACCATGTTTTTTTCGTTTAATTTGAAATCAGGAAGAATTCTTTATCTATATATTTTATTACTCTGCGTATACTTCCTTCATTGCTTCTCTTGTATTTCATCAATTTTAGTTTGGGATTGTGTCTTAAATAAATTGCTGCGTCATCCTGAAGTTTGTTTTTAGCAAAGTTTCTCTACGTAACAAGAAAATACATTTATTACAAACACACATACCTGCATATTCTCTGCAAACCACTTGTCTAATTAAAAAATTATAAGATGTATTTAAGCATTAAAAATATTTTATTAAGCTAAATAAACCAATTAAAGACAGGCCTACATACCGGAGAGTTCTATAAAGAGACAAAAAAAAAGGCCACCGCTTAAAGAATACAATAACAGAGAGAAAATGTGGTTTTATTGTATTTATCTAATGCGCGCCCTTTCTACACTCAGTTCGTCTGACGTAAATTAAAGACGTCGGCCCCATTTAAAGTGATCTAGGTCAAGGTTCACCAGTGATGAGAAGATCCGGGGAGTTTGTATTTATATATAAACGAATTATGTACATCTTTTATGGACGTCTTTTTTTAACATTTCTGTGTTTGTGTTTCTTTTGAGAAAGTTAATCCTTTGACATTGCTTATTTATTTAGAGATTACTTATGTTAGAATGGTGAAATTTTATGGATTTTTTATTAAAGGCTTCTTTCTAATTAAATCCTTCTTTCATCCTTTTATTAAATAGAACTCTGGATTAATTTTTAAAAAGGAATTTAATGTTGACTTTCTGTGTAAAGAAAATATTAGATTTATATACAGTAAAACTTGGATAATTCTAACATCTTTAATTGGACTATTTATCTTGGTCCCTAGAATTTCCTATAAATAGAATTTCCGTTTTTAATTCGAATTTTTCGATAATTCGAAAAATATTTTTGGGATCCCTGAGCTTCGAATTATTTAAATTTGAGTGCATTTATAAATAAAATCTATTTATATCAGCTTAATTGTCTTAATTCAAGTTATCTTGTATATAAATTTTATATTACAATTAAATGTGATTATATTTTTAAAATAATAATAACATTGCTTATTACTGGTACTATTACTGTTATTTCTGCATATATCCTACATTTCTGCTTGAAGAATCTGTAGAAGACTAAAAGGTATTAATAAAGCTTTTTGTTGTTTAAAAAATATTTATAAATAAATTATGTGAATATGGTGATATCTTTTGTACGTTCCAGGAACCTGAGTTATTTTTATTTATAAATTGTATAATCAAGAAATTCAGGAAGCCTCTGGGACCAAACTTTTGGTCGTAGAGCTACAGTCTGCACCACGCTGACGAGGGCTAACAGCCCGAAACGCGTACGTGGTTGACTTTACTTGATATAACAAGAAATTGGGTTGACCAAATATCACGGAGCAAGTTAGATAAACGTTTATTTTTCTCCACTAGATGGCGCTCTGCCATCTAAAATGGTCATGTGAACGGTCAAGAATTTTGTTTTTAAATTGTAGAACCAAAATACTAATTAATAATGTGATAAAAAATATTTATAAGAATATATTATCGAGAATCTCAATAAATTCTTAGAGATAGGTTATATTGATTTGACTTTTCTATTAAAGTATAAAATGTCATTTATCAATTAACTTTTTTGAATTTATTATGGACCTTTTTGTTTTAATAATGGAATCTTTTGTTTTAATAAATAAGGTAATTTTATTTTACGTCATTTTTGTTAATAGATAATTATGTGTGTCCCTCTTCCCTCAACATTTTACTCGAACCTCTTTTAATGTATGTGTGTTAGTTTGAATAAAATCTTTATAAATATATATCGATAAACTTTGAAATACCTTTAAATGGATATTTTTATTTGTATGGAAACTATTGCATATATAAATGTTGCTATTGAGTTTTAAACTGCTGTTATTAAAATTCAAAATGTTGTCTTGGGAATATGCAAAAACTATTTTAATCGTAAAAATAAGTAGACAGGGTCGTTTTACAAATAACACAGGTCTACAAAAAAAAACTATTTTTTTTTTGCCGGAGAAAACCTGATGTTGATTCTTATATAACTTTCCATGCTGAATTCAAAAATGAAATCAGAAGTTTTCCATCACCCATAGTTCTTGCAGGATAACCATTTTTTTCTATAAATAGGTATATACAGTAATAATGCAGAAAATGTTACGTAAGCATTTTTTAAGTAAACATCATTACATTAGCTAGCGCTTTATTTTTGACAAGAAGAGTTGTTATGTGGAGCCAAAAGCTTTATTTTATTTGTTATTAATAAAAAAATTTCTCTTTAAGAATCATAAATATTAATTTAAATGACAAATTTTTGAATTTTTAATTAAATATGTTTATTTTATAATGCAATCTGTTTTGCTTTCAACTCAAAAACAACGACAAGCTCTGGAATGCTATTTGCTGAATAACAGTTTTAATATATATATTTAAATTGAACCTAACGATTTGTTTAATAGATTTGCATCAGAAGTAACAGGTAAATTTTAAGTGGTCAGTTTATTCTTCTCTATCGATTTGCTTTCATAAATCGTGTGCACTAGACTGTGTCAATATGCCGAGGCGTTGCATTAATATTCCTGATATTTTCTGTTACATTTGCGGGGAAATAATGTTCAAAGTTCAAAGGCGAAACTTTACACCGCTCATCAAAAAATGCTATCAACTTTATTTTGGCTGTAAAGTCGGTGACCAAGATAAGACTTGGGCTCCTCATCATTGTTGTGAAATTTGTGCTCGACGTCTTACAGGGTGGATTAAAGGGGAACGCCATATGCGGTTCCAATGATATGGAGGGAACCTAAAGACCATTCTTCAGACTTATTTTTGTTTGACAAAGACTACAGGTATTACATCCAAATCAAGACATACAGTTGAATATCCAGATTTGCCTTCTGCTATGAGACCGGTTCCTCATAGTGATATTTTATCTGTGCCACAGCCTCCTGAAAATGTAATATTTAGTGAGGATGATTCAGATAAACGAGAGCAACAGTCGGATGACACAAATTTTGAAGCAGGTGCTTCATCTGAACCTCATTTGTTAACCCAAGGAGATTTGAACGACCTCGTACGTGATTTAGATTTATCCAAAAAACAGAGTGAACTTTTAGGTTTTAGGTTAAAAGGCTGGAATCTGCTGCATAAAGGCACAAGGTATGCCTTTTTCGCAAGCGTCAAGATGAATTTCAATACTTCTTTTCACAAGAGAATGATTTAGTATATTGCGATGATGTCATCTTTCTAATCGAAGCGCTTGGTCATGATCATGATACAGAAGAGTGGCGTTTATTCGTTGATTCTTCAAAAATTAGTTTGAAAGCTGTTCTCCTTCACAACGGAAATAAGTTCCCATCAGTGCCAATAGCACATGCATCCAACATGAAAATGACTTACGAAAACGTGAAACTGCTTTTGAAAAAGATAGAATATGAAAGATACGGTTAGAAAATATGCAGCGATTTGAAAGTCATTGCTCTCTTGCGTGGATTACAGCTTGGATATATAAAATTTTGTTGTTTTCTGTGTGAGTGGGATAGCAGAGATAGGGAAAGGCATTACATTAAAAAAAAAGTTGGCCAAACCGTGAAATCTTTACTCCAGGACATAAAAATATTGTAAATCCTCCCCTGATCAATTCAGAAAATATTTACTTACCACCATTACATATTAAACTGAAGAACTTTGTCAAGGCAATGGATTGAAATGCCAGTGGATTTGCCTACCTAAAACAAAAATGTTCTAGCATAAGTGATGCGAAAATTAAAGAAGGCATTTTCGTTGGACCTCAGATTCGAGAATTGCTGCAGGATGGAAATTTTTAAAATAGTTTTAATGAAGTTGAAGCAGCAGCATGTAATTCCTTTAGAAACGATTGCAAGAACTTCTTAGGAAGTGTCAAGGTTGAAAATTACCGAGACATAGTTAATGATTTGTTGCTTTCCTACAAGGCACTTGGATGTAACATGACTCTCAAGATCCATTTCCTGCATTCACATCTGGATATCTTTCCAGACAATCTTGGTGCAGTTAGCGATGAGCATGGTGAGAGGTTTCATCAAGATATATCAAGCATGGAGAAGCGGTACCATGGTAAATGGAGTCACGGTATTGTTGCTGACTACTGCTGGAAACTCAAGAGGGATGTACCACAAGCAAAGTATAGAAGAAAATCCACTGTCACTACTTTTCAAGAAAATAAATATATTTCGTTCATATAGGCCTATATATTAAAAACATTTCCAAATTTCAATTAGGTGTATCTCAAAAATCTTGCGTGATAGAAAAAAAAAAACTAATGGTATATTTGGAATCAGCACAAAGAGTTAAATTTAGATAAGATGCTGTTTCTTTTGGGACAAAGAAAAATAATTTTTAATAAACCAGTGTAATATAATAAGGTTTTTGCAAAAATGCTTACGTAATATACGAGTATCTTGCATTTTTGCTGTATTTATCCCAATACTAAAAAAGGCTGTCATGCAAAGCCCATGTGTGATGGAAAATTTCTGATTAAAATTCTGAGTTCAGCATGAAAAGTTACACTAGAAACACCATCAGGTTCTCTTGGGAAAAAATGTTGTTGACCAGTGTAATCGTTAGAAATAATCGTTATTTCTCATTTAAAAATAATTTCGATTTTTCGTTCAAAAGAAACATTTGCAGTATAATTTTCAAATTTCGTTCTACAATTATAAGCCGCATTATATTATATTATAAGTCAGTGATGAATATTTGAAATAAACTTATTGAAGCAATAATCAGAATAAGACTGATGGGCTTGAGTCCATTTACTGACTTTACAAATGTATATTTTTGGAATGTTTATACTTAGGAGAAACGCCTGTGGAAGAGTTTTTAACTCGAAAGATTATGGATATTAAAAAGTTAGTAAATAAACATTTTCGGAGTACCTGGATTATTATTTTGATATATATTTTCTGCAATGAAACATAAATAAAGTTATAGGATGGCAATTATTATTTTAAAGATTTCATTCGAAGTTTAAATGCTATATATTTCAGGCCAATTATTTCACTTCAATTTAGAAAGAAGATGTATTAATTGGAATACAATATTCGCGACGTAAAAAAAAATTTAATTTCAACATTTTGAAAGCACCTCGCAGTAAATTTTAAACAACATATCAAACGAATTAGGGGACAGATTATCTACAGACTTTGACACAAATAATAAATCGTGAAAATACGTCTAATTGAGTGTATTGTAATTAAATATTATTCTTTAAAAATAAAGAAGAAATAATTTAGGTTGTGTATGAAAAGCTTATTTTCAAAAATGTAATATGAACACAAAAATTGAAAGAAAAAAGAGGTTGCAATCAAAAATGAAAATGTATATTAATTTAATAATTTTGTAATAAAAAAATTGAAATGATTTATATAAAATTGATATGTTAAAAATATATATTGTTAATAAAATCAAAAACGTATACTTAGTTTTAGAAATATCATTTTAAAAATGATCGAATATTATACTTTTGAAAAAAAATCAACATAAAAATTAACAATTTTTTTTATATATATGATCTATTAATTATAATTTATTTTATAATCGCTTTCTCTCTAATATCTTTTTCGCTCTTTTATTATAAATCGCAGCTTATTTATCATCATAAAGATTATGACCATTAAAAATCAAGCACGTTTCTTGAATCGATTTTTCACTTTTTTATCTACGTAATCTCATTTTCCCCTCACTAAATACTTCAATAAATTTTGATGAACTTTTACCTTTTCTTATCAATTCTCTAAAGGTATTTTATTAAGCTTTTCTGATGTATAAAATACAGTCGAACTTGGATAATTCGAACCCCAAGGGACCATACAAAAATTCGAATTATCCAAAAATTCGAATTAAAGATGTTTTGAATAAAAAGGCTTAAAACAATAAAAATCTCACAATTTCGATCAATTCCTTTATTAAGAATAACATTAGTTGCTGTAAATTTACCTTTTTACCGTATATTTAGATTATGTGCAATAATTGTATGTATATACTATATACATATTAAAAAATTTCAAAACTGATGTATCAATGTACAAAAAAAGACAGATTGCTGGTTAAAAAAATGTACAGATTATTCTGCTTCGTTGGAACTCTGAAATTTAATTTTTGCCAAAGAAGTCAGAAATCTTAGCCTGTTTTCTAGAATTAAGTCTTTCAGTAAGGACAAAGGATTCTAACATATTCAACGAGTGGAAAATAGAGGGACTTACGTCATTTTTACTTTCAAAAAAAGCGTCTAAGTTGCATGATATAGTTCGTTGCTTCGGCCGCACTTGGAACGTTCATTTCCCCGGCAACTGATGACTCGTCTTCATCACCCGATGCCTCGTCGCCGTCTTGTTTTTCAATGTTGTGGTTGAGCACTTCAGCGATGATATCTGCGTCGGTTATCTCACCACATACTGCAAAATCGTCATCCACGTTTAAGAAATCGTCATACGAGATGGTAGGATTAGAAATGACGTCCTCCCAGCCGTCAACTGAAGGCATCGTTTCCGCTATAATATCATTTGCATTTTCTTCATCCTCCTCCTTTTTTACGAAACCAGCTTTTTTAAAACAGTGTTTGATCGTTTCGGACGTTACTTGGTCCCAAGCTTTCTTACACAATCGAGAGGCTTGAAGAACGTCTAGTTTGATTTTAAGGGCTTCGGAATCTCCTGTCAATATGTTCTCAACTAGAAACCGTCTGTAAAAATGCTTAAGATTTTTGATGACTCCCTTGTCCATGGGCTGGATAACCGAAGTCATGTTGGCAGGAAAAAAATTACTTCCACATTTTCCATTGGAGGGATTGAGTTGTGTGCAGTACAGTTATCGATAAATAAAATAACTTTTCGTTTTTCTTTTGTGAACTTTTTGTCCAAGTTCAAAAGCCACTTCTCAAAAAGATAACTAGTCATCCAAGCTCTTGCGCTGTTTGCATAGTCCACTGGCTTCGTTTTGACGTTCTTGAAACAACGTGGATTGGCTGCCTTGCCTATCAATAGAGGAAGCTTTTCAGATCCATCCATATTTGCACCAACCAGGAGAGTGACTCTCTCTTTGCTTAGTTTTACCCCGTGACATTTTTCATGCTTAAAAGCTAGCGTTTTGTCAGGGGTGCATTTAAAAAAAAGACCCGTTTCATCAACATTGAAGACGTCTCTAGCGTCTTTATCCTGGATCAATTCCCGTAAATTATTTTTCCATTGTTCGGCTACTTGTAGATTAACGGCCCCACTTTCTCCACAAATGGTTTTGAACGAAATTTTGTTGCGTTCTTTGAAGCCATCTAGCCACCCAGAACTCGCCTTAAAATCGGTTTTCCCCATTTCAGTAGCAAATTGTTCAGCTTTGCTTCTTATAAGGTGACCACTCACGGGAATCTTCTTATCTCTTGCTTGCTTGAACCATTTTAAAACACATTTGTCCAAATCAGGATTTCCCGGCTCCCTTAACCTTTTTCGGCCTTTATCACACTCACTTTCACTCCTGAGAATTTTTTCTTTATTTTTTAAGTACGTCGACAACGTGTTTCGAGGAATCCCAAAGTCCTTAGCAATATCGGATTTTTTTTTCATCCCCATCTCTACTTCTTTAATCGCCGCTATTTTTTCAGCCAACGTCAAAGTTTTGTATGTTCGAAGTGCCGACATATTCGCTCCTTTTAGCTTTCTTGATAAATAAGGAGTCTCAAAAATCCAATAGAAAATAAATTTATTATATATAGTACTTCTCTTGCGGCAAGATATTGCCACGTGGAAAATTAGGAAAGACAAACTTCGGCGTGACACAGCAATTTATTTAAGGCAAGGACAAACTATAATTGATAAAATAAAAGATAAGCAATGAGAGAAGTTTACAGAGTAGCAAAATATAAACATAAAAATTGATAACTCTGTTAAGAAAATAATTAATAATAATAAAATAACAAATTCGTTGTTACAATATTACAACGTCATTTCGCAAAATTTCACGCCTTGAACCGGCATCAGGTCCTTATTTTAACTCGTAAAAGTTCGAATTATCCAAGACATAATTCGAATTAACCACGATTTTTTAACATTATTTATATAGGAAATTCTAGGGACCAAGATAAATATTCGAATTAAAGAGGTTTTCGAATTAAAGAAGTTCGAATTATCCAAGTTCTACTGTATTATATTGCTCTTCACTTTATCTATGACTGTCCGAACTTTACAGAAGTGAGACATAGATTGTTCCCTGATCTAAATGATTTAACTCTCTTACATCAGTCACTTTGTCCATATAAATTTTATGAACTCTGTCGATTAATACATGTAAATTCGTAAATATTTAATTTTAAGTTCTAATTTATTTGTTGTTTTGTTTCCCCTGTAATATAGGCGCAAATATTTCAATATCGCGCCTGGTTGATTAATAAATAAAAAAATTAAATGTATAGAATATTATGCTTGTAAGTATATGTACCCTAGTTATATAAATAGTTATCTATATAAAATTAAATTAACATATTTTATAACGAGAGAAAATAACCTGAAAAACACACTCGCTGTACATAATTTCTACTCTATTGTATATTTTTAAAATATTCAAAATTTAAAAATAATAATTGAGAACAACATTATACACTTTATGAAAAAAACTTGAATTAGTGCTTTGAGCCAGTTTTAAATTAGAGGCATTCAATATTTTATATATATATATATAAATTTAATAATTTTTTAAATTTTGATATGTAATGTTCTAAATCCATTAAATATAATATACAGAGAGGTTTACACTTGAATTTATCGTTTGATTGTTAATAGTATCATTTGTTATTAAACCAAATATTTGCAACTACTCCTAAGCCTAAATTGTTGTTGTTTACCTTTGGCCGGCTTAAACCTTTTGTAATTAAGTAAATAAGTCCTTCATTTTCTTTATTCTTACGCCTTAAATGAGGCAGTACTTTATCGAATTATGTATTTTATATTCCATACTCCTAAGCCTAAAGATATTCCCAACACGAATGAAAGTATCGTCAAGTTAGTTCGTTTAAAACTTCTAGGATTTCCTTTGTTTCTTTTTTCATTATATATTCGAAATATTGTTATTATAGCTTTCATTTTAAAAATTTAGACTAATCCTCATTAAAGATAAGGTGTGAAGATATATTTATATATATATATATATAAGAGAATATTAATTACCATCGTTAAAATAGGAAAAGGACGTAAAAGAGAAAAAAATCAATAAAATTCATTAAATACCCCACATACTAAAACGCCTCCTCCAAAATGGGGATAATATCCATATGGTAATGAATACTTATGCAAATTTCTACACACTTACATAATTTCCATAGATACACCCCTTCTGGACAGGGAAGGTTAATTAATTTTTGAAGGAGAAGGTAAAGCCAGGCTATGCAAATGTCGGAGAATGGATGGAGACAGATGGAGCAGCATTGTCGGCCGGCCAGGCTCTTCTTGAAGCCACTCGAGCCAACACAAATTTATAGAAACGAATAGAACAAGCTTTCTTGCTCAAACCTTAACGTGGAACGGGACATTACAAACCTGTTTCTTTGTCTCTCTGCTAGATTCTTCAGACATTGTTCCAGACATTCGGAGCTCTTAAATTCTCAAAAGGTTGGGCATACAAAATGGGCGTCTTAATGTCATGAGATAAAATATAATCGATATAATATCTAGGTTTTATATAATAACAGTTGCTTATTAAGGGTAGAAGATATTTTGGTGTTATCTGCGAATAAATTGCTAATTTAATTGAATTAAAATGATTTCTGAGATTTTGCCAGCACACTACTTGTCCACCGCCTATATCTGTGGTGCACGGTATTTGTTCATCACCTATATCGTTAAAGGACGCTATTTGTCCACCGCCTATATCTGTGGAGCACGGTACGTGTTCATCACATATATCATTAGAGGACGCTACTTGTCCATCACCTATATCTATGAAGAGCATGATACTTGTTCACCCCCTATATCTATGAAGAGCTAGCTACTTGTTCATTGCCTATATATATGAAGAGCACGCTACTTGTTCACCGCCTATATCTATGAAGAGCACGCTACTTGTTCACCGCCTATATCTATGAAGAGCACGCTACTTGTTCACCGCCTATATCTATGAAGAGCACGCTACTTGTTCACCGCCTATATCTATGAAGAGCACGCTACTTGTTCACCGCCTATATCTATGAAGAGCACGCTACTTGTTCACCGCCTATATCTATGAAGAGCACGCTACTTGTTCACCGCCTATATCTATGAAGAGCACGCTACTTGTTCACCGCCTATATCTATGAAGAGCACGCTACTTGTTCACCGCCTATATCTATGAAGAGCACGCTACTTGTTCACCGCCTATATCTATGAAGAGCACGCTACTTGTTCACCGCCTATATCTATGAAGAGCACGCTACTTGTTCACCGCCTATATCTATGAAGAGCACGCTACTTGTTCATTGCCTATATCTATGAAGAGCACGCTACTTGTCCACCGCCTATATATATGAAGAGCCCGCTACTTGTTCACCGCCTATATCTATGAAGAGCACGCTACTTGTTCACCGCCTATATCTATGAAGAGCACGTACTTGTTCACCGCCTATATCTATGAAGAGCACGCTACTTGTTCACCGCCTATATCTATGAAGAGCACGCTACTTGTTCACCGCCTATATCTATGAAGAGCACGCTACTTGTTCACCGCCTATATCTATGAAGAGCACGCTACTTGTTCACCGCCTATATCTATGAAGAGCACGCTACTTGTTCACCGCCTATATCTATGAAGAGCACGCTACTTGTACATTGCCTATATCTATGAAGAGCACGCTACTTGTCCACCGCCTATATATATGAAGAGCCCGCTACTTGTTCACCGCCTATATCTATGAAGAGCACGCTACTTGTTCACCGCCTATATCTATGAAGAGCACGCTACTTGTTCACCGCCTATATCTATGAAGAGCACGCTACTTGTTCACCGCCTATATCTATGAAGAGCACGCTACTTGTTCACCGCCTATATCTATGAAGAGCACGCTACTTGTTCACCGCCTATATCTATGAAGAGCACGCTACTTGTTCACCGCCTATATCTATGAAGAGCACGCTACTTGTTCACCGCCTATATCTATGAAGAGCACGCTACTTGTTCATTGCCTATATCTATGAAGAGCACGCTACTTGTCCACCGCCTATATATATGAAGAGCCCGCTACTTGTTCACCGCCTATATCTATGAAGAGCCCGCTACTTGTCCACCGCCTATATATATGAAGAGCCCGCTACTTGTTCACCGCCTATATCTATGAAGAGCACGCTACTTGTTCAGCGCCTATATCTATGAAGAGCACGCTACTTGTTCACCGCCTATATCTATGAAGAGCACGCTACTTGTTCACCGCCTATATCTATGAAGAGCACGCTACTTGTCCACCGCCTATATATATGAAGAGCACGCTACTTGTTCACCGCCTATATCTATGAAGAGCACGCTACTTGTTCACCGCCTATATCTATGAAGAGCACGCTACTTGTTCACCGCCTATATCTATGAAGAGCACGCTACTTGTTCACCGCCTATATCTATGAAGAGCACGCTACTTGTTCACCGCCTATATCTATGAAGAGCACGCTACTTGTTCACCGCCTATATCTATGAAGAGCACGCTACTTGTTCATTGCCTATATCTATGAAGAGCACGCTACTTGTCCACCGCCTATATATATGAAGAGCCCGCTACTTGTTCACCGCCTATATCTATGAAGAGCACGCTACTTGTTCACCGCCTATATCTATGAAGAGCACGCTACTTGTTCACCGCCTATATCTATGAAGAGCACGCTACTTGTTCACCGCCTATATCTATGAAGAGCACGCTACTTGTTCACCGCCTATATCTATGAAGAGCTCGCTACTTGTCCACCGCCTATATCTATGAAGAGCTCGCTACTTGTCCACCGCCTATATCTATGAAGAGCACGCTACTTGTTTACCGCCTATATCTATGAAGAGCACGCTACTTGTTCACCGCCTATATCTATGAAGAGCACGCTACTTGTTCACCGCCTATATCTATGAAGAGCACGCTACTTGTTCACCGCCTATATCTATGAAGAGCACGCTACTTGTTCACCGCCTATATCTATGAAGAGCTCGCTACTTGTCCACCGCCTATATCTATGAAGAGCACGCTACTTGTTCACCGCCTATATCTATGAAGAGCACGCTACTTGTTCACCGCCTATATCTATGAAGAGCTCGCTACTTGTCCACCGCCTATATCTATGAAGAGCACGCTACTTGTTCACCGCCTATATCTATGAAGAGCTCGCTACTTGTCCACCGCCTATATCTATGAAGAGCTCGCTACTTGTCCACCGCCTATATCTATGAAGAGCACGCTACTTGTTCACCGCCTATATCTATGAAGAGCACGCTACTTGTTCACCGCCTATATCTATGAAGAGCACGCTACTTGTTCACCGCCTATATCTATGAAGAGCACGCTACTTGTTCACCGCCTATATCTATGAAGAGCACGCTACTTGTTCACCGCCTATATCTATGAAGAGCACGCTACTTGTTCACCGCCTATATCTATGAAGAGCACGCTACTTGTTCACCGCCTATATCTATGAAGAGCACGCTACTTGTTCACCGCCTATATATATGAAGAGCTCGCTACTTGTCCACCGCCTATATCTATGAAGAGCACGCTACTTGTTCACCGCCTATATCTATGAAGAGCACGCTACTTGTTCACCGCCTATATCTATGAAGAGCACGCTACTTGTTCACCGCCTTTACCTGTAACCCCTAACATGACATTCCCACAATGCTGAACAGAAGTTACACCGCTGAAACCTTCATGTTTCAAAAGAATTCCAGAGAAATATTTTCTATTGAAATTCTGGCGAATTTGAAATAATCGACAAGTCTTCTAGCCTAAGATCTCGTAAGGCATTTGCTACATTCGTTGCCATATCTGGCCTACGCAATATCCTACGTCATCCTTACTACACGAGATAAGGAACAGCACACAACAAACTCTCTCTAAGTTAAATAGAGAAATATTCCCCTCACACTTTTAATATGTTTCTTTTCCGGTTCTCAGCTACGTTTGGCAATGCCAACGTTTTGGATAGGTTCGGGTAGATTCCTCGTAACTTACCTCTACAACAATTAATTGCAGTAAACTCCGTGACTAAACAATCTAGCTAGAGAGAGAGAGAAGATATACAGATTTACCTCTTTTCTCATAATATATAATTCTTATTTAATAAATGCGTTTCCAACATACATTTGTAGTTTTAGGATTTTTTTCAAATTGAGTATGGATGTGTTTAACTACCGGATCTTTCCCGTCAAACCAGACTTGTTTCAAACTGAATTAGACTTCTTTACTATACATCCAGTAGATAGCATCCCTACAGATGTGACAGGAGTACAAGTTATTTAGGACATGTGAGACAGCCTGGCTATTTTTGGTTTCGATTGACCATGCCAGAGTGAGATAAAGGAACGCTATCGTGCTGTGACCAACATCGTGAATGCAGTGGACATATTAATCAAGCGGTCATTTTATTCAAGATCTTAATGGAAGGGCGTTCTATGATATCGGTCCATCTTAATTAGGGAACTTCGGCCATTACATACGAGACTGCAAGGTTAATAGAAAGTGTTGGCGTTCTGTATATCCACGGCTTCCATCACATGCACTCCATGTATGTAACTTTCTTTTGACACACGCTTTAAAAGTATAATTTTCCTTTAAAAGGTTAATGTTCAAACAGTAAATTATATTGGATGTTTTAGTTTTAAAACGCACGAAATGTTTTTGGATATAAATAAGTAGATATTGATTTCAGACTTTCATGTCGGTAAATTGGAGAGATGAAATGTTCAAGCTTATAAAGAAGGGGATCGGTGGAAAGATGGTCTAAACCGTTGGTTTTCGACCGCTTTGACCCGGGTTCGATTCCCGCATTGGCCACTTTTTTTTCCTGATTAAAAAAATGCTCCAATGCCCCCCTGATTCTTGCAAAAGTCCAACCCCAGCGAGTGCAAGTAACCAAACGGGGCTCTGGCACATTTGTAAGTGCAAAGTCGAACTGCTTTTCACATGTGTAGAGATGTGGTGGACTTACAGTGAAAGCAATCTCCTACTTCTACCCACCATGACTATCATAGCCTGTACCACGTGTACTAGGAATAAGAAAAAAAGCTTATAAAGAGAGTGCGAGAAAATAGAATTAATTTTGGAAGACGTTTCATAAAAAATATCCCAAGTTATCATGGTAGATAATATTGCTTCATAAACACCTACATCAATTCCTGTCCCTTCTTCCCGTGCGAGCTACTTGAGGGAGGTTTTCTTCTGCGTATTCCCTTAAGTCACCCTCTACGTTGAAGGTTTAGTTTTTACATGGCTTTTTGCTATCAAATAGAATTCAAGCACATTGAGATATCCCTTGAGAAGACGGCTAAATCAGTGAGTGTTAACTCGGAATGAATAAATGACTTGGAAAGAAGGTTGGATGTTTGCGAGATGAAGCAAAGATAAAATAATTTTATTTTCTACGGAATTGAGGGAAAGGGGGACGAGGCTCCATCGGATACCCATGCGTTAATAATGAATTTTATTTCTGAGAAAATGCACAATCAGAAAAACATTATGATTCAACAATGAGGCAGATTGTAAAAAAAGAAAACTCGCCGATTCTCGTTGAAGTTATCGAATAGATGGAACACTGCGGCACATCTCGCTCCAATACAATCTTTCATTCTCATTTTACAATATCTATTCGGTTAATGAGAACAGAGTGATTCAATGTTCTCCTCTACGTGCAGATGTCGGATAAAACAACGACTCACACATCCAAGAATGTGGACATTCGGATATAGGTGCGATAGTGGCTTCAAATACATTTGGCTATGTTCAGGTAGTCCAGGGATTGATGGCTCTTTATATTTATTAAATTTAAAATGGCGCCAGATATATTCAATATAGCGGTACGTTTTGTAATCAGAAATTTGGCTAGGCTTCGGGTTTATGTCTATTATAGTAACATTTATTCATTGCCTTCATAAAAAGTAGTAGAATTTTCCATAATCTTTACTTTCAATAATAAAGTTTTCATTCTGCTATGCCATACAATCGATCCCTTCATCCTATCAGTCTCATAAGTTGCAGTAGTTAAGATCAGGTCAATCTCTCTCTGGGCCAATCAGAATAGCTTTCTACCTGCGAGTATGTATGAATCAACTTTGTCTTGCCAAGTAGTTGGTGACCTTGGGTACTTATTTACTAGAATATTTTGTAAAATTTGCACTTGTAAACAATTGTTTCGATTTTTTATTTAAAGAAGGGTTCTCAAGAAACACAAGAACAGTAAACTTTTAAAATAAAAACATAAAGCCTCCAGGGAAATTCTGGAGAAATTTGGAATCAAAACCTTTTTCAGAAACTCACCTAATTTAAATTCGTTACTAAGAAACCCCATAACAAAGAACAATACCATTTATTATCCTTCCAATATTAAGAATGCCATATACTCCATAGAATGCAACGAATACAAAACCAAATATGTCGGCGAAACTGGCAGACATTTAAATATAAGAGTATCAGAACATAAACGAAATATCGATAATCAAGACAGTAGATCTTTAGTATACCAACATATAAGAGAAACAGGCCATTCCTTCTCCCTATCAAAACCAAAGACCCATTACTCCAACATCCCCAATAGACTACAGAGACTAATAATAGAATCCATCATATCCAGAAAGCACAATAGCATCAACAGAAGAATAGATATTCCGGAAATTTATAACATTATATTCCCTGAGCCCAGCCCATAACCTCCAAGTGAAGCACGTGCAACAGAAGCCCGCGTTGATCATGCTTTTAAAACAAATGTAAACAGTAAATGGACTTTATTTAATTTTAAATCATATTTCATTGGCGTATTATTCATATAAAGCATTTTCTCCCGTAGAAGGGCGTACTTGCCCGAAAGCTCGAGATTTTTTAAATAAAAATATTTTTAAAAGAAACTTTTCCCTGGAGGCTTTATGTTTTTATTTTAATATTAATTCAAGGGATTATTTGATCGAACAGTAAACTTTGTTTAAATTTGAGGTCTTACAATTTTTTTTTTAGTTTATCTAGAGGCTAGAGTTAATTCTGATTGTTTACTATAAGTCCTCCATCTAATATTTTTCTATCAAGTCATAAATGGTTCTTACCTGTGGGAAACGGCCAGGTACCCTCGGCCATACTTCTCTGGCCTTTCGACCATTTATCTAATTATAGCACCAGAGCAACCTCCGTCGTATTATATACATTCAGGCAATCACATTATATTACAAGCTCTCTTATAGAACTGTATTGGACCTGGGGGCGAATGATTGGCTACAGTTGCTGGAGCACGGGTGAATGTTAGGAAAGCCACCAACTAACTCATTACACTAGTTATAGGCTAAATCAATTTCCGTGGTTGCAGAGTAATTTCCTCAACCTAGGCGGTCCCCATTCAGCATGTCGTGACCAGCTTGGAGTGATGAACTGGTCTAACATCCTTCTGTGCCCGACTACATATGTATTCTTCATTTAGCTACGCTTATTAATACCTTGGTATAAAAGACAACAATCCTTTGGTTGAAGAAAATAATGGAAACCCTACCCCAGTACGAAGAATATTTTAATTTTTAATTAAAAAGGCATATATTGGATCAAAATATCATTTATTTTACCAATATTCACCAACATTTTTCAAAGTATTATAACATATTAATGTGTGTCAACAACAAACTCAGCGCCACATAACGTCAATAGAATTAAGTTTAGAATAGTTTATCCCTATAAATATTTTTCTTCTGGCCGAAGTATTTTTTTCAATTATAAAACTACGAGATTCTGCCACACAAATGTCAGTGTTGTCGAGCGCCATCACAGAGTAATCCAAACTCAACGTTTATAAATATTCCTCATAATTATTTTTTCTTTAAAACGGCGTATCAATTGTAAAAAAAAAAAAAAACATCAAAATGTAACCGTTCTAATATTATAAACTTCTAGTTCTCTAAATTATTTCTCTAAGATACAATATCTATATAAAGGTCAATGTGTGTGTTGGGTGCATGCATATACGAATTTTAACATTTCTAAACTCTAATGGTTAGTGAAAATATAAATGATATTTGTCTCTTTCAAAATTGTTTATATTTTGAAAGTACATTATGTTTTTTAAACATAATTTATAATTTCGAAAATTGCATTTATATTTAGGAAAAACCAGGTGAAGTAGCATTTAGACTTACTCAGCTCACACACAAAAAGATTTTTCCTTTAAATATATGATATATTAAGATTTTTTTAATAATAGAAGTAAATAGGTGTAGTTTAGGGCCAATATATTTATAGATAATGAAAATTTTAAAAAAAATGATTAACACATTAAATGAAATAATACTAAATAGCTCCTTAAATAGCGAAATGAATAAAGTCGCCGGCGGGCTGGTGGCGCAACGGTAGCGCGTCTGACTCCAGATCAGAAGGTTGCGTGTTCGAATCACGTCCGGCTCATTTTTTTTTTCAATTCAGGAAAAAAATGATCATAAATATTTTTAATTATATAAATTTTATATCTTATTATTTAAGACAAAATTTATAATCGAAGCCATATTTTTATATTAAACCCAAAATAAAAAGTAAATTCGGTCAATTAAACGCAACATTTAAGACGTTGCTCGGATCATTCGTCTAGTATTGATATAAACACTAATATTTTTAAAAAAGTTATTCATTTAGTCCCCCCCCCCTGGTTTGTAGAGAATATTTTTTCTTCACCTGTTTATTTTGGCCTACAGTTTGTAGCAAACTTTTGGTCTCTGTTCCTACCTTGGTCATAGTGATTTGTATATATTCCGCTTTATACAGCCATTGGGACTTAAAAATAATCTATTTTGGTTAGCAGTCCCGTAAATAAAGATATTTCCGTGTGAGGTAATAGATATATTTTATAATACAATATAATGCGGCTTATGATTGTAAAACGACACTTGAAAATTATCCCGCATGTGTTTCTTTTGAACGAAAAATCGAAATTCGATTCCCATCCCTGGACACTTTATTTTTACGTTTATCATTACTATTCACAATTCATCCTTTCATATTTCATCCCTAAGGTTAGAAATAATCGTTATTTCTCCCTAAAATAAATTTCGGTTTTTCGTTCAAAAGAAACACATACGGGATAATTTTCAAATGTCGTTCTACAATGGGTACATTGTTAGAGAAAAAGAGTATTTTAACCAGAAAGGCTAACTTAGATTTTCTCACCCTTAGAACCTTCACTCAAGGAAGCCCTGATGTTTCTATTTATTTAGTAATTCATGTTCATTCATTATTTAGTTTGTACATTCAATAAAGAATATATTTATAAAATGAAAGGATTTAAAAGCACGAATGTTTCTTTTATACATAATACAAACTTCTACTGTCCTTACTGCGATGAAAAAATATATTGGGAGGGCTTGGCTCATCAGTGGTGAACCCTCCCAGCGGTTTCGCCAATTTAATCCACCAGACCGCTTCTCAGAGCTCTAATACTGTATTGGACGATTCTGCTTATATACGCAGCACTGATGGATGGAATCTCAGAAATGATTTTCAAGACAACTATGGACATAAGCTTATAGGACAGTAGAACTACATTCAAATAAGGGCATCGAGCACATAAGCTCGATATAAGCTTATGTCTATAGTTGTCTTGAAAACCATTTCTGAGATTCCATCCTTCAGTGCTGCGTATATAAGCAGAATCGTCCAATACAGTATTAGAGCTCTGAGAAGCGGTCTGGTGGATTAAATTGGCGAAACCGCTGGGAGGGTTCACCACTGATGAGCCAAGCCCTCCCAATATATTTTTTCATCGCAGTAAGGGCAGTAGAAGTTTGTATTATGTATAAAAGAAACATTCGTACTTTTAAATCATTTCATTTTATATGTATAGATGGCGCGTTATTGCTTTGTGTTAGAGAATATATTTATTTTAAAAGAGAGTAATAATTGAGATCCACCAAACAGAGGTCAATAGGCCTAAACCTTAGTTGTACATGCCCAACTTGCCGATTTCAAATTTGTACAAATCCAGAAACCAACATAATGTATAGAGTTTGTACCTATATTAACTGAGGAGAGAGGGCCACAATTTATTTTAAAATATGCCCTTGTCTTCACCGATTTGTAGATAATAAATAAAGGAGTCGTTCATTGGAAACTCCCGCAATCATCTTCAGATACAACATACAAGGTGTGTCTATTAAATAATGAGACCGGTTAAAAACAAAGAAAAAATGAAATGATAATTTTTTTAAAAAGTCTATTAAAAATAGAAAGCTTCAGCTACACTGCGGTATATCACATCACGTGATTGCGCGCGCAGTAGATAAATTGTAAGCTTGTAAAAAGAACGCCTTGCATAACAACTTCTAATTTGTAATGGATAGAAAATTCGAGCAAATAATTTGTATTAAATTTTGCTACAAAATTGGGAAATCGGCTTCGGAAAATTTAGATTTGTTGAAATTGGCATTTGGAAATGAAAATGTATTAGATGTTTTGATGTTTTCACGATTTAAAAATGGAATGGAATCGGTGAAAGATGAGAAGCGTGTTGGACGTCCAATTCTACACAGGAACCCTGAAAAGGTGAGCCAAATTTCAAATTTGATAAAAGAAAATCCACGAATAGGGTTACGGGACATTGAGGAAGAAACAGAGATATCAAAATCATTAGTTGGATCGATAATTAAAGAAGACTTGCAGTTAATGAAGACGCCTTCAAAATTTTCCCTAAAAATGCTTATAATCCAACAAAAAGAGAATCGCGTCGAAGTTGTCAAAAAATGTTTGAAATGGTGGAAGAAACCCCTAATTTGAAGGGAAAAGTAATAACTGGAGATGAGACATGGGTTTACGGGTATGACCCGGAAACAAAACGCCAATCCATGGAGTGGAAAGGAAAATATGAACCAAGAATGAAGAAATCCCGACTTTGCAAGTCAAAAAACAAAGTCTTATTGGTCACGTTCTTTGACCTAAAGGGAATTGTGCATTATAAATATCTAGAGGAAGGTCAAACAATCAATAAGGAGTCTTATTTAAAAATTATGAGACGTGTACGTGAATCAATTCGTCTGAAAAGAAGTAAAATGTGGAGTTCCAAAAATTGGATTATCCATCATGATAATGCACCACCACACACCGCGCTACATCTGTACTGACTTATTTGGATAAACACGGCATCCAAATACTTCAACAACCTCCCTATTCCCCAGACCTAGCTCCAAATGATTTTTTTTTTCTCTTTCCAAAACTCAAAATGGCTCTAAAAGGAAGGTGATTTGACACTAGAGAGTCCATCATAGCGGATTCGAAAAAGGTCTTGAAGAACATCCCGAAAGATGCCTTTTCTAAATGTTTTAAATCATGGGAGAAGAGATGGAAATTATGTATAGATGCGGAAGGGAACTATTTTGAAAAATACTAATAAAAATATTTTAAATCATTCTATTTTTTTCTTTATTTTTGACCAGTCTCATTATTTATTGGACACACCTTGTAGGTGTCGATAATTTCTGAATGTTGCCACTTTAATGTACACTAGTGAAAACAGAAAGTGTGACATCCTGGAGTTGACATCAATGCTGTCTCAATTAACAAACTTCTTGTAGCATGTGTCTGTAATAAAGTATTAAACTTTAGATAGAAAACATTTTATAAACAGATTCAAACAAATACACGTTCAACACAGATAATGTTAAAAAAACAAAATTATAAAAACCTGAACAATAAAAATTAGTTAAAAAAAAATTGTGCAAAAGGATTCTCCTTCAGGTCCTCCGGATCCGGGCAAAATGTCCTCTTTAGAAAGTTTCACCTCTTCTTTCTTCGGGTCAGCATTTCCCCCAGAGTGGTTATACCGCCTTCGATCTTAGCTAAAAGGCCACGAAGCGATTATGAAACTTGTAGCGATTATGTGAAACGTCTAAAAATGTTCAATTCAGGCATAGTTATTATGCGAAAGTGATTATTTGTTCAGCATATAGGTGGTTAACTGTGTTATTCAAAAAAGGTCTCATATTTTGTGTTCTTTATTCTAATGACCTAATATAACAAAAACTAAAGCAGAAAACGTCTACACTCAAACACCTGCTTCTGAGAGAGGACGGATTGTTGGTAAGTTTGAAATGGGATGGAGCTTCCCACCATCTAGACGGCCGTAGGTCAGTACAGAGGATAGCGAGACATGGAAGGCCCTCGCAGACATGGCTCAGATTCAAGAACTACACAACGAGAAGACACCAGATGTCCGTTGGCGACAGAAGAGGGACAACACCCCAGATCTGGTCACTTGTCGCAAGCATTGACTTCTTTAAACGGAGATGTACTCTCGGATCATGTGGTGTAATACCCTACCTCACGTCAAACAAAGGTTAAACTGGAGTGTGCTTCAACACGCAATTGGACAGGCCATTAGTGTAATGATATGATGAGTCCAGATTCTGTCTCTGGCAAAGTAATCGTCAACAATGCGCCTGATGGCCTTCTAAGAAAAAATACGTTTTAGATGTGATTTCAAATAACGACATTGGTACAAACCCTGGTATTATGGTTTGGCGAATATGTCTGCCTGACCGCCAGTATGTGGAAGGGGTTGGAGGGTTCAGACTATTATCATACCTTTTAAGATCAATATCCCAAACGGTATCTTTCAACAGAACAATGCTCATAAGGCTGTCATCACCACCTTGCAGAGGCCTTCATGCAACAAACTGCTCAACAAACTAATCATTCAGAAATGGAGAGAAATACCCTAAAATTACATTCAGTTTCTGATTAAATGATTTCAAGTATTCGACAGTGTAGATACAAATGGTGACTTCGTACTAAAAGACCATTAGTACAGCATTGACTCTTTTTCTTAATTTATGCACCTTATCCCAGTACAATGTTACATTTGTACTATTTTTTCACATTGTGTAGCGTCCTCACGCAATTCTGGCCTTAACTACCCGTTTCATGATTTTTCAGGATGCCTTAATGACCAATTTCTTGGTCGTTGAGGTACAGCTTGCACCACGCTGATGAGGGCCAACAGCCCGAAACGCGTCCGTGGTTAGCTTTTCTTGATTAATCAAGAATGGGTATTTGGCCAATTCTGGAATAATTAAAAATCAACGAGAATAGTTGATATTTATTCCGATAGATGGCGCCAGCCATCAGCAACTTTCAGTTGCACGATAAGGAGATGCCTTTTTCTTAATATGTTAATATATTTATCGATAATGAAAAATGCGAAATTTTGTGTTTATCATATTTTTCTTTGCGTGTCACACATACGATAAAAGTATTT
The DNA here is from genome assembly GCA_030710605.1 of Cordylochernes scorpioides. Taxonomy (NCBI): domain Eukaryota; kingdom Metazoa; phylum Arthropoda; class Arachnida; order Pseudoscorpiones; family Chernetidae; genus Cordylochernes; species Cordylochernes scorpioides. Next base: position 162,524,223 of record CP092865.1, on the reverse strand, counting down.
ACATCCGACCGTTTTACCTATATAATAGAGATTCTGGTAATTGCGCTTAATGAACTATACATGACGTCAGTATTTCCTGAAATAGAGTTTTGTGTTAAAAAGGCGTTAGGAATAATGATATATCGAGAATTCGGGTGTTCTCTTATTATATTCCCAAATATTTAAAGACAATCTTTAATAAAATGTAGATGGAGAAAACTCTGGAATAATTATAAATTAACGATTAATTGATATTTATTAAAACAGATGGTCCCCATGCCATCAGCAACTTTTATTTGCGCGATCAGGAGATGCCTTAAAACATCAAACTGATCCCAGTACAATTTCACTGCTGTACTATTTTCAGGTAGGTTAAAAGTTGAAAACAATTAATGTCAGTTTTTTTTTAATTTTTCGAAAATAAAAACTCTTTTATCTATATAAGCAAGGTATATAATAATAATTTTATGAGCTGTAAAAAAGCAATGGCAAAAGTCAAACGATGCCATAGTAAAAAATGGCGGAAAGGGGGGAGGGGGGGGGGGGGGGGGCAGACAATTCGGTCATAAAGCTATCAGATCATCATCATCATCATGACCGTAAGTCAATCATCAACCCCCCAAGAACTATTATATCTTTCTCTGAACGATAAAAAACTATCAGAATACCGCGAGAGGATAACCTAGCTTTGACCTTACAATAAAATTTAGAAGCATCGTTTGGCTTTTTTTTTTTCAGTACTTTATGAGCGTCTGCTGACCAAGAGACACGCTTATGGATGGGCGTTCCTCCGCCGTAATGAGTGGGTAGATGGATACCATGGGATATAGCTCTTCTCTGATGTCTTAATAGGCCCTCTTTTTCTTTTTTAACCCAAGATGATTGTATATTATTGGATAACATCGTTCGAACGTGTGAGCCCCACGGATATAAAGCTCGCGCATATCATAATAAAAGAAACTCATTGCGAAAAGTTGTAGTTTTATTTTTAAAATTTGTAACGCAATTTTTCGTTTACTTCAAATATACGTGGGAGGAAAAATAATAATAAAATAATTAAAAAGGTCAGGTGTGTTGGTATTAACATCAAAAAAGGAATATCCTGACCACGAGCTCTAAAAAGCCATCTAAAAAGCTCACGTGCTCGTGGTCAGGATATATCTTCTTTTTTTTTTAATATTGTATATATAATTAACTATTTTAAAAATAATTTATAAAGATATATTCTTTAAACAGAGTTAGAATACGCGTTTCAACCTACATATAGTCACAGAATAAATATTCTGTTTTGGCTTACTCTGTAAATCAAATGCCACGTCATCATCCTGAATTCAGCATTTTATTTGTAAATAGTTGGTAGATATATCTCGGTGGGATTGATCGATCTGAACAACTTTTAAATACTTTCCTTGTTAAAATAAATCAGTTTTATGATTATTCGCTCTAGTCTTACTTATAATCTTGATATGGAACCATCGAATACTGCTGACATGGAGCCAACAGGACGGTGCAACAAGATAGATATTTCTTGCACCATCTTTTGATTTAGAAGCATACATTTAGTGTATAGTTTTATATATTGTTGGAATATCACTGCCGATATTTGAGTTTATTACACCGAGGCCTACCGTTCCAGGTTACACACTAGGTCCACTCCGCCGCTAAGGAATTGGTGCTGAGCAACGTTCTCGTAACAGGATGAAGGGAAAAAAAGCAATCGCTAACAAAACAATAGTGACACATTCAAGTTTGACTCTTTGCCATCCCCCGAAACCCAGAAGCCGGTAAAACGTAAAGATATACAAATGGAAGCGTGTATGTCAATATACGTTCATGGGCAAAACTTAAGGAATTAGAAAATATTTGATGTCGCCAGTTGACTTTTTTCCTCTCTCTCTGTTGTACACGCTTGTTCGGCGGTACATATACTAAAATTGGAGATACAGAGAAGATTAGCATGGACCCTGCGCAAGGATGACACGCAAAATCGTGAAGCGTTCTCTCTCTCTCTCTCTCTTTTTAAATTAGACAGAGGCAATTTTGTTCAAACTTGGTTATCCCGTGCGTCTTAAATAAAGGTCACTGTGTATCAAATATCTCTCAGAGTTATTGTCTCGATATACATGCTAAAAAGTACAACTTATTTGATATTTGTCCATGAGTGTAAAGTCATGTCAGTTATAATTTGCGAAGTATTCTCGTCCTAACATAGTTGAGAGGTTTGCCCCAATGGTTCTGCAGGATCGTTGCTACCAAGAGCCTTTCGAAAGAGATGCGGATCAGTAGAGGCCGTAAGAAGCCAGAAAAGGGGGGGAATTATCACATTATGATACTAAAATAAAAATTCAAAATTCTTCATTATATTTTAATGCTGAATCTATAATATTCAAGTATTATTTGTGTGTGCAAGATTTGTAATAGAAAGGGATTAAACAAAGGGTGCTGTAAGAAATCTTGCTCCGGGCTCATAGAACCCTCGGAACTGCTACCATCATCAGAAAGAAAGAGAGCTTTCGCTACCGAAGTAAAAGATGCTCACAAATTTGGGATTTCACACTCAGTATAACCAAATCGAGCACTCAATACTTAAAAAAAAAAAACAGAAAGGAGCATGACTCTGTCAACAGACCCTGTTTTGGTTCGTGCCCAAATATTTTCCTGATCAGAAACAAGTTCACACAACCATCTTAAATAATTAAATCCTAATCCATGCAAACACACAGCGGCATTCTGCTCAAATAACGGCAATCAACACCAGAAAAATCCATTCCCCTGAGGATAGTGTCAGCTACTCACTGAAACATCGGTGTTGACGAAGCCATATATTTTCAAACAAACTTCCAACCAAAACAAATGATCTTCAAAAAAAAATAAAAAATTAAAGTTTCAAATGACTCATATATATATATATATATGTTATGAATAAATTTGTTGTTGTTGATAAAGGGTTGATAAGACAAAGGATCGATAAGATAAAGGGTTGAGGTGCAGTCGTGATAAAAAAAAAGATAATTATTCACCGTCAAGTAGCTTTCATTTTCAATTACTTGAGGAAAGATTACACATTAGTTATTTTAACATTATATAGAATTTATAAAGTTAATCCTATATTAGTGATTTAAAAGGATTGATATGTTAACTACGCATATTTACAACAAAACTATACAACTAAAACTGAAAGTCTTTCTAAAAACGATGATAACAAAGTAATATTATCAATGAATAAAATAATATATATATATTTTTTTAAAATATAGAAATATTTGAGTTTTTAGATTATATAATATACTAGCGGATGTGTACTCGGCTTCGCCCGGGTTTTATCCGAGTGAAAGTTTGCCTAACGAATCTTATATACTATGAAGTATAATAAACAATGTTAAAGATTAGTTTTAATTATTAATCAAGATTGTGTGTGAATATGTGAGAAAGATGTAATATCGTTGTTGTTTTCTTGGCCGACTGTTTTACATATGGTGTTATCTTAAAATTGCTTGTTTTGAATATTTTTTTAGATTGAGATTATTAGCTAGTATGTAAAAAAATTAACTCTGTTGAATTTTTTTGTATTTATATATAAATAAAATTAACTCTGTTGATTTTTTTTTGTATTTAATCGATAACACCGAAGTTACGCATGTTAATGTTAGGAAAAATATTTTGATGTTAAGCAAAACCTGCTCCATCTCGTTTTACATAAATGTTGAAAATTTGGTCGAAATTGATGCATTGTAACGAAAGTTTTTAGCGAACACCACTTATGAAATTTGCATTTTATTAATATAGAATATATATATTATATAATCTAAAAATATTATATTATCTAAAAATATTATATAATCTAAAAACCTCAAATATTTCTATATTTTAAAAAATATATACTTTATTTTATTCATTGATAATTTTATTTTTTGTTATCATCGTTTTTAGAAAGACTTTTAGTTTAGTTGTTTAGTTTCGTTGTATAATTTTGTTGTAAATATGCGTAGTTAACCAATCAATCCTTTTAAATCACTAATATAGGATTAAATTATAAATTCTATATAATGTGAAAACTAACAAATGTGTAATCTTTCCTCAAGTAATTGAAAATAAAAGCTACTTGACGGTAAATATTTATTTTTTTTTATCACGACTGCACCTCAACCCTTTATCTTATCGATCCTTTGTCTTATCAAGCCTAATCTAACAACAACACAAAATATTCATAACATATATATATAACATAAAATTCAAATAAAATACTATAGTACAAGAGATTTATATATATAAACTATTTTTACGCGTATATGTTTCTTTTTTTAAATAAATACTTTCTACTGCCCTTACTGCAATGATAAAATAATGGGAGTACCTGGCTCATCAGTGATCAAATTTAATTTTATCATTACAGAAAAGCCAGGGTAGAAAATAAAACAAAGGAACCTATGCGTTAAAAATAGTTTGCAATCCTTATAACAGATGCGTGCTAATGTATCATATAAATACTATAGTGTGCTGTAATATCTTTTCATCAAATCCTTTGTAAATTTTTGAAGCAAAGGAGATGTATAGCTAAACCAATATGTGTAAACATTTTATCATCACGTAACGCGTGTCAGAGACTAGCAATAGAGTAATTAGATTGTAAGTGGTTTCCCCATCTAAAGTCCACAAGACTGCTTCTCCTATAAAATGATTATCAAGTATTTTTTATAAAATTCAATTATAAGGAATAATACATCACGCACACATCTCTACATTTCACTTGAAAGCATTTGGCCCAGTTGAAGATATTTTAAGAGAGTGCACTTGACCTAGAGAAGGTCAGAAGAGGGTCATCTTGCCTTCTATGATCAATCTCGACCTTTGGATCAGTAGAAACACAATTCCACATTCGTACAACCCACACAGTGCAGAGGGTTGATCCAGCGACAAGCTATCCTAAGGTTGGGTTCCATCCAAAGGCAAGTAGGAAGAGGCCATACTAAGGACCGCTATTGGTATAAAATATTGGTTAATAACTAATCTCAATCATCAATATGGCAATAATTAATGATAACATCATGCATTTCAATACTTATAAAAAACAAAGAGAGAATATGGTGTATTAGTCCGCCATCTGTTATGAAAAATTGAAACTATTTTAGACGCGTATGATTATTTTTTAAGAGAGAATAGGAATTTACCAGGTACTGTACACCGCCACCTACACAATGTACTGTAAGACGCCATCTATCAGTAATTACTTGAGGCCAACACTAGCAGCAAGCCGCGGCGGCCTGATGTCGATATCTTCGCCACACGACCTTTTCCCAGGTTCGCCTCCAGGCCGATTACGATAGAAAAAAGGGGCCAAACGACCACTCCCAAGGCTTCGACTGATCTCTTCCGCTTCCTGATCTCCGTTAGCGTCTGATAGTTATCATTTTCACTGACGGCTTTTTTTCTTTTGACGTGGTGGCTGGTACGTAATGAAGCGGTCTCTTCTTGTCTTCTGGTATTAATTTGATTCCTCTAATTGTAGTGTAGCTTGCTATTTGCCCCAGAGGACTTCCTCGCGTCATTCTGGTTATTGATTGCCAAATTACTAATGGGAAATCCAGATAAATAATGCAACGAGGCAGTCGTGACGATGGGCCAATAGGACGAACATCGGAATATTTGGATGTCGTTGAGTTGTTAAGTAATTACGATCCATTTTGTCTTAGAAACTTTTGTTTCACTGATATCGGTATATGTATGTACTTTAAATTGGATAAAATATTGTCTACCCGTTTTCAAAATTTGCACTCTCTCTCTCTTCTTATTATTTAAATAAGAAAGATATGATATATATATTACGATGTACTAGAGCGCCATCTGTTATCAAATTATAAAACTATTTTAGAGGCGTAATATTCTTTTTAAAATAAAACAATTTCTACTGTCCTTACTGCGATGGAAAAATTAAAGGGAGGGCCTGGCTCATCAGTGGTGAACCCTCCCAGATTAAACTGGCGAAACCGCTGGGAGGGTTCACCACTGATGAGCCAGGCCCTCCCTTTAATTTTTCCATCGCAGTAAGGACAGTAGAAATTGTTTTATTTTAAAAAGAATATTACGCCTCTAAGATAGTTTTATAATATATATATATATTTTTTTCTTCGTCAACCGAAAGCATATCCTGATCATTCTTAATCTTTGACTTCTTTACAGGATATTTCATTGTCGACTCTATCTGCACATCACCAAGTTAAATAAAAGCAATTATTTTTTACAATAAGCTACAAATCATCAGTAAATAAGGAATAATGGAAACATTTCTGCCAGTCTTTAGGTGGATGGTTGGATTTGAAGGCAGGGCTATGTATGCAAGTTAAGGACTTTTAGATAAATTGTATACTCTTCACTTTTTCCCACTAAATTAAAAGTAACTTAAAATATTTTTGAATACTTTTTATTTGATATAATAATATATATAGAAAGAAGATTTGTGTGTGTGTGTGTGTGTGTGTGTGAAATAGTTTATTATATAAAAGACTATCTAGAGAGTGTAGATATTATAACATAATTACACAAATTGAATGCTAAAAAAGTAATATACACTCATGGGCAGAGCAAAAGGAAGTTGTACTATTTAGCGTGTATATCGGGATTCAGACAATAACTCTGAAATACAAGTATATTAGATACACAGAGACCTTTATTGAAGACACGAGATAACCAAGTGTGAACAAAATTCCTCTGTTTTCACCAAAAAAAAAAAAACAGACGACTGGCAATTTTACAGATTTTTCACTTATTTAAGTTTTGTCCATGAGAGTATTGCATAAAAATGATTTAATTTACTAATATTTTTATAGGGGGGCAGAACGCCAACCATTATCCATATATAAATAACCCTTTCATATTTCAGAGAAGTATTATCTGAAAGTATATTTTAGAATATTTAGAGAAGGAGAGAGAGGTAATATTAGAATCTGATATATGTACCTGTGAAGCCAGTTCTGCGGGAACTACTGTACATTGAGATCTTGTTGAATTGACGAAGTTGTTTATAATGTCAGTCGTAGCTGTCTCAGGACTTGAAAGCGGGTTATGGCGGGGTTATGTCATTAGCGATACTATATTTTTCACGACTTTTTTATATCATAGACACAACTTTAGGAAGTGGAAAGTATTTAATATCGCCGGTTGTCTGTTTTTTTTTTTTTGAAGGAGACAGAGGCAATTTTGTTCACACTTGGTTATCTCGTGTGTCTTCAATAAAGGTCACTGTAATATATTTCAGAGGTATTATCTTAATCCCGATATACATGCTAAACAGTTGTACTTCCTTAAATTTTGTCCATGAGTGTACATCATTGAGACAGAAATTCCAGACAAAAATATACTGGATAAATATTCCAGGACTGAAACAGGAGGCGAGATATAATAAGTTAGCAAAATGGCAGTTTGGTATTTCTAAAGAGATTACGGAGGTATGGAAATGTCAACGGAATGTATTCGTTCTGGGGTTGTATTCCTCCAGTCACCGCCAGGAAATCCGTGGTATAGAGATAGTTTTAAGTATTAAGAATTTCCTCAACGAATTCGCCGAATGTCGTGGTCCATTTGGATGAGGAAAGCGAAGACTAGAACGCGTCTGATTCCACACTCTCCTTTTCAGTGATACGCTAACCTTGCCGTATGCACGGTGGAATCTGTGACCACTGGACATGTGTCAGACCCGGAGGCTGTTGTTGGGTTCTGTGCTGCCTGGAGTATAGGAGCTCCATCTATGCTTCCTTTCAGCGATGAATCTATATAAGTCCGGTGGTCTTAATAAGGCTGTATGTGTGTGATTAGAACTTTCAATCTTTAACGTTCATCATCTGGCACTATGAGACACAGGTATTAAATTGGAATTCTTTGTGAGCGTCATGGGGTGTTTGATCCAATAATATTGTAGCAGAAAAGTGATTTTTAACCAAAACTTGTACAATGTTGGGAAAAGTGTTTTGTGTTATACTTAAAATATAAATAATTTTATTATAAACGAGCAGAGAACGATCAAATTTGGTGAGATTGAAAACCCGATCTTCAAGAAATAACAAATCCATCGACTCCAATAGATCTGCTTGAAGAAGAATATTTGGTATTGAAGAACCTCTTCGATCTCATTAAAGGATTCAAATTTGCGCCTTCAAAGAAAGTGCTTTATTGGTAAAATTAGACCATAATCAAGCGTAAGAACATCAGGACTGCATGGAAGATGAGTTAGAATCTCAACTCCATAAAGTTATTCAAATTTCTAGTCGCTGATTCTAGCAGTTTGGAGATTTACATCGTATTCATGAAACAAAACCTTTCGACAAACAAGACCCGGGTACTTCTCATTCAATACAACTACTATCTAACTTGATGGAGTTTTTCTCCAGTGATAGAGGGCAACTTCCCAGCAGAACATTAGTGAAGAAAAATTAAAATTTTTCTTTGACTATTTTTCCCGGTTTGTACAATTTGATATTTTCTCCACGTAACGATAAAAGAACGGGGATCCTTCCGTTTTTACACAATCTCTGGAGTTGTGTGTGTTGCAGGGTGTCGTTATAAATCACGTAGCGGGACTCATGTCGACCAAATAGATGTATATCGTTCCATATATTCAGAGGCACTACAGGGATAGATACTTTCAAGCAGAGATACCATATATATATATTCCCTTAAAATAATATATGATATCATAGTAAGAGAAAAGGTCCGAGGTTATCATTTTGACCATCATCGACTAATCTACCGACTCACAGAGCAGCAACGACAATCTCAGTGGTGGGCTGGCTTACTTGATAGCCGAGTTGGCTTGTTGGTCAACTGTCGGTATTGTCACATGCATTAACCTCTGTGTAACACCAACTACTGTTTTCTAGCTTCAATTCAAACTTCAGAAACTACCTTTCCCTCTGGTTTGGAAACCGCGTAAAGAAGCATGATTATCATTGAAAAAGTACTACATGTCTTGGGATATGGGAACTGACTCTCGATATGTTTTTTTTTTCTAACACCCTAGAAGATTCAGGGAGCATGCGCGCGGAGGATAATGAACGCCGTAATTACGTAGATATGTCGGGCGGGATATGCAAATGAGCGACATTGTTCTTCTGCTTCACTCGCAATTGATTCCCTCACAGAGCGTTAATCTACTGGGTTCTTTGACTTCGTCTTTTGTAGAATGTTTTCTTCCCTCGCTGGAATGTAATCTCCGCCTTTCTTTGCCACAATACATGGGAGCGCCTCTCTCTCTCTTTCATTTTAATTCGATATAGTCTTCAGTCAAATTGAACATTTTTGGATAAAAAACATTATTAATATCTATTTGATTTATTAGCGTGCCATCTGTTATGAAAATTTGTAATTATTTTTGACGCGTATGATTATTTTAAAGAAAATTGATTTATTTTAAAATAATCATACACACGTCAAAAATAGTTGACAGTTTTCATTATTTATATCTAAGAAGGAATAAAAACTAAGGGCGACGATAATCTTATTTATTTAAACAGTATCAACAGGCGTATAGAACTACCATCTCAGTACCACTCATTCAAAAAACAGCCCAGCCATTAGAATAAAAGGACCAATTGACTATAAAAGAAAAGAAAACAAACTGAGCTTTGGACAGAGATGAAACAACAGCAGCCTGGCCACGAGAAAACGTGAACTCGTGAAATGTGTTTATATTTATTTTATTTTATATTTTATTCTCTATCTTCGTTGGTGTATATAAATAATAATTTACATTTATATATATATTCTTTCTCTCAATTTACAGCTTGGCCTGTTGAAGGATCGATAAGATCCGAAAGCTAGCATATTAAAAATTTTATGTATAAAGAGACGCATTGCTATCGTTTGTTTTTATTTAATAATTTATAGCAATTCTTTTGTCTATTTACGATAATCTTATTTAAGCGATGTAATCTTAGCAAGCTTAGGGGCAATAATGTCCTTCAACAGACTGTGATACAATTATATTACACTCTGTTAAAGGACGGTATTGTCCGAAAGCTCGCCAAGATTATATCGCTTATATAAAGATCTCGTCGCCTTTAGATTTTATTCCATCTTAGCAATGATATCATGGGATTGCTCCTCTTGTGACACATTTGATATAAATATTTAAGATATATATAGAATAAATAACTTTAAGAACTATATGTACTCTTGTGCAATTATAGGGTTTTCATAAATTGTGAAATAAATCTATATTTGATATGACATAAGCTCTTTGGATTTGAATTGTGAATAGGTCTTGTGTAATGTCAATTTTCTCGTAAAGTTAGAGGCTGCCTGGCTGTCATTCATAGTTCTTAAAATTAAAGATATTTTGGTCAGTATAAATATTTTTATTGTTTCGACAAAAATCGTTTGTCTTCGTCAGGAGCGAACAAAAATTAAAACATTTGGCAAGGCGTTAAAAATTAATCTACAGGGTGTACCAGGTAAATTGGGAATTTCAACAATGGTATTTTAACTGAAATTTTTTGCAAGTAAAAATTAAAATATCCGAATGAAATTTGACACAGTAGTAGATAAAAGGATATAGTTTTTATTTATTCAATGTAGTTTCCATTATTAGCAACAACAGTCTCGAGGCGAGTGCGGAATGAAGCACAGGCCTTGGCGACGATGACCTTGTCCATTTGGGTCATCACCGTGTGAACTGCTTTCTTGACAGACTGGATGGTGGTATGAGGAGCTTTGTTGACATCTCTCTCAACAACGCCCCATACATAGTAGTCGAGGGGATTGCAATCTGGAGAATTAGGGGGCCAAATATCAGGACCCCAGTGACTAGGGACGTTAAGTGTCAGCCACGATTGTGTCTTTTTTGCCTTATGGGCTGGAGCTGAGTCCTGTTGGAAGACATACTTCCTTCCTGCGGCCACCATGTCCATCCAAGGCTTCACAACGGTCTCCAGAACATTGATGTAGGTGTCAGCGTTCATCCTAAGGCCCTTCTCAAAGAAATGGGGAGGCATGACATCACCTTCACTGCTGATAACGCCAAGGACCATTACGGAGGCAGGAAATTTCGTGTGCATCACGACAGGTATCTCTGAGGGGTCTTTACAGATCCAGCGATCATTCCTGGGATTTACCTTTTGATCCACGTCAAAGTTCTTTTCGTCAGAGAAGAACCTTAGCATGCCAAAAGAGTCGTGTTTCAGGTTGTTGAGGAGGGCAGCAGCCTTTCCTTTTCTGTTATTCTTCATATTCTCAGTCAGCAACTGACCTTTCCGAAGGGCATAAGACTTGAGACCGATGTCCTCATGGATAGTTCTGACAATTGTCATAGAGCCAACGTCCATTTCCTTGGCTATGGCCCTCATGCTCTTCCCAGGGTTTCCATCAATCTTCTCCTTGACATTTTTGACAAATTCTTCGCCTCTTACCCTGTCCGATCGACGCGAGTGCTTTTTCCTTGTAGCTATCCCCTCTTTGTTACTGTCGGCCTCATCAAACTGCTTCTTGACCCGATAAATAGTGGTTTTGGGCAACTTAAGAAAATCCACTATCTCTTTGGGGCTCCTTCCGGCGCGCAGAGCAACGATGATGGCAGCTCGATTTTCAAATTCTCGGTTACTGTTCATCACTACACTGCGCACACATGTACTGTTGCATTTTACATGAATATGGCTACGTAATGAAAAAAAAAAACAAGTTTTTAATCTCAAGTAGTTTTTGTTTTATGGACTGTCAAAGTTAGTCCCAATTTACCTGGTACACCCTGTATTTTTTTTTTCTGTTTCAACTATTGAAGTCTTTGATGCTTCTATAATGTGTCTTGAGTAAATACTTGTGTTGTTGCTGTTGTATATTATTTGTGTATCATTAAATGTTGGAATACGCTTCTGTCCCCACAGGGCCTACGTGGAGTGATGGTGGGTTATACTTTGTGAACGCCTTTTTATTTTGATTCACCCTTTCTAGACAATTAACATAATATTTTTATCGGCATCTTGTCAATACATTCCAAAGTGCACAGTATGCACTATTATTTTAAAATAATTAGATATACAGTAGAACCTCCATTTAGTGGACACCCCGCTAGCGGACACCTCTCTACAAAGGACAATTTTCATTTGAAAAATTACCATTTTTACTATTTAGCAACTCTCCGGTAAGATGACACCTCTCTCTAAAGGAAAGTTTGGCTTTGTAATTAGGTGTCCTTTACAGGGAGTTTGTTCTACTGTATATGTACTATTTACAAAGAATATGTACATGGGGTCTCTGCAACCACTGCAAAGTTTGATAGAAAATCGCCAGCGGGTCTCCAGCGACACCATGCATTTCGCAATTTGCGAAGAAAACGTAGATCACGTACTTCGCCGCTGAGGAGATGGCGTGGTCCTCGGGATCAACTGGAAAGATCCAGGACTGCAGGTCCAGCGGCCAGATGATTCTCTATAGTTATGTTAGTTTCGCTAATATAAGTTGCAAGAGATGTGAGGGTATTTGTTGTTGAAATTTAATTCTTACAAACATTAAAATATGAATCACGAATATATCCCAGTGAAGTAACCTGTGTGCGTGTGGATGCAGGGCTATGCGAGTGCTGGTATTGGCCGCCGTGGTCCTGGCCCGAGCTGCCGCAGGTAAGTCCTGGACCAACCTTAGAATCCCACCTGACGGCACTTTGTTACACCCTCGGAAATTATAATATATCGATATTTTCCTAAGCAATTTTTCATTATTAGCGTGATTTCCTGTAACCGGATCGTGAATTTTTTTAATGTTCTGGAATGGGTCCCTGTGGAATGTACATATAAACGGAGTTTACAATTTTCTTACATTGCCTCTTTTAATTGTGATAGTTCATTCGAAAATTTTCATATCAAAATTTGTCAAAATTAACTTTTCTACATAATAAAATTGCCAAACACAGGGTATCTTATAAATATACACTAGTGCCAATAGAAAGTGTTGCACCCAGAAGGAACCAGTGAATTCAAATTAAACTTGGTATGAATCTACAGACTATTACAAAGACCAAGTTATCAAAAATTAAAGAAATTGAACAGAGTTTATCGCTGTAGTGTTTTAACGAGAAGCGACATCAGTATCTTTATACACTACCTAATCCTTGAAAGAATTGGATCAAAAGTGTCTGGATGTAATCTTGGATAATTTGTCTCCACAGCAGGACGACTTGTTAATTTTTGTACAATTCGTGTTTGAAGGCATGCACCACACTGAAGAGGGATCAACAGGCTCCAAAGCGTAGGAAGTGGGTATCATCTATTAAATCAAGAAAGGTCATTGACCAATTTGGGGAAAAATATCGTCAATTGATTTTTCGATAGAGATGACGCGCTCTCTCGATATAGAGGTTGATGGGATCGAGATTAACAACTCCTATGGGCATTGGCAGAAAGCTAAGAGAACTATGAGCATGATGTTGTAGCTTCCATGCAAGAAAACACTGCAAAATCGAAGGAAAATCTGAAGAAACTTATAAAATTCAAATTAAAGTTCAATTGCTAATAATCAAGCAATTGGCGATGTGTAAATCAGGCCCCGGAAAAAGTTGCAACAAATGCAAATTGGGCGGATCAAGTCGAGACCGAGAAAAAAAAATAGGAACACACTGGACCTTTCATCCCAGTAAAACAAAAACAAGGGTCAGATCCTAAGATCGCGAGATCTGGCTCCAGAACTCCTAGGCCAGCTGGACGGCCACGAAGGATTCTGTGACCTTCGTTAAAAACATCAGACAGCAGCTGAAGCTGAACAAACCAAATTAGTGAAGCGTCGTTTGACCAATGTTATTTCGTCGAGTGGTGCCCGGACCTCCATCCCGTGTGCTACACGAAGGCCTTGGAAAAGAAGTGTGGAAGAGATCCATCTTCCAACTCATAAAATATCAGGCCAGATTCTGGTCGGACTGGCCAGTGTGGGGAGGTGGAGCGTCTGGTCGAGGATAGGCTTACCATCGGAAATACCATCCTCAGGGCTTTCCCGTACAGGAAGAAGGCAGAAAATCATCATCAGTAACTTGCCCATCGCTATAAGGTAGGAAGCCATTGTTGCAACCCTGAGACCATACTTGTCTCCCTGGCCTTCGAGGTAACGAACTGTGAGGGCTACTCCTGGGCCACAGACGACAGGGAGACAGACTTTCATCTTCATGGATGAAGGCATAATACTTCATCAAATCTCTGAGAAAGTAACACATTACTCATGGCGTGGAATGCAGCAAAAGCCACTGTCAAGGACATCGGCGAACCATGGATGAACGGCCAGCAATTCTACCTCCCAGGAATGTCCGGGGCAGCTCCATCTACGCTCTCTCCAAAGCCTACCTTAGCGGCTGTACGACATCTTTAAACTTAGGAGACTTCTGCCCTAGAAAGTTCCCGCTCCCGCATAGTCATCTTCAGTCCAACCAACGCCTGTCATCTCCACCGAGGCAACACTATATACTTAACTTCGCTCCCCCAAAATTTCCTTTATGGGGAGCCAGCTCAGGAATAAGGAGCCTATCTTGGCTCCCCTTTTTCAGTTTCCGTGGCCTCGAAGGAAAAACCTCAGGCATACGGGAGGAGGAATATCTTTCATTTAAAGTCTAAGACTCTCAGCAGCTGGGCGAAGTTCTTGATCGAGTCCCTGAAAATCTTATCAAGGTCACTAAAATGCAGTAAATTGAGAAGAAATTGTGCAGGCCATCATCTCCCGTCGCGGCAGAATGAACATCATAATTGGCTTTTAAGCTCAATAGAAGCTGTGTTTGAGCCTTCTTCTCAGCAAGAGTTCTCGCCACCTGTCCCCCACTTCTTAAGAACGGCATCTTCAATGCATGGGTCCTCGGTGACATAAATATCTCCGACGAGTCTTCGATCGATATTGGGTCTGGAGCTGTGAAAGCCTTCGCGGAGCTCCTGGACCGGATCGCTCTCGTCGACACCGCCAACATCTTCGATGCCGCGCGCACATGCCTACGAGGGTTGCTAGCTACGGAAGCCGGGTTGACGCCGCTCGACTGGATAGAGTCCTAATACCATTAAGGTTCTCCAGACGTGTCACACGTTACTGGCCCCTCAAGTACCGCTGCTCGGACCACCGAACCATCATTCTCCAAGTGCGGAATCCCCCTTCACCCTCTGCCACATCAGCCGCCGCGCTTCCTCTCTCAGCGCCAGTTGTCGAGAGAGTTAAAGTGCTTTTTGGGGAAGATCGCCGATATACCTCCTGGAGATCTATAGAAATAATAGGGAAGACTGAAGCGGGATCTGGTCGCAGATATCAAGTGCCTCTCCATTCCCCGCGTTGAAGAATACATCGCCAGAGAAAGCCGGTTACTGCGTTCCAGGTTCGAGGCTGAGTCCTTAGACGCCGATTACCCTTCACTGTCTGAACTTGGGCGTGCTTTGCGCGTCCGACTACATTGCTCGGGACCGAAGACTGTGTTCGACATGCCCAAGCGAACCTCGTCAAGGGAAAGACTAATACGTACCGTCTTCAGTATCTTTAAAATCACTTTATCATCTCTAACTGTTGGCTGGAGAACATCGTTGGGGGTGCTTGGAGGAATCTACGGAGAGAATCACTCTGGAGGACAGTGACCCGCTTCATCGAGTATACATCTCCTTGAGTGATGTCGAAGCTGCCATCGGCCGCCTGCCACAAGGGAAAGCGGCTGGTTAGGATGGCGTGCCCTGCGAGTTGGTCAAGAGTTTCGAGGATTTCTTCGCGGTAGCCATTCATCGAGACCTCGCCGAATACGAATTTCGCGCGTTTTGCCGGAATCCTCGAGAATAAACATCGCCTGCCTTGTCTCCAAAGCACACGGCGGTCCGAGCCTATTCGGTCACCGACCAATATCTCGGACTGAAGAATCACCTGCTGGGCATCTTAGAGAGGGTGATCTCCAGTTGGTCCCCATACGTCGGTGCTTCACCATCTGCACGGCTCGGCCAGGTTGACGCGGTTCATCTGAGGGTCCACAACGCGTCTCCTGGCTTCCTGGAGATCTGCTGGAACATCCTGTGTACGTCGGTGGCGTGGGGTTATAAAAACTCAGAAGTCAACTTCAGCTCGGCTGCTTCAAGGAAGTTCAGGCTACATGCAGAGCTGTAGGAAAGAACGCCTACCAACCGTTTGCGGAGCTTGGATGCCCCCTTGTGTCCGGGTTCCTGGTTGCTTGCCGTCGACTGCTGGGATTATGTGAATAGGCCTCTTCCATCCTGGGCCCGAACCACCGGGTGGGTGGTGCTCACTTTCACTCTACTTAACCTGCCCCTGGTTGGAACCTGCGGCTTTCTTGCTGCGCTACCGCTTTAGGCTCCATCAAGGTGGATTGGAGTTCGTGTCCGTGGCCTGGCGGGCCCTGCTCCGCTGCTCAATACCAGAACGACGAAGAATGTCGACGAGGTCGCAGCTGCCCCTGGAACATTTTTACAGCGGCTTCTGGGCTAGAATATAATGAAAAATACCAGGAGAGGACCTTGGAGGAAGCCATGGTGGTGCGCGGGATGACCACGTCGTTCCAGCGCATATGCACACGCACTGCGCATCGCATGCTGGAGCGCTTCCATCTGGCCGCTGTTCCCATCTCACGATATCTCCAGTGCTTGGTGCCCGTAGTCCACGTGCTCCTCACTAGCGTTCCCTTTTAATATCCGTTGCTGCTCTTTCGGGGCCCATGCGGCTGACATGGCTTTACGGCTGGCTCTGCACGCTTTGCCTCATAATGCCTGTCTGAATCTCCTGAGACTTGAGAGTTCTGTCACTGGCCCATCGCTACTGGTCCTGATTCCCCGTCCGCCCTCTCATACGAGAGGCGTTCTCCATCGGAGAGCGGCCGCTTAACCTTCAGTCCTGGTTCTTCGCGGTGGGTCTCACAGACCACACCATCACCTCGTTGGCGAAGTTTTTGATTTACGTTTACTTCATCGACCGTGAAATGCTGGAGACCCGTTGGTGATATGCCATCGTACTCTGTCACCTTGTACATAATGATTATATATAGCATTGTTTTGTAAAATTTCACATAATATTATCATTGTAACTTTTATCATAATCATCTATATTAATTGTTCGTTCTGGGAACTTTTGTAATTGACAGGATGCCAATTTTAATTGCCAAATCTTCTCTTCTCTAAGCCACGTTCAATTTCATGATGGCAGATGCCATTTATCATATTTTCAGTTTTTTGTAATTATGGATCGTCTTTTAACTCAAAATAAAAATAGAGAGCTTTGGTGAAAATGTTAAGAGGTTAAGGGCTTAGTAAAAACGTTTTATGTAGAGTTGTTTGAAAGTCACTTGCCAGATGTCCAGGTGGTTGAAGCAGGAGTCTCCATGAGTAGGATGGCCTCTGACCTGGGAAGAGCTCAATAGAAATTAAGCCTCCAAAAAACAAGGGCAGAAAGGAAGGAATGTTAAGCTCCCATATTTAGGCCTAACAAGCAACCATCCTCCTTCCGTGGCTTTTAAGATTTCTTCCGCGTGGCGAACACTTCCGATATCTGTAACCTACGGCTTTCTTTGTATCTGGAAGAAATGTTTGGTTCAAACTTTTTTAAACAGAATTTTTTATGATTTAGGGTAATATATATTCTTATATTTCAAACATTATTTTATAAGTACTAGTTTCCAAAATTGAAACAACAGCTACAAAAATGTGTAATACTCTAATATAACTACAAATTTTTATACGATTGTGACAATTCATAGAATATAATAACAAAACATTTTTCAAAGAAATTTTATTACGAACGTTACGATGGCATTTAAATTAGAGTAATGGTAACTTGAAATCTGTAAAACGGGGAAAAAGTATATTTAATAGAGGATGTGCATTCTTATCTATCAACACTTTCACGATTTCTTCGATTCCCTCATGAGAAAATTGATCAAATCACCGTGGAGATAATGGTCATTGTTTCAAACGGACATCTTCGAGCTCGTCAAATGTTCGAAAAATCGGATGAAATGTAACAAAATATTTGATTGGATTTAAGAACTGTGAAATTGCAAGTCGCACTTTTCGGATTACATCGTGTTCTTGTGTCGCTTACAGCAGCTCGATGAATGGTATCCTCCAGTAAATAAAGAGCCACTGATTTCTATGGATATGGGTGACAAGTTGTGATAGAAATGTCGTTAGAGGGCCTAATTTCCTACAGCATTGATCTTTCTATGTAGAGTTCCGTTTGTTGATGTAAAGAGATGCTTATCCACATTCTGGCTGCTACAGTTCTGTTGTATTTCAATTGATTACACACAGCGCTCAACGTTAATTATACTTTAATTAACTACAATGTAAAGGGATTAGATATAGATTAAAAGTAAACATGGAGAAAAAAAGAAAAGAATAAGTCTCGTGGCCACGCGGCCTCGCCTGGGTTACATCCACAGGTAGTGACGTCAGAGCTCCAGGGTTGCCGAGCCAGCAATCTCCTCCCTCGAAGTGACCTCCTATTCATGGATCACTTCGCCGCTTAAGAGTCTCGAACGATGAAGTTCGTGTAGGTTTCTCCCCTTATTTGCTTCAGTACTGAGGAGTTCAATTGAGTTCTGAGCATTTCTCTGGTTCCTTAGGATCATTGGATGAGATCGAGTAGGAGAAGGCTTTACAGTATCTTCATTATGGCTGTCCTCTTCTGTAGGTGTCACGTCTTCTTGATCTAATAAAGACACTGGATACTCTACAATCTCCCGTTGAGTCCCATAGCTGTAGTGTTCAACTGATGGAAGCTCCTCCCGGTTGCTGTCGTTCCTCGATACATCACTCTCTTTGAAGACA
Organism: Cordylochernes scorpioides; assembly: GCA_030710605.1. Classification (NCBI taxonomy): domain Eukaryota; kingdom Metazoa; phylum Arthropoda; class Arachnida; order Pseudoscorpiones; family Chernetidae; genus Cordylochernes; species Cordylochernes scorpioides. Next base: position 162,505,489 of record CP092865.1, on the reverse strand, counting down.
CAGTCCCGAGATTCCACCACTTTCTTCATCTCAGGAATCCACACTCTGTAGCCACGTCCTCTGAGTGCATATCCAACAAGGTTACCTTTGACAGCTCTTCTTTCGAGTTTGGATTTACGGACTTGTCTTGGAATATGGACAAATACTTGACAGCCAATAGCTCTTAGGTGTTTAAGACTAGGCTTGTTCCCTGTCCACAGTTCATATGGCGTACTTTCACCATTGTGATTGTTGAGAACTCTGTTTCTGACATAGGCTGCGGTGTAAGTCAGCTCCGCCCAGGAAGCCTTTGGCAGACCACTTCCAGATATAGTGCTCCTGACAAGATCTAGGAGTGTCCTATTCATTCTTTCTGCCACACCATTCTGTTGAGGTGTATACGTCATAGTGTGTTCATGAACTATTCCGACGCTCGTGCAGAAAGTGTCCCATTCTTTGGAACAAAATTCCAAGCCATTATCCGTACGTATTCGTTTTAGTTTCCGGCTGGTTTGTTTCTCAGATTCTTGAATCCACTCTTTGACTTTTCCCAGGGTTTCGCCTTTGTTTTTCAGGAAAAATACACTTGTATATCTCGTAGATTCATCAATGATGGTTAAGACGTACTTGGCTCCTCCCCAGCTCAATACGTCGAGTGGACCCATCAAATCCGCATGCACCAAGTCCAACGGCATGATTTCTTTTTCCTCCTTGTGTGAGTGTTGAAGGAATGGCAGACGGTAAGACTTGCCGATCAAGCAGTCTTCGCACTTTTCTGGCTTTGCCGGGCTGCAATTAAGTCCTCTTACGCTTTGGTTCTTGGCCATCTTTGCTATCGTATATGCATTTACATGCATCAGCCTTTTGTGCCAAAGTTCCAGTGTAAGCTCTTCCTTGCATTCAGATGCAAGAGATACACGATCATTCTGATCCATCGGAGAGGATGGAGTAGTCTGGACGTAGTAAAGTCTACCCAACTTCTTTCCCTCTATCAAGAGTTTTCCTTTCATGTCCATAATGTGGCAACCACTCCTGTTGAAGACAACTTTTCTACCGTTTTCTATCATTTGGCGTACAGACAGAACACTGTGACGCATATCTGGAACATACAAGGTGTTCTGCGCAACCATATTGCTGGCATCTCCCTTGTGTCCAACAATATTGGCACTGACAGTACCGATACCACATACTTCTATAGAAGAACCATTCGCAATAGTGATGGAACTCATATTGCTTGTGCACTCTTTCAGACATGTGAAGTAATCTCTCTTGGGAGTCATATGGTGCGTCGCTCCAGAATCTATGATCCAGGTCTCGGCGGTAGCTCCAAACAAAGTGTTGCACATTGCCGACATATTTACGCCTTTGTTTTGGTCAAACCTCTTTGGTCTTTGTTCATTCTTTCCTTTCTTCCTGCATTCCCTTGCATAATGGCCTTTACCTCCACATTTGAAACAAACAACCTTTGCTTTAAATTGTTTTTCTGTTTCAATGGGCTTCGAAGAGGCATTAACGACCATGGCACCCACATCTTTTGGTAGATTAGACGAACGCCTTTCTGCTTCTGCCAACAGCCGTCTTTTAACTGTGGCGGTCGTGAAGTCTGAATCAGGCAAGTTACATATGGTTGAGACAACGATGTCCCAATCCTCTGGTAATCCACCCAGAAGAACCATAGCCAAATCGCCATCATCAATTTTGTCGCCAATTTGGGCCAGTTCGTTTACAATGTAGTTTATCTTCCCCATATACCCTTCCATATTGCTGTGCTGAGTCAACCTTTCGCCATATAACTGCCTTCTTAGTTGTACGGCTCGATATCTACTATCCTTTGGTGCGTATAATTTTTTCAGTTCCTCCCAGACCTCTTTCGGAGTATTCAAATGTTGAACATGCAATTGTTGTTCATCATTAATCCCGAGGCAAATTTTTGCAAACGCCTTACCCTCCCGCGACAAAAAAAGTTTTGTTGCAACAAGGTCACTAGGGTCAGGCTTAGCCTCTCCTGGATTGATCAAACTCCACAAATCGTTTTCGATTAGAACGAGTTTCATCTGGAAGCTCCAGCTGGAGTAATTAGCACCATTTAATTTTGTAATCGTTGTGTTTGCCATTTTACAAAATATTTGGTAAGTAGAAAAAAAAGGATGTTCCAAGTAATCAAAGGAAATTTGTTTACTCACGTTTTAGGCCTTGCGCTTCTTCAGTCTGACGTTTTAAGTCTTGCGCTTCTTGTCTCAAGTTTTAGGCCTTGCGCTTCTTCAGTCTCATAATCTTTGTTGTATTTCAATTGATTACACACAGCGCTCAACGTTAATTATACTTTAATTAACTACAATGTAAAGGGATTAGATATAGATTAAAAGTAAACATGGAGAAAAAAAGAAAAGAATAAGTCTCGTGGCCACGCGGCCTCGCCTGGGTTACATCCACAGGTAGTGACGTCAGAGCTCCAGGGTTGCCGAGCCAGCAAGTTCAATATTGGAGCGTGGTTGACGTGTTGTCATGACACTGTCATGTAGTTATTTGAAGGGTAAATGTTCTAACAGACACAATTATTTAATCACTTTTAATATGTATATATATTTAATTAAAAAGGGCATATATTGGATCCTAAAAATCATGTATTTTACCAATATTTGAGTTGGCTGAACGCCAACCTTTATGAAGGTATTATAACATATTAACGTATGTATACAAGAGATCGCCAGATATCATTTCGAAGAAGGAATCAAAGCCAACGGCGACGAGATTCTTTATTAGATATATTCTTGGCGAGCTATCGGACTATGACGTCCTTCAACAGGCTGTTACGCGAATACAAGAAACTAGAAAGATATATTTATATACATATTACAAAAGGATTTCTGCTGATTTTGATATTAGAGTTATTTAGAATTATTACTTGATTATGATTATAATGAGGATGCATGAATATATCTGTGATATTGTAGTCGGAGTAATATTAATAAAAATAGTTTGAATCAGAATTAGCTTTAATTGAGCTTAAAGGAATATAAAATACTTGAATTGAGAAAGTATTGCCTGATTTAAAGCGTAAGAATAAAGAAAATTAAAGACATCTACAAAATAATTTGAGCCTAAATAATAAAATAAAATATTACATACAAGGTATGTCCCATAAGTTCCCGGACTGGGTCCATAAAAAAAAAGGTAAGATATTTTTTCAAAAAAATATTAAAACTTTTCAAAGTAATCCTCCTTTGCTTCAACGCACCAGCGCCATCGTTTCTCACAATTGTCGAAACAGTTTTATAGGCCTCTTTTGGAATGCTCTTCAATGCCAACAGCTATTTTTCTATTATGTCATCCCTGGTGTCAAAATGTCTTCCTTCTAAAACTGCTTTAAGTTTGGGGAACAGGAAAAAGTCATTTGGTGAGATGTCTGAGGAATAGGGTGGTTAAGGTAGCATTTGTATTCCGTTTTTCGCCAAAAAAAACTCGCCACCAAGTGCGCTGTGTGAGGGCGGGCATTGCCATGGTGTAGGATCCAGTCACCATTAGTATATTTTTCTGGCCTTTTTTTTCGAATCGCTTCCCTTAGACGGAGAAGAATGCCCAAATACATTTCCTCAATAACTGTTTGGCCTGCAGAAAGATACTCGTGATGAGCAATGCCCTTGTTATCCAAAAAAGCGACCAGCAACACCTTGTTTCAGGATTTCAATATCCTGGATTATTTGGGTCTAGGCTCACCCTGACCTCTCCACTCGGCAGATTGACGCTTGGTTTCAGGGTCATAGCCATAGACCCATGTCTCGTCGCCTGTGATTATCTTGTCTTTCCATTCCGGATCCGTTCTTGTCATTTCCAACATGTTCTCACAGGTTGCAAGCCGACACAGTTTTTGCCTAATAGTGAGGAATCTTGGGATGAATTTCGCAGGAGTCTTTTTGAGCTTCAAATCTTCGGTTACGATCCTTCCAATCGTTGTTTTAGAGATGCCTGTGTCTTGCTCTAGCTCCAGCAAAGTGGTTCGAGGATTTTCTTTTATCAAATCGGTGATTTTTTGCACATTTACATCAGTCCTTTAAAATTTTGGGCGTCCTTGGGGAATGCTTTATTTAGCATTTCAAAAGTTTCGGTTGCTGATATTTGAAGTTTCACACAAAATTCTATGCAAATTCTCTGCTTCAATATTTGTTCCATCGTAAAATCGCCGCAGCGCTAGGTGTGACCTTTAAATTAGAATGACCTTGTCGCGCGCGCATTTACCGCCTCGATATTGGTACCACCGTGTTGCCAGATATTTTTCTATAATAAACAGTCAAATTTATTTACAATTTTCATTTATTTATTTTTTTATGGACCCAGTCCGGGAACTTATGGGACATACCTTGTATTTACATATGTAAAAAAAGATTTGAGCCGGCCAACGGGAAACGGAAATATCTTTATTTACGGGGCTGCTAACCAGAATGGATGATTTTAGAGCCCCGATGGACGCATAAAGCGGAATATATACAAAGCACTATATACATTGCACTGTTGGAGGGGCCTGGAGATGGGTGGCCAGGGGATCATCGCCGGGTGAGGCCAGGAGAGCCGGGATGTAGAGGAGAATCAGTGGAGCAGGGTGGTGATCCGCGGAAATCAGGGGGAGGCAGAGACGGGTCCAATAGTATTGAGCCTAGGGGTAACCGTGGAATGCAGACAGACCGCAATGCTAAAAGTGTATGATTTTTTAGCCCAAAAATAATGTAGCAAGCAGACAAGCCGCAGTGCACTATATCAAAGTACCAAAGTGCTGCACGCAACCAAGGTTGTTTGAAAAGGTTAGATTCCCCAGGCCAGGGAAGATAAAGTTTCCCAACGGAAAACAACAACAAATGGGTTTATATAGGGAAAGGCGGTCGACTAAACAGAGTGGTTTGTTATAGAAATTATAATTTTAAAATTAAATAACATTTTATATAATATACGGTAGATATTTACATAATTAGAAATATTTTATAAAATGAACGATTTTTATTTAAAAAAAAAATTCCGTGTACAAATTAGTTGTGAAAAAAGAATGAATACTAAGAATGCAGGGAAAGGCAGAAACCTGAAACCCTCGAACATTATACGTATTAAAATATACAATTATCAGAGTCATCAATCAATTCTTAATCAACTCTGTCACCGTTTGCTTTTGTGAATGGAATAAATACCCAAATATGGCCATTTCTTATAAGCATCGGTAGTTCAATGGCGAGAATGCTCGCCTGCCACGCGGGCGGCCCGGGTTCGATTCCAGGCCGATGCATTTTTTTTTTTTTTACAATTTTTAAAACTCATTTATTTAAACTATATTAATTTTGAAACAACTAAATGGATTGCAAAAGATAATTAAATCAAATACCTAAACACTAATATAATACAATTTTTGCCATTACACACTTTTTCCTGTAGTTTATGCGTTTCTTCTGTATTGCTATTCTATGGCACTTCTACTATTTATTATTGATGTACTTTCAGTATGAAGGATATTTCACTCGGGGGATTTCTCGGGCGAAGCCGGGTCATTCTTCTAGTTTAGCATACGTGTTTTTATTTCGCTAGAACATAACCTAATAAATTCATTTGATTTTAATTTGCTTTTGCTCATACTTCTGCGTCTATGTACATTTATGGATTCAATGCCAACGGATGATCCCCTGGAATGACACTGCGGCTCTGGACGTGTCTATAGCCATAGAATAACTGAAAAACCACGAGTATAGCAAATGATCCTCGCTAAAGTGAAACCGATTTCCTTTTAAAATTTCAATAGAATGTTATTTTGTGCGCTAATGATTCGAATTTTTAATTTGTACAGGTATCACGCTATCTTTTCAGAAATTTCATTTTACTTTTAATAAACTACCTGCTGCTCCAACCACCGCTTTTATGGAAAACTAGAAGTCATGATGTCGTTAAATCGCCCTGGAATTAATGTCGATATGTGTAAACAAAAACTTATAGTTCTGAATAAACTTTATTTTATTATAAACAATTTGTGCTCTGCTCTCCATACTGATAATCCAAATAAAAATTGTCCATTGGGGAGAAGCAATATGTTATTGTAATATTTAAACCCTCCCAGCCGACATGACGATCGTGTCCAGGACCGGCCACCCACTGCCAGACCACCTTCCTGCTGACTACAGAGGTCTCAGCCAGTGGACGGTGGCAGAACCTCGGACTTTCGGACCTGAGGACCTGCGCCCAGCTCTGTAGGGAAAAGGATCTCTGCAGAGCCCTCGCTGTGGACCATAGGTGTCATCTCTTGCTGCCCGGGGACCCTGGGAGAGAGGAACCCGACCCAGCGGCCTTTTTTCTGGAGAAATCCTGCATCACAGGTAGAATGCTGGCTAATGAATGAAAGTAACCTCATGCAAAATCTGTCAGCTTTCACAATGAAACCACTCTTAAAAAACACTTTATATTTATCACAAATTAGCCATACACTCGTGGATACACACATATTGGACTCTATTCATGATACAATTGTGAAAAAAGTTTTAAAATTACAAATATTTTCTCACAATGAGTTTCTTTTTATTAATAAAAATAGAGTTATTATATAGGTATTATAGAGCAGCTAAAGTATATAGAAACAAATGCAATATCCCTTATTCAAAATGTAATGAAAAAATAGCACATATTCTTCGCAGACAAGGAATTCAAACGTATTTTAATAACCAACAATCCATAGGTCAACTTCTTAGAAATCCCATTACTAAATATGAAAAACAACTGGAAAATAAACTTCAAACCAATGCAATTTACTCAATTCAATGCCAAGACTTTAATGCTACCTACCTAGGTGAGACGGGAAGATCGATACAAGTTAGACTTAACGAACATAACAGAAATATCAGAACAGAAGACCAACGTTCAATGATCTATCACAGAAATTCCACTACAAAAACATTAAAAACAAATTTCAACGGTTACTCTTAGAATCTCTCGTTTCCAATGAATATAACAGCATAAACAGGAAAATAGATTTACCATCACCATACCGATATCTCAGAAGAAATCAATAGATCAATTTTATAGGTTCTGGATGCCATAAAAATGAAAATAGACATATTCCATGAAATTGTTAAATTACAAACCAATTTAAAATTTTTAGTTATAAATATCCATTCTGCGCGCGTTTGTTTTTGTAAATATTTCTAGTGGAATAAAGTCGATATTTTAGTAAGCCCGTTGAAGAGCGATTATCGCTTGAAAGCTAGCGTTTTTTTTTAATAAAAAGAAACTCATTAGCATAATATTAGCAAAAATTCCTGTCTTAAGGGCACACAAGGCTAGATCTCATTACTTCGTGTGATGGACCAGACCTCCAAGCTACATTCGCACACAAGTATGGATGTCTCCATTCCATAATGGATCCAGACCTCCAAGCTACACTCACACACAAGGTTAGATGTCTCCATTCCATAATGGATCCAGACCTCCAAGCTACACTCTCACACAAGGTTAGATGTCTCCATTCCATAATGGATCCAGACCTCCAAGACACACTCACACACCAGGTTAGATATCTCTATTCCGTAATGGATCCAGACCTCCAAGACACACTCACACACCAGGTTGAATATCTCTATTCCGTAATGGATCCAGACCTCAAAGCCACACTCACACACCAGGTTAGATGTCTCCATTCCATAATGGATCCAGACCTCAAAGCAACACTCACACACCAGGTTAGATGTCTCAATTCCGTAATGGATCCAGACCTCCAAGCCACACTCACACACAAATATGGATGTCTCCATTCCGTAATGGATCCAGACCTCCAAATAACACTCACACAAAAGGTTAGATGTCTCCATTCCGTAATGGATCCAGACCTCAAAGCAACACTCACACACCAGGTTAGATGTCTCAATTCCGTAATGGATCCAGACCTCCAAGCCACACTCACACACAAATATGGATGTCTCCATTCCGTAATGGATCCAGACCTCCAAGTAACACTCACACACAAGGTTAGATGTCTCCATTCCGTAATGGATCCAGACCTCCAAGACACACTCACACACAAGGTTAGATGTCTCCATCCATAATTGACCCAGACCTCCAAGACACACTCACACACCAGGTTAGATATCTCTATTCCGTAATGGATCCAGACCTCAAAGCCACACTCACACACCAGGTTAGATGTCTCCATTCCGTAATGGATCCAGACCTCCAAGACACACTCACACACAAGGTTAGATGTCTCCATTCCGTAATGGATCCAGACCTCCAAGACACACTCACACACAAGGTTAGATGTCTCCATTCCGTAATGGACCCAGACCTCCAAACCACACTCACACACAAGGTTAGATGTCTCCATTCCATAATTGACCCAGACCTCCAAGACACACTCACACACCAGGTTAGATATCTCTATTCCGTAATGGATCCAGACCTCAAAGCCACACCCACACACCAGGTTAGATGTCTCCATTCCGTAATGGATCCAGACCTCCAAGACACACTCACACACAAGGTTAGATGTCTCCATTCCGTAATGGACCCAGACCTCCAAACCACATTCATACACAAGTATGGATGTCTCCATTCCGTAATGGACTCAGACCTCCAAGCCACACTCACACACAAGGTTAGATGTCTCCATTCCGTAATGGATACAGACCTCCAAGACACACTCACACACAAGGTTAGATGTCTCCATTCCGTAATGGACCCAGAACGTGTTCAAGGGCGGTCCCCCTCGACCTTAGTTAGGTCAGAGGTCGCGGAATTCTTCCAGATGACTCGCTTGTCCTGGAGCTTTATGTAATTCTCCCAGCACGGTGTCTTGCAATTCTTCTTCTTCTTCTTTCTGACGGATTAGCCCGTCTGTGCCCGCCTGACCCTTTCCTCTTCTGGAGAGACTTCCTCTCTTATATTGGTATCAAAGTTTATTGAGATTATAGAAGGTTATAATCATTTTAATACGCGTATATTTTTCTATATATATGAAGAAAGGGTATTGAGCTAATAATTTTATTATTTATCTAGGTAACCCAGGTGCCTGGAGCGCTTGAGCTATTATAATTTCGACATTATGAAGCAAACATATTTTGTTGATAATGAAATGTTAGGGTAAATGTTGATGAGACATAAATTGAATATAGGGTATATGCGATACTTTGGTTAGGAAATCCAATATTATATCAAAGATTTGTTACGGGAGTTGAGCTTGGAACGATAATTGCTGGCTATAAGCTTACGGGAATTAAGCTTGCCATCTCTGTGTTTGGAAATTAGGCCCAGAATAATCAGTGTTTATATCAGGGATCCATGAGACTTGAAATAATCTGCCTTTATTTCCAAAGAGCCGACAGGAATTGAACGTGCCCTGCTTTCTGCTTGCCAGGAGCATACTGGTGTTAGACCTTAAATACGTGTTTGCCAGAAGTAGCCCTTAAAGAATCTCGTTGTATTTAAATATTTTATGTTTACCAGAAGTTAGTAGGAATTGACCTAAAACTCGGCTGAGTCTTGCGTGAGTTAGATCTGAAAACTGCCAAGGGACCTACGGGAGTTCGATACTCCCTATTCACCTGAGACACTATGTGTGTGTTTGTCAGGGGCCTGCAGTAAGATCTTTGTGGCGGACGTCAGACCTGGCCTGAGGCTGGAAGGCCTGGAGCAGGTGACCCTGAGAGACCTCACTGTGCTGCAGTGTCTGGAAGCCTGTCTCATGGAAACGGCATTCGTGTGTAGGTAAGTCTAAAGGTCTTTCTCTACGTCGCTCTTTATCCTTTTGGTATATTTCATCTAGCGATTACAAGGAAGTCATCGTTTACCATTGTCTGCCTAGAGACACCACTCTTCCACCCGCTTAATAGCCCTTTTCTTTACATGTTTTAATTACTTCGTATTATTATATATACAACATGAAAACTTAAGAAAATATTTGAATATATTTGTTTATAGTATCATCGAACCATAATACTATTTGATAAATTACAACGGCAGCTAGGTTTTGATAGATATAGATGGTAATTTAAACCAACAACCCCATATTGTATAATACTTATAACAAGATTTTCATGTTTTATAATAGAAACACATCTGTAAATGATTATACGCATGATTGACAAGTGTCATTACATCATCATATGTTATGTACTTTGTACAAACTGAGGATAAATAAATAAAACTCTGTAATAGATTAAGAGTTGAGCTAAAACAGAGATCGAGCATATAGAAGTCCCAAAACAACAACATCTAAAGATAGATAGGAAACTGTCAGGACGGCGCCAGTGCACAATTTCGCCAGACGATCTACGCTCTTGTCGCATCTGCTAAAATGCAATACTTCCTTTCTCGGAAAAGATATATAAGGCCTTCATCCTAGCCAAAAATACAGTCACTTGATAGTCACTTCACCATCAGCGCAAGCCCTCGTCGGTTGTCACTAAGGTCCTCCTCATCCACCATGTAGACCAGTAAGAACTCTTCTATCTCCATCTTTCGCTCCTAGCTCAACTTTTATCTGTTCACGGACTTTCCTAGTGCAATGTTGTCTTCGTTTTTGTGTATGGACATTCCCAAGCTTTCCACTCTGCCTCGACCACGACTGCCTGTACTCTGTGAGGACTGTTAAAGGTCTCCCAAGGTGCAGAGAGGTACTGGAAAACTCCCCATCCTGACTGTTCCTCTCGGTCAACACAGTATAGCGAGAGTTGACAGGGACTCACACCATAGTTTAAGTCGACTGGATACCTCATCACACTTTTAGCCGACAGTATCATCATCACATATATATATTATTAAAATATTGAAATGAATGAGGAAACAATTTTGCTAGGGATATTTATAGTTATATAAATGTATATGAAATATTTTAAACATATCCTTTAAAACTCTAACCTAAGATGTGATACTGAAGCAAGGAAATGATCAAAACGCAGCTCATGTTGGACTGCGGGAGGTCGAGATCTGTACTGTTCAGAGATAACCTCCCAGTCTAGTCGTCAAAATATCGAGAATAAATTAATAAATACGAAGCAGTTATCTTAGCATCAAAAACTACGATTTGAGTCATCCCAGGTGTCACACAGAGTCTTCACTCTCCAAAGCTGGTACTTGATATGTTCCATGTCGGTGTCGCAGGAGCGCCCAGTATGACAAGCCGAGCCGGGAATGTCGCCTGAGTCGTTACGACCGCTACCGCCAGACTGCCTTCGTTGTCCCTGCCAACTCCAGCGTCTACATCGACAACCTCTGTGCTGGCGGTAGGTGATGTGATGGTGGAGAATCATCGTAAGAACGTGGTGTTGTGGTGTAACGAATTAGAAAGGAAAGTTGTTGTTGTTTCTATAAACAAACACCTAAATAAGGTTCTGTGAATATATATAGACGTCGTTATTTGTATTAGTGCTGACGGACATCATTCTGACTTTCTTCAATAGCACGAAATCTTTTAAATCTTCAACTCTTAATTGAGGCATATTTTAAAATAAGCTTGAGATTGGACTACACACATAAAATAGGCAGTTCTAGATAAACTACCAGTTGAACATGATGCTATTCATATACATTTATGTGGTATTAGAATATGAGGAAATAAACACAAGTTTGAAGAGGGACTTAGGCTAGGATTTTCGCGTCGCACCTAATCCCCAACTGTCTTAAAAGTCCCGAGGTGTTAACTAACGCGCCCCAGTAGTCGCCCTTTGGAATGCCACTGTTGTCTCAAGTGACCGGACTTTACCCTCCCGTCTGGGTTGTCTGTAGGTTGGCTTTATTGGTGCTATACAAATTACATATTAAATGGGAGATATTGCTTTTTGCTACATATATATTCCAACGTAGAAAATTAACGTATCAAAATACAAATATCGAAATTGATAATCTTTTCATTGAATAATAAATAATCTGTTACATAGCTTCTTCCCTATGGGAGCTGTGACCCACAGCTTGTTGTTGCTACTGACATGGATCTGACGTGCTTCTGTCAAGTATTCCCTCGGAGTCTTGGACATCTGTCCCTTGTAGTTTTGGTTCCTTTTTCTTGCGGCGTGAGAAGGGCGGATTTGTCGTCATATCGTCAATAGGTAAATCGTCATCTTGGAGGGAAGTCTTGGCCTTGACACGGCGGTGGAATTCTGGAGCCAGTCTATGAAAATGTAAATCACAGCACCTTAGGCCTCAAGGTCTTCTCGCCGATCTTAAGCTTGCCTTCCCTAATCTACCCAGCATCTCCACCAAATGTAAAGCAGAAAATTAGGGAAGAAAAATTCAGAATTTCACGGCAATTTATTTAATGTAAAACCAAATTAAAAATAATAAAATAGAAGATAAGCATGAGAAAATTTTACAGTGTATCAAAATACAAATATCGGAATTAAAAGTATTTCATAGAATAAGAAATGATCTGTTACAATATTATCTTTACCTCGACCATGACATTGTGGGCGGCAGGGAAAGTTACGTCCCGCGCTGCCCCTCGCGTGCGACTGTCGGGGCACGGGCCGCCCGACGCAGCATTAGTCCGGGAGCGCCGGTCTCTCTCCCCCGTCCAGTGCGCCGAGCTCTGCCGCGATAATCCCCACTTTCCCTGCGGGGCCTTCCTGCATGCCCCGGACCTGTGCGGCCTGACCTACGCTGGACGTTTGCCAAGAGCAAATGGAGATGCTGGCCCGGATCTGTACGAGATGTTGGAGCCCGACAGGGGTAAGCTGTGAACTTAACTCTATATAAAATATAGTATAACAACATAAAGTTACGGTAGGATTATATTCATGTACCTAGATAGGTTTATCTCCCTTTAATTGTGCACCAGAACGAGGAATCATGTTAACCACCACTAGAAAAGTTTTCCACCCGCGTTTTTATGTCCTAGCCTGGAAATCGACCCTTGCTACTTCACCAGCTTAAACATCTGTTTGGTAAATTTGACTGATTTTATAACCCCTCTTGTATGATGATATGAAATTGAAGCCGCTCCTGTACTGATGAGGGTCATAGCCCGAAACCATGTTATACAGGTTGTTGGCTTTTGTCTGAATTTTCCTAAACTGGTGTTGTGGCTAATTCTTCATCACCACTAGTAAAGTTTATTACTAGGGCGATGAACATGATGCATCGTTCAGATACATAATTCACACACACACACACAAAGCCTTTATTAAGACATTAGTCTTATACGGATTCTCCGTACAAGGTGCAATATCAGGAAAAGAGCAGCACAGGAAACCAGTAGTTCCGCAACTATATACAATTATTAGTAATAAGGAAAAGTAAGATTTAATATGAAAGGTCGACGCCATCGCCCCAAGTCTTCAATTCCATAAGCGCGGAGCAGAAATAGGGACTAAGTTATTTAGTTCGCCATAAATATAGCATCCAGACACAAAAAAGGAGGTTTACTCCAGCGCAGCCATCCATATCACCAGCTCCGCAATCTCATCGTCGACCAACACGATGGCCCCTCGATGTTTCGTCATCATTCTGAGGTGTAAGAACAATAGCTTCCAAGTTCTCTTTTCTCCCTCTTTACACCTACTGCCTTGTAAAAATTATATAGGGCCTGAGCAACTAGTCTGCTGTTCAGATACATAATTAAAGGAAGAGATGCCTCTCTCTAGGTACATAATTTAGTATGTCGAGTAATATGGAACTCTCAGCTGACTCCACAGAGATAAATGGCTGTGTGAACGTGGCTTAACCTATAGAAAGCTACCATCAAATTATAACGGCTTCCAAAGAATCTAAGTAAATATCATAGGCGATCGATACGGTTGAGAGATACGGAAAAAAATCAAGGAAACAGAGTGGGTAAAACTTCCAGCTATTCGATAAAGTTTGGAAGTTTAGATTATTTTAGAAATTTGTTCTGAAAAAAACACACACCATTCACATGTGCCTTTTTTATTCGGAGAGATCAGAACATCTGCTCACATCTAGCACTCTCCATTATTTGATAAGAATATATTCTTTTGATATATATATGAAAAGCCTCATTTCTTTTTTATACAGTACAGTTTGCTCCTCTCTCAGTTAACACTGGTGCGGAAAGCATAATGCTTCGTTTTGAAGCTTAATTAGAGGGAGATATGTGCCTCTTTCTAAGTACATAATTTCCTATGTCGAGAATAATAAGGACATTGGTTTATGGAACTCTCAGTTGTCTTCACAGACTTAGTGAACGGGATTTATTAACCTATGCAAAGCTTCCATCAAATTTTAGAAGAACTTTGGTGCGACAGGCTGCGACCCGGACGACGTCCAGTTCGAGCTGGTGGCCGATACAGCCCTGGGCGCGACGGGTCCAGCGCTACAGGACCTCAGCCTACAGGACTGTCTGGAGCGGTGCCGAGGAGATCCAGGCTGCCAGGCCGCCAACTTCTTCCATCTTAACGGCTCCTGCTTCCTGTTGGGCAGCCTGCTCGGCACCTCGGCCCGGCACGACTACTCCGCATCGCTCTTCCGCAAGGCTTGTCTCGTAGGTGAGTGCAGTATTATTGCTCTTTATCCCTTATTTGTGCTCTATACCACGCGGAAGCGCATGAAAAGCTGAACCGTATACATTTGAAAGCCAATAATTAGTCAAATCATCAAGAGAGAAAATACCTTAGAATAAAGAAGGTCTGAGAACACGTATATTCAAATTTTATAAGGATGTTTTTGTGTTTGGAAGGGCATACACATTACGCCATTTTCTAGATAAAGGATAGGTTTCCGTGTGATCTCGGAGAAAAACTATAATATGAAAGCAGCTTTCGATGAAAGCAGAGCTTAAGCATCTGGTGACATAAATTTCAAGAGAACACACACACGAAAAAACTGGAATCACCATCATATATTCTGAAAACATTGAATGCCATAGCTGGAAATATTCATGACACATTGCGGAAGAAGTTAGGAATAAAATATAGGAGAAAGAGAAAGCGATCCTAGCACGAAACGAAATTCAGATCGCTTTGGAAAAAAAGAAATGTGGACAATTCGCAAGTTTCCAAATCTTCACGTCACTCTAAATGAGGAGCATATTTCATCATTCAAAACCCCGGATTAACGAAAATGGTGACTGCATCTTTGTTGACGTCCAATTCATCTGGGAGTTCAGAACCAAGTGAACATGTTCGTCCATTCATCCGCAAGTGGAGGAATGCCATTATGCCCAACAAATTTTCTATATACAGTTACGAGCGTCATGGCCTCTGTCACGGTTTGCCGGCGCCCTCCTACTGGTCGGCTACGATCACGCCACCTTTGCCCCCCCCCCCCCCCCCCCATCATTTGGTGCCGCCAATGCGCGAGACACTTCTGTCACCGTTTGCTTTTGGTTCAGTGGTAGAATGCTCGCCTGCCACGCGGGCGCCCCGGGTTCGATTCCCGGCCGATGGTTTGGGGCGGGACGTTTCACAAGAGTGACATCTACGGCGCCAATTTATAATTGTAGCGAATAGTATTTGAATAAAAGCATTTAATCGGGTAAACCCCGGGCATTGCCCGGGTCATTCGGCTAGTTGTTATATATATAACAAACATATCCGTAAATGTATTCCATCTAGTCAAACAGTTCGAGGTAATGAAGACAAATGGTAGCTACGCTATCTGCCTGGTAATCTGCCCAGCCATAATTCTTCCTTCCCCTGCAGACACCAGGATGCGGGCGGAGGGACCAACAAATAAATCCTGCACGTCCTCACTCCAAGTGCTTCTTCTCTCCTCAATATAGTTCTTTGCTTTCAAACCACAGAGTGCAATGTGGACCTTTTGTTAATTTACACACATACATGGGTGAAAAGTTTCTTTTATTTCCGTGTAGCTAGAATGTAATGCAATTTTTGAGAGACAATGAATGTTTCCCTTTGTTTACAGGTTTGTTCTTGTACATCCTTGGATTTCTCCAGGAAATATAAGTCTTATTTTCTTTGCCCCCGAAATAAATATGCGATACACACATTTTCCCTTATTATTTTATACAGGAATTTGTATTTTCGAACATACACATCACTATGAAATGCTCTAATCAACGCGTTTCGGGTTATTGGCCCTCGTCGGCGTGATACGGCCTGTACCTCAACGACCAAAATTTTTGACCAAAAGGATTACTGAGAAATCAAGAAATGGTTATTTAAAGCCAAATTTGCTAAAACAGCTGAAATTGTTAAAAATATAAGAAAAAAGTAAAAGGGAAGATAGTGATAATAAAAATAAAATGAAATAACATTAAAATGTTCATGTAGGAGGTTAAGATATGCCTTTTAGAATTTTTATACCACCATCATAACTTCTTTCTTACTTTTTTTCACACACGTAGATATAGAAACATCGGGGCTTCCCTACTCTACAGCCAAGGAGTTGTGGGTGAAAGTTCTAAGAGTGATAAAGTGACAAAACATGCGGTCGGGGTGGAGCCATTGAAGAAACTGGCGGTAGCTAGGGGAATGACAGCAGAGGTGGCCGAGGAGGACAGCAGATATTCGTTCTAGACAAAGCGCTGGTTTTCTAGTTTGTTTATATTTCTAGGCTTCCTATTTATTCATTACAATACTGAAATTTCTATAAGAAACATATTGTTTATCTCCAATTGTCCCCCTTGTAACTCCCCAGTGACTTAATGCGCTGCAGGCGGCCACCGCTGCGGCCGGCGGGACTGGGTGTTCGAGATCACCCCTGTCGGCGGCCGCCTGAGGTCCCGGGACCTGGCGACGGTGGAGGCGCCCTCCGAGGCGGCTTGCAAGTCCCGCTGTCTCCTCACGGGCTGCCGCTCGGTGGCTTACGACCCGCACCTCGGTCGCTGCCTGCTCTCGCCTTACGACAGCGACACGCACCCGCTGGAGGAGGACCGTTCACTCGCCGTGCCGGGGGAACTCTTCGAGAACACCTGCGCCCCGGGTGAGATCGATGTCTCTCGTTCCACGTTCTATTTGTACACGTTTTGTTCGTGTAAGTTCTTATCAATGCACGATCCTGCCTGTACACGCTATGTGTGCATATGCCATCTCTGTAGATGTCTTATATTTACACTTCTTGTGACTGGTTGGTTCCTTGTTCTATCTGTCCGTATCCCTATCTCCGCAAGTTCTATCTATACACATGCTTTCTTTGCACGTATCGTCTATTCGCGTGCAATTAACAGGTAGTTTGTTAGCTCCGCGCCCTCTCATAACGTTTCTTGTTTTCTACTTAAATTGTTTACATCAGAAATGTAAGAGAAAGTGGTAGAGAGAAATAATAGTTTTCTTAACAGCAACTTTAAAAAAAGCTTTACATTTTTTCAAATTTTGTTTTCCAAATATTAATTAAAAATAAAGTTTCACAACATATTGTATTTATAATTGTTTATCTGCATTAAAACATGCGAATTTGGATCTTATAATTACTTTGGAAAGGTATTATTTTTTGGAGATAAGTCATCTGAAGTGTTCTAGAATTGTCTTTTTTTGTTGTTCAATCGAATCTCGTTCGAAATAAAATATAATTAGTTTTATAACATGTCATTTAGAATGTCTATCTGTAAGTTGTGGAAATTGTGAATCACTAAAATAAATAGATAACATCTTATTTTTATCATTTTTATTTCCGAGAAAGTAGACAAATGACTTTGAAAATAATTCCCCAAGTTCGTAAACAAATATTTCTAGATAAATACACAGAAGGTGTTTCATATTGAGGCAAAAAAAATTGGCTCCTATTACAAATAATTGTATAAGTTATTAGGTTCTATGCCTTGACGCCTGACAACAGCCTGCTTCGATGTTTCCAAATAGTAGTTGTTGTAATCGAATATATTAGTCAAGATCACCTTCTCAAAAAGATCATCTATCGTCTTAGCGGTGTTTTCAGTGTTTTCAAAATTTCATGAATGCTAAATCTAGAGACTTGGCAGGGATGTGATTCAAATTTTGTAATAAATTACAATTTCGCCTCTTTTTGAAATTCCGGTATTGACATATTAAACTCAAGGTATGATTGAGATCTGGTGTAACTATTTGTATCTTTATTCGTTTTGGTACAAAATCAGGATCCCATTGTCGAGGGGGCTGTTAACCGCGGCAGGGCTGGAAGATGTCACAAGTTGATGGGGAGCTCCTCGCAGCCGCGCGATCCCTATGAGTTTCCAAGAGGCAGGTGGCTTTTCGATGTCCCTGTTGGTAGCATCTGCTACACCTTACATCGTAGGTGATGTAGGCGGGTGCGGACTTTGGAGATGATCACCAGCTTGGCGGGGAACTGGTGGAGTTTCACTCCTTCATTCAGAAGAACGAAGGCCGGTGTTCCAGGTGTAGCCACCGCTGGAGATTCCGAACTACTATCTTCTCCGCCTTTTTCTTATATGGAAACACTTTCAGGAGGGTATTCCTTTTGGCGAGGTTCTCCTCTCCTTATCGCTCCGCCTTCCCGACGAACAGACCGGAACCTGGCCGCGCATCTTCATTAGCTGGGAGACGGTGCCCATCCTCAAAATCTCTTCCAGTGGAGGAAGGATACTGCATTTCTCGGTCTACGAAGTAAACGTAGAACGCGTGCTTTATGCCATAGGAGATGTATGCTGGCGTCGTCTCACCTCTGGACTTGATGTCAAAATTCACTAGGAGCTGGTGGATCTTTAGGCCTTCATTAATGAAGATGAAGGCCTCCTTGCTGCCCGTGGTCCAGGAGTAACCTTCGCGGGCTGCCAATTTGAAGCCATTGAGGCCACTTTTAAATAAGGCCGTAGCACCGCAATGAAGTCGTTAACTTGACAGCGATAGGATTTTTTTTATAATGATCTCCTCGGCTCTCTTCCTGTATGGGAAATTTCTCATGTTGTCGCTGCCGACTCAGCCTTTACTAGTTCCTGCTGCTGTCTGTTGCTTCTGATTTGCGTAACAGCCTTTCTTCTTTACATCCTCAGGTGCAGAGGTGGCCTGGTTGTGATTAGTCAGCCTTGCAACTTTTGCAGGCTGAAAAGGGTATTACCGGCCTTTTCTTTTGGACGCTTTAGGCCTTTGTCAATCTTGAGAAGCCGATTGCTTCTCAGAGGCTTCAATTCTATCCGCCCTATTTGCATAGGTTTTAATTTTTTTCCGCGGCCTGATTTGCATTGCCTCTATTTCCCCTTTCCAACTCAATCTTGTCAATTTATTCCACCCATATTTGGCATTGGTTGGACTTGTTTGGATGGGACCATTACGTTTTATATCATCATGCCTCTCCGCCAGTACCCTCAGCGTATTGGAAATCTCCATTTCCTTCATCTCAATCTCCGAGAGGGGAATACGGGTTAGTGTAGATATAGCCATCACCCTGAGGATTACGAATTATGCACAGGCCTTTGTAGATAACGCCTTGAAACGACTAAATTCGCAAATTCTTAATGATCAATGCACGAATCGCTATAAAATATAAAGAAAAATAATCGGGGCATGAGACCAATGTTTCTCGGTTATGCTAGTTTTATAAATTTTAAAACTCTGTCAGTTCTTTTACCATACACATAGCTACGGCAAAGTAAAATACTTACCGCCAACACTTGTCTTGACAGAGGAATGTCGTTTGCAGAGCCACGCGGATTCTGTAGCTTCAAGAGGGTGTCGGGACAATCCTTGCGGGTTTGGGACCGCTCCGTGGTGGTCCGGGGACCCGAAGACTGTCAGCGCGCATGCCGCGTTCAACCGTTATGTCGCACTGCCAGCCTGCAGGGCGGGAACTGTCGCATGTCACGCAGCCCTCGCCGCAAGCTGCTGCCCGGCACATTGGCTCGTGGTCCTGGGGCGGGAGATCTCTTCGAGCTACTGCCCTGCTTCGATGGTAAGTCCTCAACTTTGGCAATGTTAGAAATTACAGATAGGGAATGTTAGAAATGTGTGGAGCTTTTTTCAGATACTCTTATCGGTTATTGAAATTTTGGGCTATTTATGAACACACTTCCTTTTTATAATTTTTTTGTTGTAGCTAAACATTGAAAATGTATATATCTATTCGTTAAAGGAGTAAATTTATTTATTTTTAAATCACTGGCTTAAATACGTAATTTTCTATGATCCCATATAACAATAGACTCACACTTTCCAAACAAAAATTCCAGAAATGAAATTCGGCTATCTCAATGACATGCCCTGGGTGATATAGACATGATTACACTTGCTCCTGCAATAGTTAAACAACTTGTAAACTCTGGTCAGCGGTAATAGGAAGACCTCCACATCAACCCTGAAGACTACTGTTTACTCCGACTACTGTTATTGGAAAATTTAACGAGCAACTCATTGAAGCAGAGCAGAGTGCTAATTGATTTAGTTACGTTCAGTTAAAGATATAATTACAGAACATCACAAAAGGGAAGAAAATAGCGTGTAGAACAGGGAGGAGGTTCCATCATTTAATGCAAGTCTTGGAAATGTCTGAGTCATGGCAGCAACTGTTTCAATTAATTTCATACCTTTAACAAAAGTTATAACATATTATAGGTTGAGTCAAAAGGCGATAAATCAATTAAGTTTATATAAAAGGCCGTATCTGGATCTGTAAAGAAAAAAAAACTTTTTTTTTCTCAAAATATTACGAGCGATTTCTCCCTCTTCATTAATTTATTGCACAGTGCAATAAATTGATGAAGAGGGAGCAATCTCTCGAAATATTTTGAGAATTTTTTTTTTTTATTTTTACAGATCCAAGTACGCCCTTTTATATAATCTTATATATAGGTATTGAATTTTAAGACGATATTTCACATTTTAATAACAATTTTTAAAACTTTAATAACAACATTTTACCCTTTAACAACAACCATTCATTTTTAATCAATATTTATTAACAATATAAACATTTAGTTTTAATATGAATACTTTTATTTTAATTGGAAATGAACTATTTTTAAAGAATTTTTATATCTGTTTCAATCAAGCAATAGAACGAATTCAATTGAAATTTCTCCAAATTCAAGTTAATTATGGTTAACTAGACGAATGACCCGGGCAACGCCCGGGTTTACCCGATTAAATGTTTTATTCAAACACTATTCGTTGCAATTATAAATTGGCGCCGTGGATGTCACTCTTGTGAAACGTCCCGCTCCAAACTTTACAGTCAGATTAGTTACGATATAAATCTTCAAATCGAGCGAGCGTCTATAAATATTTCGATTTAGATCAAGTATTCTAATTAGTAAGCGAACTATTATTAATAAAATTTTGAAAAGATTTCGATTTTAAACGTATTTATAACCTTGATAGAGGGCGCTGTTCGTGAGCTAAGTAGAATAATTTGAATATATAGTTTTAATATTTAATTTATATATAAATCATGAACGGAAAAATATGTCCAGGGTAGCCTAGTGGTCATGGCATCTGCCCGGTAAGCGGAAGGTCGTGGGTTCGATTCCCATCCCTTGACACTTTTTTTATTTTATTCATTCTGACCAAAATCTATCCGTGAACTTCACACAGTGGACTTCACACAGACAGAATAAGGCAATTATATTATAATAATAATTATCATTAGATAATGATAATGATCATAATGATGATGCGCGCGTTGATGACCAAAATCTATCCGTGAACTTCACACAGACAGAATAAGGCAATTATATAAGTAGATATATGGCGTTGATTTTTCACTCTATTCTCGCTACAAGTTGCCTCCCAGCTTAAATTATAGTTGTTTTCAAAACTGTTGTTTTAAATATATTTTTATGTTGAATGGAAACATCTCACATGTTATCATTTTGGTTTATGTTTTATCCTTCTCGCGTGTGTGACGAGTTAGTTCTAGTTAATTTAATATCATTCAAAATTAATTAAAGAATGATAAAATTACTTCCTGTGAATATTCAAAACACTCGAAAAAAAAAAAACGCAAACTTATGTGATGTGTGTGTGTTTTCTTTGAAACTCTAAAGATCTATTTAAAACACAGTTACCATAAAAGCTAACAGAGTTAAACTGGTATCTTGTAATATAGAAAATATTTTAGCGCCATATCAAACAGTGATGACTCTATTTGAAAGAAATTTTAAATATACTATTTCTAATACTTTTTCCAAACGGAATTCCTACACAGTTCCATCCAAATTTTATAGTCACTCAATTTATCACATCACACGGAAAATTCCAGAAATACTTACATAAAAGATGTCTATCAGAAACACTAAATTGTTCCTTCGGAGAAACTGAACAAACTGCTTTTCACCTTATCTACGACTGTCCGAACTTTACAGAAGTGAGACATCGATTGTAAGATCTAACTCTTTTACATCAGCCACTTTGTCTATATAAATTTATGAACTATGTAGAATAATATATGTAAATTTGTAAATATTTAATTCTAAGTGATAATTTGTTAGCTGTTTTGTTTCCTCTGTATTAGGCGCAAATATTTCAATATCGCTCCTGGTTGAATAAATAAAAAAATGAAAAAATAATGCTTGATTAAATTCCAATAATAAAATTATTTATAGAAAACAAAATATTCATAATCATATTGTCAAAATATAAAAAAAAATCGATTAAAAATAAAAATTGTGCTATTAGTGTAAAACATTGGTTATTTTATTTTAAAATTTAAAAATACTCTCCCTTACACTCATGGACAAAACTTAAGGAAGTTGTACCTTTAAGTATGTATATCGGGATTCAGACAATAACTCTGAAAGATATTTGATACACAGTGACCTTTATTGAAGACACACGAGGTAACCAAGTGTGAGCAAAATTGCCTCTGCCTCATTAAAAAAAAAGGATGCCGGCGAAATCAAAGACTTTGCACTTCCTTAAGTTTTGTCTATGAGTGTAATGTTGGCTAGAATTGGTGACTCTTCTGGCTTTGTAAGGGCAACGCATAGTCCTTAAATGATGCCTTACCATGAGGATCAATTGAAAGGCGGGAAGGTGGCGAGAGCCTCGGATGTGCTAAGATAGGTTAGCATCTCAAACCTTTGGAATCAGTTCTAGAAGAGAGCTACATTTGCTCGAATATCCGAAAGGTATATTTTATATTTTCAAGAAATCTATCGCCAAATATTCCCAAATGCTTATTTTATTAGAAAACTTATGTTTTTATTTTTATTATTAGGTTACGAACTTCGCTTTTTTCAAAACCTTCTCTTATTTTTCTCAAATAGATTAATTTTAAAAATTCTGAACTTGAAAAAAAAATCCTAACCGCCTAGTTGGCGATATATTTTGTTCGCTCCAGAAACCTGGGTTAATTCTATATACAAGGTAGTATAAAAATCTCTTCTTTTATATGTAACTAGTATAGCACCAATAAAGCCAACCTACAGACAACCCAGACGGAGAGTAAAGTCCGGTCACTTGACATACCAGCGACATTCTAAGGGGCGACCACTTGGGGCCGTTAGTTAACACCTCGGGATTTATAAGACAGTTGGGGTCTTCTTCTTTATTATCTATACTTAATCATATTAGGGTATCAAGCTTGTAAAGCTTGAGACTTTTGATGGTGTCTGCTGGTAGTAGAGCTCATTATAGGATGAGTCAATACAGTCAATATTGTGTCGAGAATCCGTCCGGCTGTGCCAGTCCGTCTCCCTTTGGTTGCCTAGGTCCCTCTTCCAACTTGTGTTTGTTTACCCACCTTCTATACCACATATATATATCAAATCTATGATTTTCAAACCATTAGAAATAGAAACCTCCGATTTCTAAGAGGAATTAACTTCGAGTTTTAAAGCCCCGCGGTCTGTGTAGGAAATCCTCCACTAACACGCCAAAGTTCCACGCCCTTATTAAAATTCCACCAGCCCTCATCACCTCACAAAGCATGTTCGCACCATAAATAGACAACATCCACTTACATCGAAGAATACAACCCAATTAGTCTCAGAGTTAACACTTGGAGAACAATTGGATAACAAAGAGACTCTGATTTACATAACAAGCGTCAGCTGCGTCTTTCCCGTGTCGGTTACTTGATGTCAGAGATGGATGGCCATCACCGTACATCTGTTAATTACAGGGGTAGCACGTGCATTTTTAATTACCTTTCCCTGGAGTCAATCACTCGGGGCCATCTTGGGAGGCTTCTAATAGCAATTTGTCCTTGGGCGGGGCACGATGGGGTTAGGCCAAAGCACGAATTTAATTACATAAACAATAATGTAACGATCATACATTACATATGTACAGCTACTTAGTTACCTATTTAACCTTGATATTGAGGATATCACGCAAGGAATAGCTACAGCCAATAACGAAAAGATAAATAATAACCCAGAACACATTATTGACTGTATTGACTCATCCATGATGAGCTCTACTCATCCCCATCAGACACCATCAAAAGTCTCAAGCTTCACAAGCTTGATGCCCTATTATGATTGAGTGGAGATAATAAAGAAGAAGAAACGATAAGTCAGTAATTTTTCAATCCTTGTCCAAAGGTCCAAACCATGCTGAGACGTCAAGAAATAACGTCAACTTATAGAAAACAATGAACATACCGTGAAAAAGAGCACAAATGTGATATTGTACTGGGATAAGGTGCATAAATTATGAAAAAGGCATCTCCTTATCGTGAAACTGAAAGTTACTGATGGCTTGCGCCATCTATCGGAATAAATATCACATTCTTGATTAATCAAGAATGAGTATTTAGCCAATTCTGGAATAATTAAAAATCAACGAGAATAGTTGATATTTATCCCGATAGATGGCTCAAACCATCAGTAACTTTCAGTTGCACGATAAGGAGATGCCATTTTCATTATAAATATACCGTTAATATTTTATAATATAAACATCGTTTTGGAGAGAGAGAGAGAGAGAGAGAGAGAGAGAGAGAGAGAGAGAGATAATTGACAATTGACATATTTTTATTGACATCCTGTCAATACATGTAAAGTGCACAGTCCGCACTAATAATAAGGATGATGGTTATAATAAAAAAAAAAAAAAAAAAAAAGATTTTGAAAATGATTAAAAAATACAACTATGTACATGGCGCCTCTGCCACCGCTGCAGAGTTTGATGGAAGATCGCCAATGGGTCCCCAGAGATACCACGCATCTCGCGATCTACGAAGAAAACGTAGATGGCATGCTTTGCCGCTGAGGAGATGGTGATGGCGTGGTTCTCGAGGTTCACCGCGAAGATCCAGAATTGCAGGTCCGGCGGCCGCCCGATGATGGAGAACACCTCTCGGATGAGAGGGCGGACGGCGCTGCAGGACCAGTAGCGATGAGCCAGCGACAGGTCGCTGGAGCCGCAGGCGATGCAGACGGGCTGGCTCGACGCCGGGTGCCCCGGATGAGGCAGGGCGTGCAGGGCTAGCCGCAGAGCGATGTCCGCTGCATGGCCCCCGAAGGAGCAGCGACGGAGAGATGAGGACGCCAGGCTGGTGGAGGGCACGTCGACGACAGGCGCCCAGCGCCGGAGATACCGCGAGATGGGAGAGAGAGAGACAATTGACATATTTTTATTGACATCCTGTCAATACATGTAAAGTGCACAGTCCGCACTAATAATAAGGATGATGGTTATAATAAAAAAAAAAGATTTTGAAAATGATTAAAAAATACAACTATTTACATGGCGCCTCTGCCACCGCTGCAGAGTTTGATGGAAGATCGCCAATGGGTCCCCAGAGATACCACGCATCTCGCGATCTACGAAGAAAACGTAGATGGCATGCTTTGCCGCTGAGGAGATGGTGATGGCGTGGTTCTCGAGGTTCACCGCGAAGATCCAGGATTGCAGGTCCGGCGGCCGCCCGATGATGGAGAACACCTCTCGGATGAGAGGGCGGACGGCGCTGCAGGACCAGTAGCGATGAGCCAGCGACAGGTCGCTGGAGCCGCAGGCGATGCAGACGGGCTGGCTCGACGCCGGGTGCCCCGGATGAGGCAGGGCGTGCAGGGCTAGCCGCAGAGCGATGTCCGCTGCATGGCCCCCGAAGGAGCAGCGACGGAGTGATGAGGACGCCAGGCTGGTGGAGGGCACGTCGACGACAGGCGCCCAGCGCCGGAGATACCGCGAGATGGGAACGGCGGCCAGGCGGGGACGCTCCAACATGCGACGCGCAGTGCGTGTGCTGATGCGCAAGAACGGCGTGGCCGTGCCGCGCAGCACCACGGCTTCCTCCAAGGTCCGCTCCCTGTAGATGCTCGTCGCGTTGTCCGCCACCAGGCGTTGGCAAAAAGCCCCAAGAGCAGCTGCATCTTCGCAGGCGCTTCTTGTAAGCCTGGCGATGGGCGGCGGAGCAGGGCCTGCCAGGTCGCGGACGCGAACTCCTCTCCATCTAGAGGGAGCCCGAAGCGATGGCGTCGCCAGGAATCTGCAGGCACCGACGAGGGGCAGGTTCAGTAGAGTGGGAGCAGGCAACACCCGATGGTTCAGGCCCAGGATGGAGGAGGCCTGCCCCCATAGATCCAGCAGCCGGCGGCGGCGAGGCAGCAACCAGGAACCCGAGGACAAGGGGGTCATCCAGGCTCCAGACTCCACCAGCCAAGAGTAGGCGTTCTTGCCTCCATTTCTGGATGCAGCCTGGACCCCCTTGAAGCAGGCGAGCTGGAGTTGGGTCCTGATGTCGAGCAGTCCTACGCCACCGACGGACACAGGACGTGCCAGTAGACCTCCCGGGAGCCAGGCGGCGCGATGGCAGGATCCCCAGACGAACCGCGTCAGCCTGGCCTGCAGTTTGGCGATAGTGGCATCACCGGGCAGGTAGCCGTGCAGATGGTGGAGCACCGCCGCCAGTACTAGCGAGTTGGCCGCTCTCGCCCGCCCCACCAGGGAGAAGCCGCGGACAAATGGGGACCATCTGGAGATCGACCTCTCCAAGATGCCCAGCAGGTGATTTTCCTGGACCGAGGTTCCATGGCCTGATGTTATTTCGCAGCCCAGTACCGTGATGGAGGATGCGGACCACGAGATGCCCAGCGGAGAGTCGGCACGGTCCCTCCAGGCGCCGCACCACAGTCCTTTACTTTTCGGGAAGTTGACGCTGACTCCCGATGCACGCCGGAATTCGTCAAAGACGGTCTTGACTCTCTCAAACTGCCAATCCTCGCGGATCAGCAGGAGAATGTCATCGGCGTACGCCAGGACGTTCCCTCTTCCGAGGATTCTCTCCAAGTGGCGCAGGAGGGGACCCGTAAAGATGGAGAAAAGGGCTGCGCTGCAGGCACAACCCTGCCGAAGCCCTCTGCGCATTTTGAATGGGCGGGTGAAGTTTCCATCCACCTTGATGGTAGCGTCGGCCTCCGCGTAGAGCAGGTGGAACCATTCCATGAAGGGCGGAGGCAGGCCGATGATGCGTAGCTGGGAGGCCAGGAACTCTCGGTCCAGAGAGAGAGAAATATAGTAATTTATAAATAAATATTCAAACATATTCTATTGTATCATAAAATTACTTAATTTATCAATATTTGATTGCCATTATCGCCTTCATTAAGATATAGCAACGTGTTTATTTTGTGAGTAAGCTCAGTCACATAAGGTAATGAAGTTTCAGTTGCAATTTAAAACAGTGAATAAATCAATACATGAATAGTGTTATTATATTTAAAAAACTTTAAAATATTCTATATACAGTTATCAGCGTCATGCGTTCTTAATTCTGTCAACGTTTGCTTTTGGTTCAGTGGTAAAATGCTCGCCTGCCACGCGGGCGCCCCGGGTTCGATTCCCGGCCGATGCATTTTTTTTTTTACAATTTTTATAACTCATTTATATATTATACAAGAATGACATCCACAGCGCCAATTTATAATTGTAACGAATAGTATTTGAATAAAAGCATTTAATCGGGTAAAACCCGAGCGTTGCCCGGGTCATTCGGCTAGTAATTAATAAAAGGCATCTCCTGATCGTGCAAATAAATTTTGATGATGGCTTGAGCCATTTGTCGAAATGTATATAAACAAAAATAGAGCTTCATTGTAGTTATTTATAAAATTCACTAAACGGACCGTTTTATTGTCTGAATCGTATTTTATGGGCTGGAAACTACGATGTGTGTTCTTTCCAGATATAGTTCTATAAGCTGTGAACATTTTATTCAGATTGGTCACATATTGTAGGAGTGTATAAGGTCAAACACACACAAACAAACAAACCCATATTTCTGTTATTTATATAGATCTCGATTTTACGAGAAATCCTGACATGATGGGGAAAATGGAGGAAGTCATTTTCAAAATCAGCACACCATATAACAAACAAATCTGTTAAAACGTTTTAAAAGTTTTCAAATTTTAATTTCTCGCTGGCCAATGTTTCAGATAAAAACACTGGATATTTAAATGCTACAAAACTATGTTAATATGGTGGTAAAGGTTTCAAAAAGCGGTTTAAAAAATAAACAATCTAAGGAATTCATATCATTTTTGCTTGGCTCAAATTCTGGCCGACCATTTTAAAATAAAACTTCGGTAGAAGGAATACCATAAGAAATCAAAGAAGAAAATCCATACAACGAACAATTATTGATAATTATCAATATTTTAGTGTTACCAATATTCTATATACAGTTACGAGCGCCATGCGTCATGTCTTCATCTCTGTCACCATTTGCTTTTTTTGGAATGGAGCTCTCCTATTGGTTGGCTACGATCACGCCACCACTACGCGAGACACTTTGTTTTTGACTTTGCCCCCCCCCCACCCCCACTCGCTTTTTGGTTTTTCTAACTATTGTGTTGGAGCGGGTCGCTCCTTAAATAAATGCATATATTAGTTAATAACTAAATGGAATCCTCTCTTTCTTTTTCCCAGTAAGAGACGCCTACGGAAGCCAACAGTACATAGACAGATAAAGCACATAGGCTATAGTTATTAACTAACATATGCATTTATTTAAGGCGCCAATTTATAATTGTAACAAATAGTATTTGAATCAAAACATTCAATCGGGTAAATAACGGGCGTTGCCCGGGTCATTCGGCTAGTGTATATATAAGAGAGAGAGGCAAAATATTATAACGTATAGGAAATAGGAAAGACAAACTCCAAGATGAAACGGCAATTTACTTAAGGCAAGCACAAATTGAAATTGCTAAAATACAAGAGAAGGGAAGTTAACATAGTATTAAAATGTATAAATATCAAATATTTGATAATCTGTTATAAAATAATAAAAATACTTTCCTGAAATTTAATTAATTAAATCCACATATTTGGTAAAAAAAAAAAAAGAATCGTGTTATTCATAATATGAAGGAGATCAAGGTGGCAACAGAATTAAAGACAATTTGTTGACAATGAAACGAAGGTTTACCATATCATAGCGCCCTGAGATATCGGTTGAACGTAAGTTTATATTTGTGTAAAATGGGCACTCTTGAATTAACAAGCCAGCTAGGTTTCGGTCTGTGGCCCTCATCAGTCTGGCTGTACGTCTTGTACTCAGCAAGGAGAGAATACCTTTGTGAGAAAGAATGGTTGTGAAGAGAGATTGAGATTGTGTGAAAATCATTTTAAAAAGTTCATTTGTGAAGAAATATGGTTAAAATTAGAATGACTATAAAATGATAAAGAGAGAGAGAGAGAATCCAAGTAATGAGAGAGAGAGAGGTTTGTTTCACCACAGTAGAGTGGACGTCAATGGGGAAGCGGAAGGAGGGGCCAGGTGTTGTCACGGCAGGTGGACTGGCGGGTCAAGTTATATCGGGAAAGTCTTTTCCTGCTGCTGGCTGAAACATTGATGACCTTGTACGTATATACATTGCTCTGACCTTGTAGGGTGTGAGTATATACATTGGTGACCTTATAGGGTGTGAGTATATACATGGCTAACCTTATAGGGTGTGAGTATATACATGGCTAACCTTATAGGGTGTGAGTATATACATTGCTGACTTTGTACGTATATGCATTGCTGACTTTGTAGCGTGTGAGTATATACATGGCTAACCTTATTGGGTGTGAGTATATACATGGCTAACCTTATAGGGTGTGAGTATATACATTGCTGACTTTGTACGTATATGCATTGCTGACTTTGTAGCGTGAGAGTATATACATGGCTAACCTTATAGGATGTGAGTATATACATTGCTGACTTTGTACGTATATGCATTGCTGACTTTGTAGCGTGTGAGTATATACATGGCTAACCTTATAGGATGTGAGTATATACATTGCTGACTTTGTACGTATATGCATTGCTGACTTTGTAGCGTGTGAGTATATACATGGCTAACCTTATTGGGTGTGAGTATATACATGGCTAACCTTATAGGGTGTGAGTATATACATTGCTGACTTTGTACGTATATGCATTGCTGACTTTGTAGCGTGTGAGTATATACATGGCTAACCTTATAGGGTGTGAGTATATACACTGATGACTTTGTACGTATATGCATTGCTGACTTTGTACGTATATGCATTGCTGACTTTGTAGCGTGTGAGTATATACATGGCTAACCTTATAGGGTGTGAGTATATACACTGATGACTTTGTACGTATATGCATTGCTGACTTTGTACGTATATGCATTGCCAACCGTGTAGCGTGTGATTATATACATGGCTAACCTTGTAGGGTGTGAGTATATACATTTCTAACTTGGTACGTATATGCATTGCTGACTTTGTTGGGTGTGAGTATATACCTATACATTTCTGAATTTGTACGTATATGCATTGCTGACTTTGTTGGGTGTGAGTATATACCTATACATTTCTGAATTTGTACGTATATGCATTGCTGACTTTGTAGGGTGTGAGTATATACCTATACATTTCTGAATTTGTACGTATATGCATTGCTGACTTTGTAGGGTGTGAGTATATACCTATACATTTCTGAATTTGTACGTATATGCATTGCTGACTTTGTTGGGTGTGAGTATATACCTATACATTTCTGAATTTGTACGTATATACATTGGTGACCTTGTAGCGTGTGATTATATACATGGCTAACCTTGTAGGGTGTGAGTATATACACTGCTGACCTTGTAGGGTGTGAGTATATACATTTCTAACTTGGTACGTATATACAGTATATACAATTTTGTGGATTTACACACACAAGGAAGCCAGAAGTAGCTTAACACAGCAAAACAAGTACACACTAAAGGTAAAATAATAAGAAAAGGAGACGTAAATTTATAAAAACACGATAAGTTATTCCGAAACCAGTACTTATATTTTATTCTCCAGCGTTGAGTAAAGCGGACCGTGCTACATGGGTATGCGAGGAGATCAACAGACAAAAGCACAGAAAACACTTTAAGCGTCTTCACTCAACTCATCTTGGGAAAAAGCTCTTCACATTACCTTTAAATACCTTATAGGTAAATACATGGCCAAATTCATCCAATGAGAAGGCGTGTGAGATCAGTTCGCTAATCGAATACAAAACATTCTTCCAGCTAACTTAAGAGCTTTAGAATGTTTGTTTGTCAAATAAATAGACAATATATACATTTATGCTGCTGACCTTGATGTTGAGGAACTCTCGTAGGGTATAAATATATACATTGATATTTTTGTTGACAAACTCTAAAACCAAAACTCGGTATATAGGAATTCCTAACAGTACTATTCATATAAAAGGGCTTACCTGGATCTGTAAAGGGGAAAAAAACATTTTTTCTCTCTTTTTGAGAAAAAAAAAGGTTTTTCTTTACAGATCCAGGTACGCCTTTTTATATTAACTTATTTGATGGATCGCCTTTTGACTCAAACTATTCTATATATTGGAATCATTCGATAAATCCACCTTCCTTCTGTAAACCTTTGATTCAGCGTTATTGCCAACTTACAAAAGTACTTTGGTAAAACGTTATCCAAATTTCTGGACCTCACTCTAACAGCTTGGAGTAAAATTACACCACTTTCAAATTTTCGCCATGTAAAATAATCGTTAATCTTTCAACCCAGGATAAAGCATCAAAGTTCACTCAACCCTGCAATCTTTGCCAAAGTCAGATGGGCCGTGTGAGGTCTCGCATTATCCTGATGAAATTTTATTTGGGTGTTTTTTTTTTCTTTTTATCGTTTCTAATGAGATAGAAGAATTTCTTGCAAGAGTGTCTAAGAAAATAAGCCCTTTTCCTGGTCCCAAAAGACAGAGATCATGATTTTGTCCTTGGAAAGAAAGGAATTGTTCGTTTTTATTCACTGCCGATGTTTTATGTGTCCATTGCAGTGATTGGCGCTTTGAAAAAGGATGATAATGTTGAATCCAAGTCTCATCAAATATTATCACGCTTTCAAACCCCTGAGAAGATTTTCCAGAAAAAGTCTCTATGAGGTCTAAACACATCTTATTCTGAATTTGTATCATTTCTCGTGTTAGAAGTTTTAGAACCAATTTTGAGAATTATATTTCATACACAAAATTATTGGTAAGTTTAAGAACACTTCTTTTAGACAGGAAAAGTTTTTTTTTAATCTCTGAAAAGTCGTCATTGCCCAATTCTTGTCCGTCACTACAGAGGTTGGTCTATACCTGGTCTTTCTTTATTACTAATTTTAAAACCACCCGTCTGGGAGCGCTGATTCCATCTTTGTATTGGGTTTCTATCCATGGCTTCGTTTCCATACACACTCTTTAACTTCGAATGAATTGCAGTGGCTGAAATGCTTTCGGACTAAAACAAGAACTCCATCACCGACCGTTGCCGGATTCTTTTGTTTACTTCAGGCTGCATATCTGAAGAAATACAAATGATATATATTTTTTATTTTTGAAAATATCAAAATTGGAATGCTTATTTAATCAGAAACCATTATTTTGATGATGATAATTTTTTTGAAAATTTCTTCAAGTCATTATTGCATTATTTATTTGTGTTATGTGATTGGCCTTTGTATTATCCCTTAAAGGCGGATTTTCGGATGCTGCACGTTTATTACAACATCCTATTATGAAACTGCATGTTACAAAATTCTTAAAGCAGTATTTAATTTATCCTAGCTTAAAGATATTTTTGAAGGTTTTTTCGCCTTTGCTTCGAGACCTTGCACTTTTTTTCACTGAGATTTTTTATTTTTTTCTAGTTTGTTTTTTTATTCTACCTAATTGCGTCAATTAGGCTTCTAAATAAATATCTTTAATATGAATAATATATATATAATAATCCTTTGAGATCAATTAACTTAAAATGTATTGCGGAAATATTTCTTGAAATTATATTCAATTGACAAATAGAGGCATCCGTCTTTCCCTTTTAACCCGTAACTAAAGGCGCACTGTAGTGCCTGTGAGACAGTGTTGTTGTTGTTGTCGTGTCCAATGAAGAGCCTCAGATGTCCCCATGCATCTCTATCACAGCAGCAGCAATGTCCACTATCTTGGGTGTGTAAAGCTGCTGCTCTGGGTCCATGTCAATTTTCTGCAAGGCTTGGAAAATGTGTGCCATTTCCACGTTAGTCACCTTGGAAACGAACCATTATTTGGTAGAATATTCCAAGGGTCCAGGGGGGGCTGGTGTGGTCGGCCCTTCTCCCCCCCGAGAGACAAGGTGAAAATAGAAAATGTGAATAAATACTTCAAACGGCGTCATATACCTCGAGATTCTTGGGGTAGCTCAATAAAATTATGCTATTTAGATATAACTTGAAAATTTTCCAGAACAATATTTTGTAATTCCAGAGTTAGTGAACCAAACGGCTTCCGAGGCCGCGAGCGCCAGTTATTACGCTACTGAAAATGCTCGAGCCCTAGTTAGACTTTTTTTTCTCTTTTATTTTTTTTTCATAGATGTTGAGATGCATCAAATAAACTCTCAGCAGGTATAAATAAATACAGGTTGTATTTTGTCTGAAATCGCCAAAAACTGTTGTTGTTGCTCATTCTTTATCATCACTAGTAAAGTTTTTACTGGATTGGTAAACATAATGCATCGTTCTGAAGCATAATAAAGGGGAGAAGTGCATCTTTAGGTATATATACCATATATATATATAATTTTACCCTCTACAGTGGACCCTCGGTTTGCGAGCATAATCCGTTCCAGAGCCATGCTCGTACTCCAAAACGCTCGTAGTGCGAAACTAATTTCTTATTTTTAATAATTGAAACTCGGGCAATTCTTCTTGCTACGAACAATTGCACAGTTTCCCACATTTTACATATTTCCCGAATCTGATCTGAAGGGAGGGATCCCAGTGAATTTTCATCCATCACGATTACGGGCAACCATGACGAGTTGCTCGTAATGCGAAATTACCTCGTAATCCGAGGTAAAATTTTTCAAAATATTTTGCTCGTACTGCGAAAAGCTCGTACTCCAAGATGCTCGTAAACCGAGGGTCCACTGTATATGTATTCAACATGTTTTCAATGTAACTTTAGTATGTATAAAGTAATTTTAAAAAGTATTATAACACCGTTCACAGAATGAACCTAGAGTGGGAATTTTCTTATTTTAATCATTAAGGAAAACATAAGTGTGTGTGAGTTACAGTGTGCAACATATTTTTACGTCTTACCCAGACGCTATTCGTGTACTTTGTCTACTCAGTATGCCACAAAGATACACACGTGAGTTCGAAGGGATGCAGCTAAAGTTAGCGATTTATTATGGCTCTAAACAGAAGAAGAACAATCAGTGGGACTTGCCTTCAACCTCCCCGGCAGAAGAATCCTTGGCGCCGTGGATGTCACTCTTGTGAAGCGTTCCGCTCCACACAATACACGTCCACCCTGTACTACACCGTCTTGTAGGCCGCTCCGATGTCAGGCTCTCCTTGCAGGATCATCCACACGCCCCGAGGCAAGTCTTCTCCTTGGCGCAGATGTAACCAGACTCTGTCCTCCCCCACACAGGAATGCTGTTTTTAGCGCCTGCCACATGGCAGCGGGGGCCGCTAGAGTCCACCTCTCTTTCCCCAACTCTACTCTGGTATCTTGGCCTTGTTATCCACGTTACAATATTGTTTGATGCGGGGATATATGTAACATTGACCGATGTTCTCCAACTCGAGGACGCAGTAAAAGTGTGATGGCTGCTGACCATCCCTGGTGTTTTCTTCAGTGTCCGTGAGCTGCAGTCCCGAGGAGATGGTCGCCAGGGTCCAAGCCAACGCGGGGTTTCACGGCAAACTCTACACAAAGGACGGACCCCTGGACTGCTCTCTAGACGTGGCGGATGAACTGGACTTCTCGCTGCACATCCCGCTGCAGCGCTGCGGCACCTTGGCGAAGGTAGTTCTTGGCCAAGTTCCTTGAGGGAATCTCTCATTCCTGCAAGTAGTTCCGCAGTAACAAATGTACTAACCCAAGATTTATCATACTCATTCATCACAATATAAAACTCCGGCTTTAGTTTTAATGTTTTCATAATCCGATTTTTTATTTCCATTTATAGAACAGCACACTGACTAAATTTCAATTGACATTTCTGCTGTTACATTAATACGCATTTCATTCGACCTAAATCTTACCATTTAGAACTACATATTGTTCATCGCTCAAAATAGCTATCGTAACTGGGTAGTGAACGCCTATTGTATATTTATCATACTGTTAAACTGACATGATACAAAAATGAAAGGAAAGTTTAAGTACCTAACCAATATTTTTTCTGAATATATGAAAACAATTTCTTAAAATTTGAGGATAGAGTGGTTTCACAGTAAAGAGTAATTTTGAGAAGAGTCAGGAAATAAACCTTGCCTCCAAATGTGCGGTCTCTCAAACACAGCACAGAGTTCGAGATTGAATATATTGAAAGGAAAGATTGGGAAGTACAATTGGTGCGAATTTCTCCAGAAGAGACTGCACTATGCCGACGTTCTTGCACTGCCAATATCACTTCCTGAGAAAACGGTGACAAACTATCAATATCAGTTATATAAATAAAAACAATATGATTGATAATTTAAATTGGTTTTAGAGTTATACCCTAAAATAAATCCCCAGAAATTATATAAAAAATAATCTTTCAAATCATAGAATTACTTCAAGATTGTCCATTCTATATACAGTTACGAGCGTCATTCTTCGTCGCCTCTGTCACGGTTTGCTTTTTTTTTTGGAATGGCGCCCTCCTATTGGCCAGCTACGATCACGCCACCTTTGCCCCCCCCCCCCCCCACTCGCATTTTCGTTTTTGTAACTATTGTGTTGGAGCGGGTCGCTCCTTAAATAAATGCATATATTAGTTAATAACCAAATGGAATCCTCTCTTTCTCTTTCCCAGTAAGAGACGCCTACGGAAGCCAACAGTATATAGACAGATAAAGCACATAGGCTATAGTTATTAACTAACATATGCATTTATTTAAGGCGCCAAATTATAATTGTAGCAAATAGTATTTGAATCAAAACATTCAATCGGGTAAAACACGGGCGTTGCCCGGGTCATTCGGCTAGTATATATATATAAAGAGGACAAGCAGAGTGACGGAGGTTGCAGGGGGACGGAGAGTTCTCCAACGTGCTGGTCATCCAGTCCAACGACCACGTCATGACGGCCCACGACCTGGCGCTGGGCCTCTACTGCTCCTACGACCTACAGAACCGCACGCAGCACGCCGACGTCCATGTCTTGTGAGTCCCAACCACATCCTCGTTGATTCCTCTTGTGTATAACGCATTGATATCATTACAATAAAACTTGTCTCAGGGAACCGAAGTAAATAGCTGTATAGCATTAGTTGTCACTTAAGACTGAGTATAGAGTGAAGTTTTAGCCGTTTACAGTAGTTCAAACCTTTTACTGAATTTACATGATAGTATACATCATGTAGACACTATATAGGGTCTAATTGGAGCAAATAATTCCAATAATGATATAAATTGTAGTCAAATGTAATTAAATTACAGTGAAAAACTAGCAATAACACTGTTGAACACTTAAAATTGACTTTAAAAGCCGAATATCTTCTTTTAACAATATATTATGTATAATGTTAGATGTTAGTAATGTTGTATTACCTTTAAAATCTTCAATAAAAGTATGTGTTTGCGTTAGTTCAGTGTTACTGTATTTGTACGTAGTATTTGTGTCTTGCACGAACCGTGTACCGACAGGTCCACGGATACCACGGACACGTCCCGCGGTCACCCGCCCCTCCCCGCGCTGTCGCTCCACGTCCTGGACCTGCAGGGCGCCGAGAGGGAGTCCGTGGCCCTGGGCGAGCTCCTGAGGCTCCAAGTGCGGATGTCGAAGGAAGGTTCGTCCTGCTGCAGCATATCTCTGATTGAAGTATTAGAAATCCAGGGGATATACAGTTAAACCTGTCTATAGCGCCCCCTCTAAATAGCGCCTTCCTCTCTATACCGCCCGATTTTAAACATGAAAATATAAACATTTTACATTAAAAGTGACCTGTCTATAGCACCCCCTCTCTATAACACCCTATTTTGGTGAGTCCCAAGAGGGGGCGCTATAGACAGGTTTAACTGTATAATCCAATACAATAGTAATGCGGTCTGCAGTGTTTTTTTTTTTTTTTGCTTATCCTTAGTACACGTGGTACAGACCTTGATAATCATGGTGGGTAGAGGTAGGCGACTGCTTCTACTGTAAGTCCACCACATGTCTACAAATGTGAAAAACAGTTCGACTTTGCACTTAAAAATTGGTCAGAGCCCTGTTTGGTTACTTGCACTCACTGGTGGGGTTGGACTTTTGCAAGAACCGCGGGCCATTGGAGCCTTTTTTTTTAATCAGAAAAAAGTGTCCAATGCGGGAATCGAATCCGGGTCACAGCGGTCGAAAACCAACGGTTTAGACCAGCCTTCCACCGACCCCCCCGGTCTGGAGATTAATTTGGCGAAACCGCTAGAGGGCTCACCACTGATGTGCGAGTCAAGCCCTCTCATTAAATAACTTTTATCATTATATATATATATATATATATATATATATATATATATATATTATTAATATAGATATATATATATATAAGGGATCTCTGTAGAGAGATAACATTTGATATCTGAAAAGAAACACATTCCAAAGAATAATAATTACGAAGGTTAACGATATAGATGACAATTAAATTTATCAATATTGTTAGTTGTTGGTTGACAAAGAATAACTTCCGTGGGTACAAAGGATCTTTAGGACTTTATTTAAGCCTAATCGATAAAATAATTACAGAAGAGTGCAAAAAAATGAAACAACAATAAATAAAACAGCAGTTACAAACTCACCAACTGCAGCACGGTGAGGGAAAGCAGGAGCAGAACAGGATGTATCAAAAAACGCAGCACAGAGTTCGAGATCGAAGATATTGAAAGGAAAGATTGAGAAGTGCGGAATTCCTCCAGAAGAGACTGCAGTGTGTCGACGTTCTTGCTCTGCTATTATCACTTCCCGAGAAAACGGTGACAAATACAAACTATCAATCTCAATTAGATGAATAAAAACAATATAAGAAATTTGAAATATTTTGTCGCGTATGATTATTTTAAAAATGAACCTTCTAGAATCTTCCAAGAAGTACACCGGCGTCGGCGGTAAGCAGCAGTCCGACCTCTTGAGACAGCAACTTGCTTGGAGCACACCACGTAGCTTCGTTCTTCGACCTCCTTTTATTTTTCTTCTCCCTGGCATGAGTTTCTCCTTTCTATATATCCCGGAGTAGATCTTTCCAGAACGGTCACGGTTGGTCAGCCAATCAGAAAGCCACCAGCACCGAGCGTTGCGCAATAGCTGTAGATTGACCAATCAGTTGTCTTCCGCTTTTTCTACATGATTCTTGAACGCTCTAGAACATTCTCTCTCTCCATCTGGAATGTGCTTTTATTTATACGTAACAATATTATAAATCCCGTTAATAGACACATTGTTTTTACTTTCAAATCTTTTGCATCAGGATATGAACCAACGTATTATTCTTCCTGCGCCAATGTATCAAAAAACACAGCACAGAGTTCGAGATCGAATATATTGAAAGGAAAGATTGAGAAGTGCGGAATTCCTCCAGAAGAGACTGCAGTGTGTCGACATTCTTGCTCTGCTATTATCACTTCCCGAGAAAACGGTGACAAATACAAACTATCAATCTCAATTAGATGAATAAAAACAATATAAGAAATTTGAAATATTTTGTCGCGTATGATTATTTTAAAAATGAATCAATTTCTACTGCCCTTACTGCAATCAGAAAATTGATTTATTTAAAAAGAATCCTACGCGACAAAAATTGTACAAATTTCTTATTACAAATGAGGCGCTAATGCATCGTATTAATTTTGTGTTTTACAAACTTTTACTTGCAATTTACCGAAGAGCAATGCTCGAAGCACATTATATGTATTTCTATACTCTCATTAAAGTTTATGTTCATAGTTCATTCAAAATACCTTTTCCAAGAGTTTAGTTTCAGTATCGTGGTATAAAAGGAAAATAGTCAAATGCAATATTACAGCGG
Organism: Cordylochernes scorpioides; assembly: GCA_030710605.1. NCBI lineage: Eukaryota > Metazoa > Arthropoda > Arachnida > Pseudoscorpiones > Chernetidae > Cordylochernes > Cordylochernes scorpioides. The sequence goes on along the minus strand of CP092865.1, from coordinate 162,466,268 downwards.
TATGGTAGATTAAACTGGCGAAACCGCTGGGAGGTTCACCACTAATGAGCCAGGCCCTCTCATTATTTTATCATTGCAGTAAGGGCATTAGAAAATTGTTTATTACAAAAAGAATCATAAACGTCAAAAATAGTTACAATTTCTTATAATAAATGGCGCGCTAATGCAATAATATTAAAACAATATGATTGAATTGGTTCGAGATTTATATCCTAGAATTAATCCACAGAAATAATCTATATATATAAAATTGAATGTCTGTCTGTCTGTGTGTACTCTATAGATTCAAAAACCGTACATCCAATCGCCGTGAAATTTTGGGATATTATTAGGCATATCCCCGGAAAGGTTTACGAAAAATAATATCTTGAATATCTTTAATATCCTTAAAGTTATTTGCAGATTTGTAGCTTTAACTCGCAAGCAGCGCCACCTTGCGACGGAGATAGGCTTAGGTCTGCCCCCCAACCCGCCCCCCGTCCGGCCGTCAGTCCAAGTTCCCACCGACCAATCAGAGGGATCAAGAGCCCCCACCCCCGTCCGGCCGCCGGCCAAACAGAGGGATCAAGAGGTCCTGGCGCGCGGGGGGCAGGTGACCTCCGGGAACTACGTCAATCTTCCATAAACGACCATGATTTTATTCAACTTATCGAGTATTTTTCAAGGGACCGGGAAAATATGTTCATTAGATAAAACGATGATTTTGTAATGTAGAAAATTAGGAAAGACAAAATTAAGGATGACACGGCACACAGGGACCGGGAAAAAATAATCACTTTATCGAGAGATTCACGACCATGATTTTATTCAACTTATCGAGTATTCATCAAGGGACCGGGAAAATATGTTCACTAGATAAAACGATGATTTTGTAATGTAGAAAATTATGAAAGACAAAATTCAGGATGACACGGCACACAGGGACCGGGAAAAAATGTTCACTTTATCGAGAGATTCAAATTTACGAGTTTCAAATTATCAAAATGTATCTCTTTTTTTATAAGTTTATAGAGAAATGTTTTAACAAATGTTCGTTAGACAAACCTTTACTCGGGTAGAACCTCGGGCGAAGCCGGGTACGTCCGCTAGTATTAAATATTTCAAATCATAGAATCACTACAAAAATATCATTAAACAAGGTCGATATTTGCCATCACATTGTTTCCCTACCATAACGTTACTTTATTGAGCCAATCAGAGCACACTTCAGCAACAACCACGGATTTCTATGTTTTAGACATATATCTAGGTTTTGTGATTCTAGAAAGTATATATACAGTAGAACCTCCCTTTAGTGGACACCCCGCTAGCGGACACCTCTCCACAAAGGACAGTTTTCATTTGCAAAATTACCATTTTTACTATTTAGCAACTCTCCGGTAAGAGGACAGCTCTTCCTAAAGGACAGTTTGGCTCTGCAAATAGGTGCCCTTTACAGGGAGGTTCTACTGTATATATTCTTTTATAAATATATTTTCAAATATTTGTATTTTTGTCATTATATCTCTCTGTACACTATCTAAAAACAAATTTATTTAAAAGGTGTATTTTCGAATTATTTTATTATTAATCTTATTTATTTCTTGAATTATAAGAATGTACGCCTTTTTATCTCTTTATTCTTTCATGGGAAATTTCACCGAATGGTTCGAGTTTATTATATCGGTACATTTTTGGGGGTTAATCTTTCTTGAAATATCTCGTTGCAGATGTACCAATGGGTCCAGCGGGCAATGCCCAGTCAGGCTTTGAATGAATTGGTTGATGTAGCTATATTTGTCTAAACAAACTTCTAACCAACAAATAATATTCAAAATTAAGGTGTTTATTATAGTAACTACTGTATGTTATTTTAAAACGTGAATTATCATTAAGATTGAATTTTAAAATATGGTATAAGACTGACTGTCATTCTAGAACTGTCCCTTAAACGGGCTGATTTTCTAGAGTTTTTATATTTCCCTGCTAACTTGTGTTGTTGAGAGAAAGTTAGGTGGTCGAGAGTTAACACCATGAGATTTAGAAAATAAAAAAGACATTTCCTTATTGTTCAACTGAAAGTTGCTTATGGGTCTTTTTTTTGCGCGATAAGGAGATGCCTTTTTTTTCTTTTCATAATTTATGAACAATACAATATCACATTTGTGCTATTTTTTTGTACACTACAAGGAGGGGCGTGTTGTAGATACCTATGGAATCTTCCTGAGGAATCTGGTGGCCAAGGATGAGACCGGTGTCAACAACATCACTCTCATCGACAACTCTGGGTGAGTGTTTCAGGGAACTGTGTAGTTGGATGCATCATATTTCCAGGACAGCTGTGCCTGTCTTTTTACACTGCGTGACTGTATTTGCAACACTAAGAATTATCGAGCAGTAACATTAAAATCAAAGTTAGCTCACCGAGTTATGTAAATATTGCAAATTGCGCGATTTTACGATTTTGATTGAGATATGAAAGAAGGATTTGCAAATTCGATAATATTGCCACCTCTTTGTCTGACAGGGAAAGTATTTTAATTTTTTTACTCGGAGAAGATGTTTAGTAGCAGAAATGCCAGGCCACCCTCTGACGAGGCAGTTCGGGCAGACAGATTATCTCACAAGCGGTATGGTGATTGAACTCAGAAGGACCGTGTGGTACATACGTCGAATCTGCACGGACAGGCACCTCTCGTCACATCCACAATGCATCGTCTATGGCGTGGATCAAGTAAATGTGGCACGATTGAGGGGTGCTGGTGCGGCCAGAGTGATGTCAGCACGCGTGGTACGACGCATCCACCAGATGGTGTTGGCGGTCCTACAGTCCACTTCTGCCGTCATTTTGCAGGATACTCTTAATTCTCTCATTTTCCATATACATTATCCGCAGATTGGTCGCCGGCTACCTACACCCATGGCGCCCGTTAAGAAGACTGCCATTGACCCAATGGAACAGACACCTCCATTAGCAATTTTGACGGAATAGAGCCACATGGACAGTGGAATGGCACAGTGTAGTGTCCTCAGATGAACCTCGCTTCTGTTTTAACGAAAACAGTCCCTAAGTAAAAGTGTGTTGCCGTCTTGGTGACAGGTCCAATCCGACCGCATTTGTGGAACGCCGCACCTCACGACAACAAGGCATTATAGTTTGGAGAACCATCGCTTATAATAGCAGATCACCTCTGATTGAGGGTCTATGACGGCCCAAATATGCGTGTATGCTTCGGCAGGTGATGCTACCCTTCTTTCAGAGGGTACCAAATGCCATTTTCCAGACGGATTACGCTCGGCCCCAAACAGCACGCATCGGCCAAATCGGTGCTTCCATGGCTCTTCTGATCTCTCACCTATAAAACACGTTTGAGACCTAATTGGTCGTCGTTTACGTGCGCTGCCACAGTCGCGTTCAGAAGATGAACTGTGGTTGATGGCTGACAGGGAATGAGCAGCCATCCCTCAGGACACCATCCTCATTGAGTCAGTACCAAGACATGTTGCATAGCCGCCCGCGGTGGTTCCACAACATATTGAGTGGACGGCGATGTCACTATATATGTAAAGTAGGTTGAAATCCTCTGAAGAATATAAATAATAGAATCAAAGCGTGCGAGGATGCGTATCTTTTGAGTTTTAATGAAGGCGAGCTTTCGGGTCAATAACCCTTCTTCAGGTCATCATGCAGCCTTAAACTGTATCATGGCTTAATCGAGAAGTTTCTTGTGTTTTTCCTACGTGATATGCTCGGGACACGCGGTCATCACATGCTATTACTTTTCTAACAGTTCGGCAGATATGTTTGTTTTTCTTGTATATATGCTGATTTTTCTCAAAATGGACATGTATATAAGATGCAAGATCAGTCGGATATGATGACCTGAAGAAGGGTTATTGACCCGAAAGCTCGCCTTCATTAAAACTCAAAAGATACGCATCCTCGCACGCTTTGATTCTATTATTTATATCACTATAGATGTATTCTGTTCTAATAAAGATCATTTATTGTTCATTACTGTACTCTCTTTATGCAGATTTCACAAAATATTCGCCCACCAATTCTTGGTGTTTGTGTTCAAGCATTTTCCTATGGCATAATTTCTAAGTCCCAGGTGAATATAATAAACGAGAGAGCATAAAATTTCTAAAAAAGTAGGTTATCTCCCTTTTTAAATTTATTGCTAAAGGCTTCGAATCAACTCTTTCGATATAAATGAAAATGTTTACCTCCAAGACGTCTTCTAAAAGCTTAACTGCCTCATTTCTCATTCGTATCTATGAGCAATTGATTTCCATTATCATCGATATTTAGGTGTAGTTTCTTTCATTCTTTTCCATTCTTGTTATTTTATCGTGCGACCTAATGTCCAGAAGAAATTAAGGCCTGAGAAAAATATACAAGAAGAAAGTCAAAGTTGCTAACCACTATTTACTTGGTGCGCTCATAGTTTAGTATCCAGTCCCTCGGAATTCTACAAGCCTCGCGCATGGGTACGAAGCATTGTTATAACAATAAGGTTCTTATATAATTTTATACGTGAATGTTTAAGTTAATGTTAGTAGCTTAACGCAAAATTATTTCTTTCGAAAGTACGCTCTGCTAAGTGCGCTCCAGGAGTCAGGGTTATAGTTAGTTGTTGATCCGTCTAAAGAAGCACAGGGAGATATTTGGTTGAGTCAATAAGTAAGTTCAATAACATCAGGGAAGTAATTGAACGGATGTTCAATTGAATATATTCGCTGTTAATAGCAGCACATCCCTGACGAACAGTTAACTGTGGTGCCGAAGAAAAACTTGGCCATGGATGAAGCATATCTTCGTAAGCTATATTTATCTCATCGTCCGATGATGGTAGAAGCTCCCATCTTAGATAATCCCAAAGTTTTATCGTAACTGCAGCCATGTAAGGTCTAGAATTATCCTTTCTATTGAACTGGTTTCTTTTTACCCCACCCTATCTACCTATCAAAACAGAGAAAGAAAACTACCTTCCTGTCTGGAGAAGCCTTCGTCGCTGAAGAAAGTGTAAATCTCTCCATTTTATTTGTTTACATGGTTCATTGGTTTTCGATACCAGCTCTAAACATTGATAACATATATGATATAATCATCAGCTGTATATCAGCTTCGAACGAGGCCCTACCTTATGTACAGCACACTGACGTGTTCCCAGGTGTCCCATCGAGGCGCGAATGATGCGGGAAGTCCGCACCATCGACCCGCACAGCAAGTCCCTAGAGAGCTACCTGGAGGCTTTTGCCTTTACAGGAAGTTCCAGGCTGGAGCTGGAAGCCGAAGTGGAGACCTGCATCGAGAGTTGCAAGCCCGTAAGTATAGAAATAGTATCTAGGGAGGAATTATCCCCGGTGATGATATAAAAATGAAATCTACGGAGATACATTTGTTCCTATGTTGAGATAAAATTGTATCTATAGAGATACTGTTCCTGTGTATAGATGTGAATGATATCTAGGGAGATATTGTGTTCCTGTGTACAGATGTAAATTATATCTAGGGAGATATTGTCCCGGTGTTGAGATAGAACTGGAATCTAGGAATATGTTGTCCCAGTGTTGAGATTGGTATATAGGGAAATAATGTCCCGGTGTACAGATGTAAATGGCATCTAGGAATAAATTGTCCCGGTTTTGAAATAGATATTAAATCTGAGAACACATTGTTCCGGTGTTGAGATAGAAATGGTATTTAAGGATATTGTGTCCCTTTTGATATAAAAATTTTACCGAAGAAGATAGGGTCCCTATGTACATATTTGAATGATATCAAGGGAGATATTGTGTTTCTATGAACAGATCTAAATGATATCTAAGGAGATGTTGTCTCTGTGTACAGATAGAAATAAAATCTACGCAGATATTGGGCCTCTGTATTGAGAGTGAAATTGTATCTAAGGAGATAGTTTCACTATGTACAGATTTAAATTACGTGCAATAGCGCGCCATCTGTTATCAAATTACAAAACTATTTTAGGGGCGTAATATTCTTTTTAAAATTAAACAATTTCTACTGTCCTTACTGCAATGGAAAAATTTAAGGGAGGGCCTGGCTCATCAGTGGTGAACCCTCTCAGCGGTTTCGCCAGTTTAATCTACCATACCGCTGTTATATTGCATTTTTGGAACTTCCTTTTATAGTGATACCGAGATGCTTGAATCTTCGAATGGGTATTTTAGATTAACTATGGACATAAGCTCTTAGGACAGCAGAATTACATATAATTATAAATATGGTCTTGAGATAGAAATGGTATCTAGGGAGATATTGTTTCCCAGTGTTGAGATAGAAATGGTATCTAGGGAGATATTGTGTTCAAGTGTTGAGATAGAAAGGGTATCTAGGGAGATATTGTGTTCAAGTGTTGAGATAGAAATGGTATCTGGGGAGATATTGTGTCCCCTTGTTGATATAGAAATGGTACTTAGGGAGATATTGTGTCCCGTTGTTGATATATAAATGTTACCAAGGGAGATATTGTGTCCAGTTGTTGATATATAAATGTTACCAAGGGAGATATTGTGTCCCTGTGTTGATATAGAAATGGTACTTAGGGAGATATTGTGTCCCTGTGTTGATATAGAAATGGTACTTATGGAGATATTGTGTCCCGTTGTTGATATATAAATGTTACCAAGGGAGATATTGTGTCCCTGTGTTGATATAGAAATGGTACTTAGGAATATATAGTGTCCCTTGTTGATATAGAAATGGTACTTAGGGAGATATTGAGTCCCGTTGTTGATATATAAATGTTACCAAGGGAGATATTGTGTCCCTGTGTTGATATATAAATGGTACTTAGGGAGATATTGTGTCCCCTTGTTGATATAGAAATGGTACTTAGGGAGATATTGAGTCCCGTTGTTGATATAGATATTGGTACTTAGGGAGATATTGAGTCCCGTTGTTGATATATAAATGTTACCAAGGGAGATATTGTGTCCCTGTGTTGATATAGAAATGGTACTTAGGGAGATATTGTGTCCCCTTGTTGATATAGATATTGGTACTTAGGGAGATATTGAGTCCCGTTGTTGATATATAAATGTTATCAAGGGAGATATTGTGTCCCTGTGTTGATATAGATATAGTACTTAGGGAGATATTGTGTCCCTGTGTTGATATATAAATGGTACTTAGGGAGATATTGTGTTCCTGTGTTGATATAGATATGGTACTTAGGGAGATATTGTGTCCCTGTGTTGATATAGAAATGGTACTTAGGGAGATATTGTGTCCCTGTGTTGATATAGATATGGTACTTAGGGAGATATTGTGTCCCTGTGTTGATATAGATATGGTACTTAGGGAGATATTGTGTCCCTGTGTTGATATAGAAATGGTACTTAGGGAGATATTGTGTCCCGTTGTTGATATATAAATGGTACTTAGGGAGATATTGTGTCCCCTTGTTGATATAGATATTGGTACTTAGGGAGATATTGAGTCCCGTTGTTGATATATAAATTTTACCAAGGGAGATATTGTGTCCCTGTGTTGATATAGAAATGGTACTTAGGGAGATATTGTGTCCCCTTGTTGATATAGATATTGGTACTTAGGGAGATATTGAGTCCCGTTGTTGATATATAAATTTTACCAAAGGAGATATTGTGTCCCTGTGTTGATATAGAAATGGTACTTAGGGAGATATTGTGTCCCTGTGTTGATATAGAAATGGTACTTAGGGAGATATTGAGTCCCGTTGTAGATATATAAATGTTATCAAGGGAGATATTGTGTTCCTGTGTTGATATAGAAATGGTACTTAGGGAGATATTGTGTCCCGTTGTTGATATATAAATGGTACTTAGGGAGATATTGTGTCCCGTTGTTGATATATAAATGTTATCAAGGGAGATATTGTGTCCCTGTGTTGATATAGAAATGGTACTTAGGGAGATATTGTGTCCCTGTGTTGATATAGAAATGGTACTTAGGGAGATATTGTGTCCCGTTGTTGATATATAAATGGTACTTAGGGAGATATTGTGTCCCGTTGTTGATATATAAATGTTATCAAGGGAGATATTGTGTCCCTGTGTTGATATAGAAATGGTACTTAGGGAGATATTGTGTCCCTGTGTTGATATAGAAATGGTACTTAGGGAGATATTGAGTCCCGTTGTAGATATATAAATGTTATCAAGGGAGATATTGTGTTCCTGTGTTGATATAGAAATGGTACTTAGGGAGATATTGTGTCCCGTTGTTGATATATAAATGGTACTTAGGGAGATATTGTGTCCCGTTGTTGATATATAAATGTTATCAAGGGAGATATTGTGTCCCTGTGTTGATATAGAAATGGTACTTAGGGAGATATTGTGTCCCTGTGTTGATATAGAAATGGTACTTAGGGAGATATTGTGTCCTTTTGTTGAGATATAAATGGTACTTAGGGAGATATTGTGTCCCTGTGTTGATATAGAAATGGTACTTAGGGAGATATTGTGTCTCTGTGTTGATATAGAAATGGTACTTAGGGAGATATTGTGTCCCTGTGTTGATATATAAATGGTACTTAGGGAGATATTGTGTCCCTGTGTTGATATAGAAATGGTACTTAGGGAGATATTGAGTCCCGTTGTAGATATATAAATGTTATCAAGGGAGATATTGTGTCCCTGTGTTGATATAGAAATGGTACCTAGGGAGATATTGTGTCCCGTTGTTGATATATAAATGGTACTAAGGGAGATATTTTGTCCCGTTGTTGATATATAAATGTTATCAAGGGAGATATTGTGTCCCTGTGTTGATATAGAAATGGTACTTAGGGAGATATTGTGTCCCGTTGTTGAGATATAAATGGTACTTAGGGAGATATTGTGTCCCTGTGTTGATATAGAAATGGTACTTAGGGAGATATTGTGTCCTTTTGTTGAGATATAAATGGTACTTAGGGAGATATTGTGTCCCTGTGTTGATATAGAAATGGTACTTAGGGAGATATTGTGTCCCGTTGTTGATATATAAATGGTACTTAGGGAGATATTGTGTCCCGTTGTTGATATATAAATGTTATCAAGGGAGATATTGTGTCCCTGTGTTGATATAGAAATGGTACTTAGGTAGATATTGTGTCCCTGTGTTGATATAGAAATGGTACTTAGGGAGATATTGAGTCCCGTTGTAGATATATAAATGTTATCAAGGGAGATATTGTGTTCCTGTGTTGATATAGAAATGGTACTTAGGGAGATATTGTGTCCCGTTGTTGATATATAAATGGTACTTAGGGAGATATTGTGTCCCGTTGTTGATATATAAATGTTATCAAGGGAGATATTGTGTCCCTGTGTTGATATAGAAATGGTACTTAGGGAGATATTGTGTCCCTGTGTTGATATAGAAATGGTACTTAGGTAGATATTGTGTCCCTGTGTTGATATAGAAATGGTACTTAGGGAGATATTGAGTCCCGTTGTAGATATATAAATGTTATCAAGGGAGATATTGTGTTCCTGTGTTGATATAGAAATGGTACTTAGGGAGATATTGTGTCCCGTTGTTGATATATAAATGGTACTTAGGGAGATATTGTGTCCCGTTGTTGATATATAAATGTTATCAAGGGAGATATTGTGTCCCTGTGTTGATATAGAAATGGTACTTAGGGAGATATTGTGTCTCTGTGTTGATATAGAAATGGTACTTAGGGAGATATTGTGTCCCTGTGTTGATATATAAATGGTACTTAGGGAGATATTGTGTCCCTGTGTTGATATAGAAATGGTACTTAGGGAGATATTGAGTCCCGTTGTAGATATATAAATGTTATCAAGGGAGATATTGTGTCCCTGTGTTGATATAGAAATGGTACTTAGGGAGATATTGTGTCCCGTTGTTGATATATAAATGGTACTTAGGGAGATATTGTGTCCCGTTGTTGATATATAAATGTTATCAAGGGAGATATTGTGTCCCTGTGTTGATATAGAAATGGTACTTAGGGAGATATTGTGTCCCTGTGTTGATATAGAAATGGTACTTAGGGAGATATTGTGTCCCGTTGTTGATATATAAATGGTATCTAGGGAGATATTGTGTCCTTTTGTTGAGATATAAATGGTACTTAGGGAGATATTGTGTCCCTGTGTTGATATAGAAATGGTACTTAGGGAGATATTGTGTCTCTGTGTTGATATAGAAATGGTACTTAGGGAGATATTGTGTCCCTGTGTTGATATATAAATGGTACTTAGGGAGATATTGTGTCCCTGTGTTTATATAGAAATGGTACTTGGGGAGATATTGTATCCCGTTGTTGATATATAAATGTTACCAAGGGAGATATTGTGTCCCTGTGTTGATATAGAAATGGTACTTAGGGAGATATTGTGTCCCCTTGTTGATATATAAATGGTACTTAGGGAGATATTGTGTCCCGTTGTTGATATATAAATGTTATCAAGGGATATATTGTGTCCCTGTGTTGATATAGAAATGGTACTTAGGGAGATATTGTGTCCCTGTGTTGATATAGAAATGGTACTTAGGGAGATATTGTGTCCCGTTGTTGATATATAAATGGTACTTAGGGAGATATTGTGTCCCGTTGTTGATATATAAATGTTATCAAGGGAGATATTGTGTCCCTGTGTTGATATAGAAATGGTACTTAGGGAGATATTGTGTCCCTGTGTTGATATAGAAATGGTACTTAGGGAGATATTGAGTCCCGTTGTAGATATATAAATGTTATCAAGGGAGATATAGTGTTCCTGTGTTGATATAGAAATGGTACTTAGGGAGATATTGTGTCCCGTTGTTGATATATAAATGGTACTTAGGGAGATATTGTGTCCCGTTGTTGATATATAAATGTTATCAAGGGAGATATTGTGTCCCTGTGTTGATATAGAAATGGTACTTAGGGAGATATTGTGTCCCTGTGTTGATATAGAAATGGTACTTAGGGAGATATTGTGTCCTTTTGTTGAGATATAAATGGTACTTAGGGAGATATTGTGTCCCTGTGTTGATATAGAAATGGTACTTAGGGAGATATTGTGTCTCTGTGTTGATATAGAAATGGTACTTAGGGAGATATTGTGTCCCTGTGTTGATATATAAATGGTACTTAGGGAGATATTGTGTCCCTGTGTTGATATAGAAATGGTACTTAGGGAGATATTGAGTCCCGTTGTAGATATATAAATGTTATCAAGGGAGATATTGTGTCCCTGTGTTGATATAGAAATGGTACTTAGGGAGATATTGTGTCCCGTTGTTGATATATAAATGGTACTTAGGGAGATATTGTGTCCCGTTGTTGATATATAAATGTTATCAAGGGAGATATTGTGTCCCTGTGTTGATATAGAAATGGTACTTAGGGAGATATTGTGTCCCGTTGTTGAGATATAAATGGTACTTAGGGAGATATTGTGTCCCTGTGTTGATATAGAAATGGTACTTAGGGAGATATTGTGTCCTTTTGTTGAGATATAAATGGTACTTAGGGAGATATTGTGTCCCTGTGTTGATATAGAAATGGTACTTAGGGAGATATTGTGTCCCGTTGTTGATATATAAATGGTACTTAGGGAGATATTGTGTCCCGTTGTTGATATATAAATGTAATCAAGGGAGATATTGTGTCCCTGTGTTGATATAGAAATGGTACTTAGGGAGATATTGTGTCCCTGTGTTGATATAGAAATGGTACTTAGGGAGATATTGAGTCCCGTTGTAGATATATAAATGTTATCAAGGGAGATATTGTGTTCCTGTGTTGATATAGAAATGGTACTTAGGGAGATATTGTGTCCCGTTGTTGATATATAAATGGTACTTAGGGAGATATTGTGTCCCGTTGTTGATATATAAATGTTATCAAGGGAGATATTGTGTCCCTGTGTTGATATAGAAATGGTACTTAGGGAGATATTGTGTCCCTGTGTTGATATAGAAATGGTACTTAGGGAGATATTGTGTCCTTTTGTTGAGATATAAATGGTATTTAGGGAGATATTGTGTCCCTGTGTTGATATAGAAATGGTACTTAGGGAGATATTGTGTCTCTGTGTTGATATAGAAATGGTACTTAGGGAGATATTTTGTCCCTGTGTTGATATATAAATGGTACTTAGGGAGATATTGTGTCCCTGTGTTGATATAGAAATGGTACTTAGGGAGATATTGAGTCCCGTTGTAGATATATAAATGTTATCAAGGGAGATATTGTGTCCCTGTGTTGATATAGAAATGGTACTTAGGGAGATATTGTGTCCCGTTGTTGATATATAAATGGTACTTAGGGAGATATTGTGTCCCGTTGTTGATATATAAATGTTATCAAGGGAGATATTGTGTCCCTGTGTTGATATAGAAATGGTACTTAGGGAGATATTGTGTCCCTGTGTTGATATAGAAATGGTACTTAGGGAGATATTGTGTCCCGTTGTTGATATATAAATGGTATCTAGGGAGATATTGTGTCCTTTTTTTGAGATATAAATGGTACTTAGGGAGATATTGTGTCCCGTTGTTGATATATAAATGTTATCAAGGGAGATATTGTGTCCCTGTGTTGATATAGAAATGGTACTTAGGGAGATATTGTGTCCCTGTGTTGATATAGAAATGGTACTTAGGGAGATATTGAGTCCCGTTGTAGATATATAAATGTTATCAAGGGAGATATAGTGTTCCTGTGTTGATATAGAAATGGTACTTAGGGAGATATTGTGTCCCGTTGTTGATATATAAATGGTACTTAGGGAGATATTGTGTCCCGTTGTTGATATATAAATGTTATCAAGGGAGATATTGTGTCCCTGTGTTGATATAGAAATGGTACTTAGGGAGATATTGTGTCCCTGTGTTGATATAGAAATGGTACTTAGGGAGATATTGTGTCCTTTTGTTGAGATATAAATGGTTCTTAGGGAGATATTGTGTCCCTGTGTTGATATAGAAATGGTACTTAGGGAGATATTGTGTCTCTGTGTTGATATAGAAATGGTACTTAGGGAGATATTGTGTCCCTGTGTTGATATATAAATGGTACTTAGGGAGATATTGTGTCCCTGTGTTGATATAGAAATGGTACTTAGGGAGATATTGAGTCCCGTTGTTGATATATAAATGTTATCAAGGGAGATATTGTGTCCCTGTGTTGATATAGAAATGGTACTTAGGGAGATATTGTGTCCCGTTGTTGATATATAAATGGTACTTAGGGAGATATTGTGTCCCGTTGTTGATATATAAATGTTATCAAGGGAGATATTGTGTCCCTGTGTTGATATAGAAATGGTACTTAGGGAGATATTGTGTCCCGTTGTTGAGATATAAATGGTACTTAGGGAGATATTGTGTCCCTGTGTTGATATAGAAATGGTACTTAGGGAGATATTGTGTCCTTTTGTTGAGATATAAATGGTACTTAGGGAGATATTGTGTCCCTGTGTTGATATAGAAATGGTACTTAGGGAGATATTGTGTCCCGTTGTTGATATATAAATGGTATCTAGGGAGATATTGTGTCCTTTTTTGATATATAAATGGTACTTAGGGAGATATTGTGTCCCTGTGTTGATATAGAAATGGTACTTAGGGAGATATTGTGTCTCTGTGTTGATATAGAAATGGTACTTAGGGAGATATTGTGTCCCTGTGTTGATATATAAATGGTACTTAGGGAAATATTGTGTCCCTGTGTTTATATAGAAATGGTACTTGGGGAGATAGTGTGTCCCGTTGTTGATATATAAATGTTACCAAGGGAGATATTGTGTCCCTGTGTTGATATAGAAATGGTACTTAGGGAGATATTGTGTCCCTGTGTTGATATAGAAATGGTACTTAGGGAGATATTGTGTCCCGTTGTTGATATATAAATGTACTTAGGGAGATATTGTGTCCCGTTGTTGATATATAAATGTTATCAAGGGAGATATTGTGTCCCTGTGTTGATATAGAAATGGTACTTAGGGAGATATTGTGTCCCTGTGTTGATATAGAAATGGTACTTAGGGAGATATTGTGTCCCGTTGTTGATATATAAATGGTATCTAGGGAGATATTGTGTCCTTTTGTTGAGATATAAATGGTACTTAGGGAGATATTGTGTCCCTGTGTTGATATAGAAATGGTACTTAGGGAGATATTGTGTCTCTGTGTTGATATAGAAATGGTACTTAGGGAGATATTGTGTCCTGTGTTGATATATAAATGGTACTTAGGGAGATATTGTGTCCCTGTGTTTATATAGAAATGGTACTTGGGGAGATATTGTATCCCGTTGTTGATATATAAATGTTACCAAGGGAGATATTGTGTCCCTGTGTTGATATAGAAATGGTACTTAGGGAGATATTGTGTCCCCTTGTTGATATATAAATGGTACTTAGGGAGATATTGTGTCCCGTTGTTGATATATAAATGTTATCAAGGGATATATTGTGTCCCTGTGTTGATATAGAAATGGTACTTAGGGAGATATTGTGTCCCTGTGTTGATATAGAAATGGTACTTAGGGAGATATTGTGTCCCGTTGTTGATATATAAATGGTACTTAGGGAGATATTGTGTCCCGTTGTTGATATATAAATGTTATCAAGGGAGATATTGTGTCCCTGTGTTGATATAGAAATGGTACTTAGGGAGATATTGTGTCCCTGTGTTGATATAGAAATGGTACTTAGGGAGATATTGAGTCCCGTTGTAGATATATAAATGTTATCAAGGGAGATATAGTGTTCCTGTGTTGATATAGAAATGGTACTTAGGGAGATATTGTGTCCCGTTGTTGATATATAAATGGTACTTAGGGAGATATTGTGTCCCGTTGTTGATATATAAATGTTATCAAGGGAGATATTGTGTCCCTGTGTTGATATAGAAATGGTACTTAGGGAGATATTGTGTCCCTGTGTTGATATAGAAATGGTACTTAGGGAGATATTGTGTCCTTTTGTTGAGATATAAATGGTACTTAGGGAGATATTGTGTCCCTGTGTTGATATAGAAATGGTACTTAGGGAGATATTGTGTCTCTGTGTTGATATAGAAATGGTACTTAGGGAGATATTGTGTCCCTGTGTTGATATATAAATGGTACTTAGGGAGATATTGTGTCCCTGTGTTGATATAGAAATGGTACTTAGGGAGATATTGAGTCCCGTTGTAGATATATAAATGTTATCAAGGGAGATATTGTGTCCCTGTGTTGATATAGAAATGGTACTTAGGGAGATATTGTGTCCCGTTGTTGATATATAAATGGTACTTAGGGAGATATTGTGTCCCGTTGTTGATATATAAATGTTATCAAGGGAGATATTGTGTCCCTGTGTTGATATAGAAATGGTACTTAGGGAGATATTGTGTCCCGTTGTTGAGATATAAATGGTACTTAGGGAGATATTGTGTCCCTGTGTTGATATAGAAATGGTACTTAGGGAGATATTGTGTCCTTTTGTTGAGATATAAATGGTACTTAGGGAGATATTGTGTCCCTGTGTTGATATAGAAATGGTACTTAGGGAGATATTGTGTCCCGTTGTTGATATATAAATGGTACTTAGGGAGATATTGTGTCCCGTTGTTGATATATAAATGTAATCAAGGGAGATATTGTGTCCCTGTGTTGATATAGAAATGGTACTTAGGGAGATATTGTGTCCCTGTGTTGATATAGAAATGGTACTTAGGGAGATATTGAGTCCCGTTGTAGATATATAAATGTTATCAAGGGAGATATTGTGTTCCTGTGTTGATATAGAAATGGTACTTAGGGAGATATTGTGTCCCGTTGTTGATATATAAATGGTACTTAGGGAGATATTGTGTCCCGTTGTTGATATATAAATGTTATCAAGGGAGATATTGTGTCCCTGTGTTGATATAGAAATGGTACTTAGGGAGATATTGTGTCCCTGTGTTGATATAGAAATGGTACTTAGGGAGATATTGTGTCCTTTTGTTGAGATATAAATGGTATTTAGGGAGATATTGTGTCCCTGTGTTGATATAGAAATGGTACTTAGGGAGATATTGTGTCTCTGTGTTGATATAGAAATGGTACTTAGGGAGATATTTTGTCCCTGTGTTGATATATAAATGGTACTTAGGGAGATATTGTGTCCCTGTGTTGATATAGAAATGGTACTTAGGGAGATATTGAGTCCCGTTGTAGATATATAAATGTTATCAAGGGAGATATTGTGTCCCTGTGTTGATATAGAAATGGTACTTAGGGAGATATTGTGTCCCGTTGTTGATATATAAATGGTACTTAGGGAGATATTGTGTCCCGTTGTTGATATATAAATGTTATCAAGGGAGATATTGTGTCCCTGTGTTGATATAGAAATGGTACTTAGGGAGATATTGTGTCCCTGTGTTGATATAGAAATGGTACTTAGGGAGATATTGTGTCCCGTTGTTGATATATAAATGGTATCTAGGGAGATATTGTGTCCTTTTTTTGAGATATAAATGGTACTTAGGGAGATATTGTGTCCCGTTGTTGATATATAAATGTTATCAAGGGAGATATTGTGTCCCTGTGTTGATATAGAAATGGTACTTAGGGAGATATTGTGTCCCTGTGTTGATATAGAAATGGTACTTAGGGAGATATTGAGTCCCGTTGTAGATATATAAATGTTATCAAGGGAGATATAGTGTTCCTGTGTTGATATAGAAATGGTACTTAGGGAGATATTGTGTCCCGTTGTTGATATATAAATGGTACTTAGGGAGATATTGTGTCCCGTTGTTGATATATAAATGTTATCAAGGGAGATATTGTGTCCCTGTGTTGATATAGAAATGGTACTTAGGGAGATATTGTGTCCCTGTGTTGATATAGAAATGGTACTTAGGGAGATATTGTGTCCTTTTGTTGAGATATAAATGGTTCTTAGGGAGATATTGTGTCCCTGTGTTGATATAGAAATGGTACTTAGGGAGATATTGTGTCTCTGTGTTGATATAGAAATGGTACTTAGGGAGATATTGTGTCCCTGTGTTGATATATAAATGGTACTTAGGGAGATATTGTGTCCCTGTGTTGATATAGAAATGGTACTTAGGGAGATATTGAGTCCCGTTGTAGATATATAAATGTTATCAAGGGAGATATTGTGTCCCTGTGTTGATATAGAAATGGTACTTAGGGAGATATTGTGTCCCGTTGTTGATATATAAATGGTACTTAGGGAGATATTGTGTCCCGTTGTTGATATATAAATGTTATCAAGGGAGATATTGTGTCCCTGTGTTGATATAGAAATGGTACTTAGGGAGATATTGTGTCCCGTTGTTGAGATATAAATGGTACTTAGGGAGATATTGTGTCCCTGTGTTGATATAGAAATGGTACTTAGGGAGATATTGTGTCCTTTTGTTGAGATATAAATGGTACTTAGGGAGATATTGTGTCCCTGTGTTGATATAGAAATGGTACTTAGGGAGATATTGTGTCCCGTTGTTGATATATAAATGGTATCTAGGGAGATATTGTGTCCTTTTTTTGAGATATAAATGGTACTTAGGGAGATATTGTGTCCCTGTGTTGATATAGAAATGGTACTTAGGGAGATATTGTGTCTCTGTGTTGATATAGAAATGGTACTTAGGGAGATATTGTGTCCCTGTGTTGATATATAAATGGTACTTAGGGAAATATTGTGTCCCTGTGTTTATATAGAAATGGTACTTGGGGAGATAGTGTGTCCCGTTGTTGATATATAAATGTTACCAAGGGAGATATTGTGTCCCTGTGTTGATATAGAAATGGTACTTAGGGAGATATTGTGTCCCTGTGTTGATATAGAAATGGTACTTAGGGAGATATTGTGTCCCGTTGTTGATATATAAATGGTACTTAGGGAGATATTGTGTCCCGTTGTTGATATATAAATGTTATCAAGGGAGATATTGTGTCCC
The DNA here is from genome assembly GCA_030710605.1 of Cordylochernes scorpioides. Taxonomy (NCBI): domain Eukaryota; kingdom Metazoa; phylum Arthropoda; class Arachnida; order Pseudoscorpiones; family Chernetidae; genus Cordylochernes; species Cordylochernes scorpioides. The sequence goes on along the minus strand of CP092865.1, from coordinate 162,448,360 downwards.
TGTGTTGATATAGAAATGGTACTTAGGGAGATATTGTGTCCCTGTGTTGATATAGAAATGGTACTTAGGGAGATATTGTGTCCTTTTTGTTGAGATAGAAATGGTACTTAGGGAGATATTGTGTCCCTGTGTTGATATAGAAATGGTACTTAGGGAGATATTGTGTCCCGTTGTTGATATATAAATGGTACTTAGGGAGATATTGTGTCCCGTTGTTGATATATAAATGTTATCAAGGGAGATATTGTGTCCCTGTGTTGATATAGAAATGGTACTTAGGGAGATATTGTGTCCCTGTGTTGATATAGAAATGGTACTTAGGGAGATATTGTGTCGCTGTGTTGATATAGAAATGGTACTTAGGGAGATATTGTGTCCCGTTGTTGATATATAAATGGTACTTAGGGAGATATTGTGTGCCGTTGTTGATATATAAATGTTATCAAGGGAGATATTATGTCCCTGTCTTGATATAGAAATGGTACTTAGGGAGATATTGTGTCCCTGTGTTGATATAGAAATGGTACTTAGGGAGATATTGTGTCCTTTTGTTGAGATAGAAATGGTACTTAGGGAGATATTGTGTCCCTGTGTTGATATAGAAATGGTACTTAGGGAGATATTGTGTCCCTGTGTTGATATAGAAATGGTACTTAGGGAGATATTGTGTCGCTGTGTTGATATAGAAATGGTACTTAGGGAGATATTGTGTCCCTGTGTTGATATAGAAATGGTACTTAGGGAGATATTGTGTCCCCTTGTTGATATAGATATTGGTACTTAGGGAGATATTGAGTCCCGTTGTTGATATATAAATGTTACCAAGGGAGATATTGTGTCCCTGTGTTGATATAGAAATGGTACTTAGGGAGATATTGAGTCCCTGTGTTGATATATAAATGTTACCAAGGGAGATATTGTGTCCTTTTGTTGAGATATAAATGGTACTTAGGGAGATGTTGTGTCCCTGTGTTGATATAGAAATGGTACTTAGGGAGATATTGTGTCTCTGTGTTGATATAGAAATGGTACTTAGGGAGATATTGAGTCCCTGTGTTGATATATAAATGTTACCAAGGGAGATATTGTGTCCTTTTGTTGAGATATAAATGGTACTTAGGGAGATATTGTGTCCCTGTGTTGATATAGAAATGGTACTTGGGGAGATATTGTGTCCCCTTGTTGATATAGAAATGGTACTTAGGGAGAAATTGTGTCCCGTTGTTGATATATAAATGGTACTTAGGGAGATATTGTGTCCCGTTGTTGATATATAAATGTTATCAAGGGAGATATTGTGTCCCTGTGTTGATATAGAAATGGTACTTAGGGAGATATTGTGTCTCTGTGTTGATATAGAAATGGTACTTAGGTAGATATTGTGTCCCTGTGTTGATATAGAAATGGTACTTAGGGAGATATTGAGTCCCGTTGTAGATATATAAATGTTATCAAGGGAGATATTGTGTTCCTGTGTTGATATAGAAATGGTACTTAGGGAGATATTGTGTCCCGTTGTTGATATATAAATGGTACTTAGGGAGATATTGTGTCCCGTTGTTGATATATAAATGGTACTTAGGGAGATATTGTGTCCCGTTGTTGATATATAAATGTTATCAAGGGAGATATTGTGTCCCTGTGTTGATATAGAAATGGTACTTAGGGAGATATTGTGTCCCTGTGTTGATATAGAAATGGTACTTAGGGAGATATTGTGTCCTTTTGTTGAGATAGAAATGGTACTTAGGGAGATATTGTGTCCCTGTGTTGATATAGAAATGGTACTTAGGGAGATATTGTGTCCCGTTGTTGATATATAAATGGTACTTAGGGAGATATTGTGTCCCGTTGTTGATATATAAATGTTATCAAGGGAGATATTGTGTCCCTGTGTTGATATAGAAATGGTACTTAGGGAGATATTGTGTCCCTGTGTTGATATAGAAATGGTACTTAGGGAGATATTGTGTCGCTGTGTTGATATAGAAATGGTACTTAGGGAGATATTGTGTCCCGTTGTTGATATATAAATGGTACTTAGGGAGATATTGTGTGCCGTTGTTGATATATAAATGTTATCAAGGGAGATATTATGTCCCTGTCTTGATATAGAAATGGTACTTAGGGAGATATTGTGTCCCTGTGTTGATATAGAAATGGTACTTAGGGAGATATTGTGTCCTTTTGTTGAGATAGAAATGGTACTTAGGGAGATATTGTGTCCCTGTGTTGATATAGAAATGGTACTTAGGGAGATATTGTGTCCCTGTGTTGATATAGAAATGGTACTTAGGGAGATATTGTGTCGCTGTGTTGATATAGAAATGGTACTTAGGGAGATATTGTGTCCCTGTGTTGATATAGAAATGGTACTTAGGGAGATATTGTGTCCCCTTGTTGATATAGATATTGGTACTTAGGGAGATATTGAGTCCCGTTGTTGATATATAAATGTTACCAAGGGAGATATTGTGTCCCTGTGTTGATATAGAAATGGTACTTAGGGAGATATTGAGTCCCTGTGTTGATATATAAATGTTACCAAGGGAGATATTGTGTCCTTTTGTTGAGATATAAATGGTACTTAGGGAGATGTTGTGTCCCTGTGTTGATATAGAAATGGTACTTAGGGAGATATTGTGTCTCTGTGTTGATATAGAAATGGTACTTAGGGAGATATTGAGTCCCTGTGTTGATATATAAATGTTACCAAGGGAGATATTGTGTCCTTTTGTTGAGATATAAATGGTACTTAGGGAGATATTGTGTCCCTGTGTTGATATAGAAATGGTACTTGGGGAGATATTGTGTCCCCTTGTTGATATAGAAATGGTACTTAGGGAGAAATTGTGTCCCGTTGTTGATATATAAATGTTACCAAGAGAGATATTGTGTCCCGGTGTTGAGATAGAAATGGTATCTAGAGAGATATTGTGTCCAAGTGTTGAGATAGAAATGGTATCTAGGGAGATATTGTGTTCAAGTGTTGAGATAGAAATGGTATCTAGGGAGGTATTGTGTCCCTGTGTTGAGATAGAAATGGTATCTAGAGAGATATTGTGTCCAAGTGTTGAGATAGAAATGGTATCTAGGGAGATATTGTGTTCAAGTGTTGAGATAGAAATGGTATCTAGGGAGATATTGTGTTCAAGTGTTGAGATAGAAATGGTATCTAGAGAGATATTGTGTCCAAGTGTTGAGATAGAAATGGTATCTAGGGAGATATTGTGTCCCTGTGCATAGATAGAAATGGTATCTAGGGAGATAATGTGTTCTTGTGTATAGATAGAAATTGTATCTAGGGATATATTTTGTCCCGATGTTGATATAGAAATGGTATCTAGGGAGATATTGTGTCCCTGTGTTGATATAGAAATAATATATAGGGAGGTATTGTGTCCCTGTGCATAGATAGAAATGGTATCTAGGGAGATAATGTGTTCTTGTGTATAGATAGAAATTGTTTCTAGGGAGATATTTTGTCCCGATGTTGATATAGAAATTGTATCTAGGGAGATATTGTGCCCCTGTGTTGATATATAAATAATATATAGGGAGATATTTTGTCCCTGTGTACAGATAGAAATGAAATCCATGGAGATATCGTCTCGGGTTTGAGATAGAAATGGTATCTCTATGAGATATTGTCAATGTGTTGGGATGTAAAAAGGAGGATGACATATCGGTGAAGAACTGTCGCTTGACATATGGAGAAAACTTTTCTATAATTCAGATATAGAATTTAAACATGAGGTTAGGCTGTATTGAGATAAAAGAGGTCGGGGTGGAACTGGGGAGGAACCAAGAAAACCGGGTCTAGAGGAGGATATCTCGAGCTGGAGGAGCCTCCACGGCTGAATAAAGGTGTTTCATTACTGTATATAATATATTTTTTCACTATTGGCAAGGATTCAATAAACATGTTTTAATATGTCAATTTAGGGGATTTTCCTCATGTTGATATAATAATAATTCGGGTGTTAAAGAATTAAATAAGAAACGGAATAATTAAAGCACGAATATTCCTTTTTAAATATAAAACATACTTCTTCTGTCCTTACTGCGATGAAAAATAAGGACAGTAGAAGTTTGATATCATATTTAAAAAGAAAAATTCGTGCTTTAATACCTCCATTTCTTAACACGTTCTCGTCATATAAAGAATTAAATGTACAAACGCTTTAAATATAATTATTAATTTATTTCACCATCTATAAAAAAATTATTGAAAAACTTAAAATCTTATGGATATTTGAAATTTGATATAAAGTGATATATTTTACTTTGAAATTTTCAAATGTTTATTCATTTTCTATTGACGTTTTTTATTCTTTCAGAAGCTTGCATAGATTGAAATACACAGTGTAAAAAATAATTTTTAAGACTCGCGCTAGATAAAAGCCAATAGCAGAGCCAGTTATGAAATTGCGCATGCGTATATATATTCAAAGCCTTATCTAGCGCGTGGCTTTGTTTCAGCTATTTTGGTTAACTCTTTAAAACCATACAGGCGATTTTTGAAAAGTAAAAAATTTTGTTCGTCGGAATTCTGAGATGGAACAGAGAGCGGTCATTAAATTTAATGTAAAACTTGGTAGAAGTGCATCGGAAACATATATTTTGATGAAGCAAGTTTTTGGTACGTTATGTTTGAGTAAATCAAATGTTTCCATTTGGCACAAAGGTTTTTCGGATGGAAGAAATACGCTAGAAGATGATAAGCATACTGGACGACCATGTTCTTCGAAGACACCAGAAAGTATAGAAAAAGTGCGAGAATTTGTTGCAAACAATCGCAGTGCATCCCTGAGAATGATGGCAGAGGTTTTACACATCAACAAAGAAACGATTCGAACCATTCTGCATGAAGATTTGGGGGGGGGGGGGGGGGGGGGGGTAAAACTAAAGTCTGTGCTATTTTTTTTTTGTTCCACACACTTTAACGGGCGAGCAGAAATCATTGAGAATTGCACATTGCAGGGACATCATTTCTGCCTTTGAAAATGATTCAAACTTCCTGAAATCAATTGTTACGGGTAATGAAACATGGCGTTTTCAGTATGACCCAAAGACAAAGCGCCAAAGTGCCGAATGGAAGTCAAAAAACTCTCCACAAGCCAAAAAAAACGCGAAAAGTGCCATCAAAAATCAAAACAATGCTGATTACCTTTTTCGATAGTAGAGGTATTATCCACAAAGAATTTGTTCCCGCTGGACAAACCATTACTGGAGAGTATTATTTAAACGTTTTGAAACGTTTGATTGCCAGAATTCGTCGCATTCGTCCAGAATATCACGATGAAGACAGTTGGTGTTTGCTGCATGATAATGCACCGAGTCACTCCTCACTTATTGTTCGTCGCTTTTTGGCCAAAAATAACGTCTGTGTGTTGAATCATTCTCCGTACTCGCCTGATTTAGCACCATGTGACTTTTATTTATTCCCAAAAATAAAATTGAAGTTAAAAGGTTGTTTTTTTTTTTTTATGATATCCCGACCATCCAGACAGCTGCGACGAGCACTTCAGAGGCGATTCCTCAAAGTGGCCTGCAAGAGGCATTTAATTCCTTATTAAATCGTTGTAACATATGTATTGAATCCGGGGGGGATTATTTTGAATAAAAAAATAGTAGAAATTGAATTAGCTTGTTTCTGTTTTATTTCACAAACCCATTCTTAAAATTTATTTGCCACACTGTGTAAATCTATCTGACTTATCTGCTTCGTATAATTGTTTAGACGATGTCCTATTGATGGAGGGATTTTGGAAACTGGACGATCCCAGGCCGCAGTTGCCATAGGATCAAATGGCAACTATGGAGATAATTTATTAACACTCTCATCAAACTAACAAGGCATAGCCGGAAAAGAATCACTGCGACCCCGAAGAAGACAGCGCGATCCTAACTGACATAGATCAGCTCTCCAATGAACGGTCGCGAGCTTCTGGAACGACAGTTTCAGCACAAATTGCTTATCGAAGGCTTCAAAAGGGTGATATCACTCCCAATGATCCGCTCACTCCTCCACACAGGATCAGCAGGTCTTATTGTTCTAGTGATGAGTCAGTCGATTCACGGATTCACGAGTCTCTATCCGAGAAGGACCTAACCTCCCACAATCCAATTGACATCAGTAAAAGAGACCACACTGGCGTAGGAGCCTCATGATCTGAGCTCTAGCTTCATTCCGAACAGCTGTTTACTTTCACACGTTGTTGAGGAAGACATATTGACGGCTTCGGGGAGGATTAGGGAGAGGTATTATTATCTCCCTCCCAGAGCCTGCTTCGAACTGAAATCTGCTCAGAGAGAAGTTGGATTAATTGATTCTCTAACACGATCAACTCCGAAGTCTGCCAATCAGTAGAAAGCTCGGTGTGAGAGTTATGTAGTTTAGAGGGGAACATATAATTTATTGGCCCATTTCTCTTTCAAGTATTCTGCACCATTATATTTGAAATATTTAACATTTTTATATATATTCTTTCAAATCTCTCCACACACATGACTAGATTGCTTACCCATAGAATAAACTATTTGTGGGCCATAATTTATATTTTTAAATGAGATATTTGTTTAAAAAAAAAAAGGTCTTCATTTTGTGTTTGTCACTTAATATCGCGCACAAGTTTAATCGTAATGTATTTAAGGAGATTTTGACCTGGTGTTGTTAAGATTAAACCGGTATATAGACCCCGACTTATATATAATACTCCCTCTAGACTTATCTAGACATAATTCTTCGGCGTTAAATTGAGGAGGGTTCAAGAAGACCTTTTCTGGAGGAGGACTCTCTCAAGGTGGGGAAGCCTTCCTTGCTGAAGACATTTTTGTGCAGATACAACTGTATATATTTCCCTACATTCTATTTACTCTTTATTTACCCCATTATTATGTTACCTTATTTGTTTCTTCATATTTATTTTTCTGTAACGATTCATTAAAAGAGTCAATAAACTTGTTGAACTTGTCAAAATGGTCTAGACCGAACATTCTGCCAAAAAGAACCCCCGGCGTGTTTCTCAGGTGCTGTGCCAGATCGCCACGGGACGGAGCGAGGACGACCTGGAAAACGTGCTGTCCTACGGCCGCCGCAGAAGACGCCGCAGCTCCGACTGGGGCCACGTCTTGTCGTCCGTCAAACTAAGGAAACATCTCTCGGTGCGGTCGTCCCTGGAGGAGACCACCACCGCCCCGCCCCTGCTCGGTACGTGCACGCGGTAGATGTGTTATATATGTTCATACTGTTTGAAGCGTTGTGCATCCTAGTTACAGTAGAGATTGTCAGCATAACACTTTTCCTTCACTTGAATAAAGTGAGGTTTATTGCAACTGTCACCTGGGTTGATGCACAGGCCGTCCCATCCTGCTGACCCGCCAAGACCAACCCCCGGGGCTGGTGTGCTTCGAGCCCTCGCTGCTGACGTTGGCGGGCGGCGTGTTCACCTGCGTGGAGGTGTCCCTGGTGACGTTGTGTCTGGTGCTGGGCGCGCGGTGGTGGCGCCGGGCCGACTCCTGCTAGTCCTTCATCTCATCCCTGCTGACTCCTGGCCTCTGTGTGGACATCTCGACAAGAACAAAGATACATAATCACATACATTGGATAATTTTCTAATATAGATTCTTCCCTGCATTTACACTTTGATTTAATAAATAAGGAATCAAGGTTTTTGTTTCTTTTCTTAGCCCGAAAGCTCGAGAAATAAAAGAAATAAGAAAAGAAAAAAATAAAACCTTTGTTTCCTTATTTATTAAATCAAAGATAATTTTCTGCAAATGTTGTTAAAAATTGATATTTTTCTATATTTACAGCGTTTTTTATGATACAAAGAAATATTTAGGATAACGAAATACTGAATTTATTATAAATATTCCGATATTAAAGATTTTATTGTTCTAAAGATAACGAAGAGAATACACACATCAACAGCTATTATCACACCAGTTGGCTGAGATATATTCTCCATAAATACTTTCCACTTTAACACTGTGTCAAAATGGCTGCTATCCCAATTGGGCTTTCTTATATCGAAGTTTTAAATTTTAGAGGAATATACCAAGTACTAGAACACTCCGTCATTCTTCAATGCCTTTATAACCACCGAATAGAGTTGATTAAAAAACAATCTTATGTATTTTTGGCTTCTCCTATGCAAATTAATGGCCTTAGTTAATCATAAACGGTTAAGGCTTTGTTCACCCCTCCTGTACGTGGCAGGCGGGAGAAGCAGCACAAGTAAGGGACTGCCCTGTAGGGCGAAGTACGGTGTCGTGAGCCCCGAGCCGCTACGGTAACCGTGAAGGCCTACAGGGAACTCTGAAATGTGGCTGACTAACGGGGCAATGGCACCCCCTTTCCATGGAGGGACAAGACACCACCACCAAGCCTTTGTTCATTTTTTAACAAGAGCAATAAGAGCTTTACAGAAACATATCGGACATTTGAAAAATTAATTTTAGAATAGGCATTCGAGGATCAATGTGCATTAGCTTTTCTAAGCTGAGATTTTCTATTTTATATATGAAATACTGAACGCTTTCTGTTATAGCAATGATGACACCTACTTGAAACCCGACCTATCATCAAAACTTCCGTCCCAATCCACTGCACCTCACTATTCTAACAATAGGAAAATCGGGATTTTTCAACACTTTGATAATAATTGTTATTTTGGATAGTTACAAAATTGATTAGCTGGATGCCTCTTCAGAACCTATTATAGTAATTTATCATAATGCTGATATATCTCTCATTTTTATTTATTTTAATTTATTATTGCCCATCTATATATAAATACATATCTAATCAAACGATCCTGGTTGATAACCAAGTGATATTTTTATTCTTCATTACATTCTATTTATTTTTCATTTATTCCTATTTTTCCCTCTCATTTTTATAAATGTATTACTTTGACATCAACATACTATACAAACAAAGCAGATTCTGATTGGTCAATGATTCCAAACAAGAAATACTTTGACCAATCAGATTCCTGCTGACGTGAAATCACATGACTTCGATCATGTGACGGGGCCAATCAATATACAACTTGTATATATTATGGGATATTAGCGCATGCTATTTGTGTAAATGTCTTTGGTGAAGGGCAACATGGTAACGGTATGTTATTGTTTTGTTGTTAATAAATTGTTAGTTGAATATTTTGTCTTTTTACTTTGTGACAAGGACACATACCTATCGATATCTTCTATATATATAAAAATGAATGTTTGTATGTTTGTTTGTATGTCCGGTATACAAATTCGCAGTAGTTCACTAATTCAAACCAAATTTCCATACATAGGTTAAAAAATACGGGGAAGACGATAGGCTATTTTAAAATATATATAAATCAATTATTAAAACTATATATTTTTAGTCAGAAAAAGATGATGACGATATTGCTGTATCATGTTTGATTATTAGATACATAATTATATCGGGAAAAATTCCAAAAAGCAGAGACCACGGGTGAAACCAGTTCATTATATTGTACGCAGGAACAAAATTCTAACAGAAAAACATTCATTCGAGCAGAAAACAAAAGCCAGATCATCTTTCTATAAAAATATCGCTTCTCAGACACAAAGTTTGGAGCGGGACGTTTCACGTGACATCCACGGCGCCAATTTATAATTGTAACGAATAGTATTTGGGAAAATCAAAATAATATAATTTTCAAATATCGTTGTGAAAATTTACATATTTATTTTTAAATTTTAAAAACACACAAAGTTTGGAGCGGGACGTTTCACAAAAGTGACATCCACGGTGCCAATTTATAATTGTAACGAATAGTATTTGAATAAAAACATTTAATCGGGTAAAACCCGGGCGTTGCTCGGGTCATTCGGCTAGTAGTTATATAAAATAAACAACTTATACAATCCTTAAACTCTATATACAAACAAACAAACCTAGCGCGCCATCTGTTATCAGAAATTTAAATTATTTTTGACACTTTAATAACTCTTTCTACTGCCCTTACTGCAATAATAAATCAATGGGAAAGTTTACAATCCAGGCCCTCCCATTGATTTATCATTGCCGTAAGGACAGTAAAAATTTATTTATTTATTTATTTTTAAGAATCACACAAAAATAGTTTACATTTCTAGAAAACAAACATAGCCTTATTTAAAACCAACAAAGCCGTTTGATATAAATATTGTACGCGGGATCTTGAAATAAGAATAAAGTATAGTAAAGTAAAGTAAGAGATCAGTCATTCTATATCTATTTATAAATGTAAATATATATATATATACGCATATGTTTATAAAAATCCGAAATCCAAAAAAAAAAAAAAAAAATTCATCAGCAAATATCCACTCTACTGAATCAAATTTTATAAAGATATATATGAAGTGTGTGTGTGTGTGTGTGTGTGTGTGTGTGTGTGTGTGTGTGTCATTATATATATAATGTCTTCATAAAAATCTAATCAGCAGAAAGAGGATATTTTCTCGGAAAATATTTTAATCAAATATTCGTTAGGCTAACATTCACTCGAGTAAAAGTGAAATCTGGGCGAAGCCGGGTACATCCCCTAGTTTGATTATAAATAACATTAGCTCGATTTATACAATTTATTACGCACCTTTTTGTGCACAATAATTTGGAAATTTTGAGAGAGAGAGAGGTTTTCCAAATCCTTCTGATCCATGAGATTCCCAAGGAGATCGTGTATCTCGGCGAAAGAGATGGATTTGTTCTTCTCCATGCTCTGATAGCCCAGCTCCGAGTCCCACTTGCCGAACCATTAAAACGGGATGTTCCACGCAACATGGCCGTGTTTGTTGAACTTGATCTTCCTGAAGATACCTTCCCGGTCTTCAAGAAGGTTGTGAAAAAAGTCTGGTAATCGTTTCACAAAACACTGATGCGAATTCGGTAGAAGAATTCGCAGTGATGATTCTTTTGTGGGCTGTTGCAAGGATATAAATCAGATCACTAAATAGCAGAAAGGAGGGGGTAAAAGTCTCCTTCAAACTAACTTTATTTAAAACATGTTAAGAGGACAGAGGAAAACACCCAACTGGCTGGCGGACGACGCCGTGCTTCCCCTCCCTTTTTTATTGCCGGCTGGCGCAGCTGGGGCTTCTTTGTTTACAGTCACCCGAGCCGTCGCTGTCCGACGTACCGAAGTGGATCTCCATTATTCCACATACTCCCACTTGTTTTCCTCTAGACACACACTAGGAAAACAATAATAATCGTCCAATCGGTTGGGTATACAAACGTTTCTTCCCGATCTAGTCTGAATATTTGCAGTTTTCTCTTTATCGTTCAGCAAACGCGAAGAAGCTGCTGTTGATAATATTTCCAAGGGATATATTTTCTTAATAGGTCTTAGGAAGGTTCCTAATGGCCAGAAGTTACGCTTTTTATTGTCCATGCCAACAAGGACAACATCCCCAGCCTGGAGTTTTATATTGTGAATGCGTCTGTTTCTCTGGACCAGCAGGGACAAATATTCCTTCCTGAATCGTGATTTCAACTCCTCCCTCAGCTTGCGTAAATAGCGCAGTTTCTGTGTCGTTGGATTAGGTCCCATATTCTGGCACTCGGGAAACTCGACATCTGTCTGTTCTTGTAGAAACATGGAAGGTGATATTGTCACAAGATCATTCGGATCGTCGCTGACATAAGTCATGAGTCTTCCGTTCATCACTGCCTCTGCATGACACAGCAGGGTCATCAATTGTTGATGTTCCTAGCATTCTTTTAGTATATCTTTGAGGGAACGAATCAATCTCTCCCACCATCCACCCCACCAGGCAGCAGTGGGCGGGATGGATTTCCATTCAATACGCTTCACTTTCCCGTCGTTAGAAACGCGTTCCCAGTCAATCTGTTTAAAGAAGTTATTGGCTCCTACAAAATTTGTTCCGTTGTCGCTGAAGATGGTGAATGGACGTCCTCGTCTATTGATGAATCTCTCCAGGGCCATTAGGAAATCTTCTGTGCTAAGAGATATTACCAGTTCCATATGTACACAGCGGTACACAGCAACCCAGGTCTTGGTCCGATCTTTCTGATAGAGAGGGCCCGCCAGATCAATCCCTACCACCTCGAATACCTTGGCGTTATGTACTCGAGTGCCAGGTAATGGAGCGTCTTCCACCTCAACAGGTTTAGCGGAGAAGCGGCGACATGTGACACATCTTCTCACTATTTTCTTAATGGTCTGTCTCGCTTTTACTATCCAATATTTTTTCCGAAGTTTGTTAATCAAAAATTGTACACCAACGTGGCAATTCTCAACGTGTGAATCACATATCATTTGTTCAATCAACGGATGAGTCCCATGTAATAGTACTGGCAAACGGAAGCCAAATTCGTCGCTGCTGTAAATTAATTTTGTTTTCACACGCAGGATTCCTTCTACTTCATATATCTTCAGGCCAGGTATAGAGTGGCTAGGGAAACACTCGGCCTGAACTAATTTCAAAAGCGTTAGCTCCGCTTCATCGATCTCCTTCACGGAAAGTTCGCCCTTTACTTTCGTTGAAGATCGGAGGTTGTTGATGAATCTTCTAATCCATGCCATCATCCGCACATTTTTTTGGAACGAGGAGAAATATCTCATGTACCAATGATATGTACTCTTAACTGTTGTCACAACAGCAATTTTTTTTTCCGCACAGATTTCTTCTTCATTCAGGTCTTTAAACTTGGAAGGCCAATATTTTTCGGAGAGTTTTAACCAGGAAGGGCCCTCCCACCATCTAGACTGTATCAATTGGGAGAGGCTGCATCCTTTTGAGGGTAAATTAGCTGGATAGCACTCGCTATGAATATATCTCCAATCTCCAGGATCACTAAGTCTGCATTTCTCTTTCACGTGATTCCCGACGAAGGTACCCAACTGGTCATCGCGCTTTATCCAAGCGAGGGCTGTTGTGGCATCAGACCAGAATACATTTGTGATACCTTTCAACTCTAGAGCTTCAAGGATCATCTTGTTTAACCGTGTTCCTACAACACAGGCTAAAAGTTCAAGTCTTTGGTATCGTAGGTCCCTTGAGAGGAGCGACTCGAGACTTAGCCGCCATCATATGCACTTCAATTTTGTCACCAACCCGTGTCCGAAGGAAGACCACAGCAGCATAGGCTTCACTACTGGCATCAACAAACGTGTGTATCTGCCAGTCCTTCTGCGGTACCATCAATGGATTGAAATTCCTAGGAATTGCCATGCCTCTGTGCAGCTGAAGGTCGTTGAACCAAAGGCTTAGTTCATCCTTGTAGTGACGGTCCAATTCATCGTCCCATGCCAACTTAGAGTCCAAGCTTTTTGCAATAGAATTTTAGGCTTTATTAATATTGGGTTCAGAAATCCAATAGGGTCATATATCTGAGCTAAGCAGGACAGGATACTCCTTTTGGTTATCTTGGGGAGTATGGCTACGGGAATTTCACATGACAAACAATCTTCCCTTTTATCCCAACATATACCAAGCACTTTAGATATATCTGCTCTTTCAAAGGGGTAAGTATCGGAGGCCACGTTCAGGCTATGCTTCCAACAGTTTAGCTCCATCCGAGCATTTTCCATGATGGACGTTGCGGTTAATTTGAGATCTTGTAACTCTTCAAAAGAGTTCACGCTTGTGACTAAATTGTCCACATAAAAGGATTTTTGCAACCTCTGAGCTAACGGTTTATGTTCAGGTCGAACATTAGACAGGTGGTATTCGATTATTGCCCCCAAAATGAAAGGACTACAGTTAACACCGAAAACGACACGTCTATGTCTGAATACTTCAGTATTTTCTCCATTTTAGGAATACCACAGAAAACGCAGATAATCTCTGTCCCTTTCATTCACCTCAATCTGCAGAAACGCTTTCTTAATGTCTGCCACGACACCAAACTTCTCATTTCTAAACCTTAGCATAAGGTTGGGAATCATCTCTATGAGGTTAAGTCCTTTTTCAAGACAGTCATTTAAAGATGGGGATCTATAGACCTTGCTAGATGCATCAAAGACAGGCCTGATAGGCGTAGTCCCACTGGAGAGTTTTATCACCGGACGATGAGGCAGGTAGAAGGCCTCAGCGTCGTGATGTTCAGCTGGAACTTTCTCAATTATCCCATCAGTCAACCAGCCTCGGAAAATATCATCATATTTCTCATAAATATTCAAAGATATTAATTTCTTAGCCGTTTGTTCTAATATATTCATAGCAATCTCCCGGTTGTCCGCGATTTTAGCTTTCTCTACAGTCCACGGGAGGGAAACAACATATCTTCCAGAAACAGAATGTTGGACTGTTTTTAGAAGATGTCGACGCGCCAATGCGTCTCTCTGATCTCTCTGTTTAACCTCAATAGGATCCATAATGTCAAGAACATCGAGATTCCACAGATTGGGTATACTTCTCTCCGAAATTGTCATCGTTGTAACATGATGAGCGAGTGAAACGTCACTACCTGGCTGACATTCTCCCATTGAAGTCCATCTAAAACGCGTCTGTGACGCATTCAAGTCATTTGACATCATACAAGATTTCATCATGAAAATAAATCCCAACACATCGCATCCTAGAAGTATTTCAATTTCCTTGTCATCCTCTCCAATATCAGGAACCCAGATTCTGCGGGCTTTGAGTTCTTTCAACCATGGCACGCGGCTCAGTCTTGGTAAGTTACCACAGATATTTTGTTGATCAAGAAGCTTCGCGACCATTTTAAAATTCCCTAATGCATGACCCAAAGTGAATCTGTATTCTTGGTTGACACTTTATTGCCGGCTGGCGCAGCTGGGGCTTCTTTGTTTACAGTCACCCGAGCCGTCGCTGTCCGACGTCCCTAAGTGGATCTCCATTATTCCACAAAGGAACTGGAGAGTAGGAGGTGTCTCATAATTATTGTCTGAATCCTGATATACATGCTAAAATGTATAGCTGCCTTCTTTTGCCCATGAGTGTAAATGTATTGTTATAGTATCAGCATATCATCTAGTCCTGCCCAGAAGTTATCCTCTACGTGGCGGGCAGGAGAAGCAGCACAAGTAAGGGACTGCCCTGTAGGGTGAAGTACGGTGTCGTGAGCCCCGAGCCGCTACGGTAACCGAGAAGGCCTATAGGGAACTTGAAATTTGGCTGACTAACGGGGCAATAGCACCCCCCCCCCCCTTTCCATGGAAGGACAAGACATCACCATATCATCTAGTAGGGTCACCCTGTGCGTCATAAGTGAAAAAAGAATAAAGAATTTTCATAAAACCTCTTAAAGTATTATTTAATTTTAATTTTGTGTTCTTTACTTGGATGTAACTTTATTTAGCTTATACTTCCTTTCTAGGTCACTTGGTTTAAACATTTGCAATTGTTATAATTATAGATAACTTAATTACGTTAAAAGTGACAACTTTGTATGATCATTTGTATTATACAAAAGTATTTGTATTATAAAAAAGAAAAATATAAACAGTTTTACATATTTTAGGAGGCCTAGTTTCATGTGTATGTGTTACTATTAAATTAAAATTTTTGAATCTATAGAGTACAAACATACAGACAGACAGACATTCAATTTTATATATATACTAGCCGAATGACCCGGGCAACGCCCGGGGTTTACCCGATTAAATGCTTTTATTCAAATACTATTCGTTACAATTATAAATTGGCGCCGTGGATGTCATTCTTGTATAATGTATAAAAGAGTTTTAAAAATTGTAAAAAAAGAAAAAAATGCATCGGCCGGAAATCGAACCCGGGCCGCCCGCGTGGCAGGCGAGAATTATACCACTCAACCACCGATGGTTATGAGAAATTGCCATATTTTGGTATTTATTCCATTCACAAAAGCAAACGGTGACAGAATTGATTAAGAAAGGACAATGCCCGGGTTTTACCCGATTAAATGCTTTTATTCAAATACTATTCGTTAAAATTATAAATTGGGGCGTGGATGTCATTCTTGTGAAACGTCCCGCTCCAAACTTTGTGTCTGAGAAGCGATATTTTTATAAAGAGATGATCTGGCTTTGTGTCTTCTGCTCGAATGAATGTTTTTCTGTTAGAATTTTGTTCCTGCATACTAAAAATGAACTGGCTTCACCCGTGGTCTCAGCTTTTTGGAATTTTTCCCGATATAATTTTGTATCTGATAATAAAACATGATTCGGCAATATTGTCATCATCATTTTCTGACTAAAAAAACAACTATTTTTGCCCAGAACCTGTCAATTTTATTTTTTATTGGCTAAAAATCCGATAAATATATTTTCCAGATTTTTCTCTATGTCCTGTTAAAACACGTTTTACATGTCCATTAGGTCAGCTGATATTACCTCCCAAATAAAAAGTTCACTGGGGATTAGACTCTAAATAGATGGAAGCCTGCTCGCGGCGGATTGGTCAATTCTTTATAAGGCGTGTAACATAAGACTTTAAAATAAAGTTGTTCATTCCTGTCCATTCCGATCACCAAGAAGTCCAAAAATACGTACACTTGTATTGTCATCGGGTTCTGAAAATTCTACCAAATTTCAGATTCCTACGTGCTCTAAAGGTATGTTAAAATTAATTTATAAAATTTCAAAGGCAAATTGGAAATTTGGTCATTCCGACCACCCATAAGTCTGAAAATTTGTACACCTACATTGTTCATTGGACTGAGTGAGTGTTAAAAGTTTCATACCTCTATGTGATCTGGAAGTATATCAAAATTAATTTATAAAGTTTGAAAGGCAATTTTGAAATTTGCCCATATCCGGCCACTCTGACAACCCAGAAGTCTGAAAATTTGTCAACTTGCATTGTCATAGGGTTCTGAAAAGTGTACCAAATTTTAGATTTCTACGTTCCCTAAAAGTATATTAAAAATCGATTGCAAGATTTGTGGACAGACAGACGGACATACAGGGAAGCAAGTTAAATAAAAGCTTTTAAAAAAGAGACAGAGTATACAGACTGATAGTAGTATGGGTGTAAGAAATATTTTGTGTTGCGACAACAAATTTTCTAGTGAATATTTGCACCGAGTGTATAGACTAACACTTATTTTTTAACCTTTTAAATGTCTCTACGTGGCATTTTGACGGGAATACTTAGAGAATCCAAACTGGAGATGTTATATAGATGATACTTCTTGTATTCTACAAGTTAATTTCTCGTGGACAGTTTGACCAGTCACCCGCGGGTGTCAGCAGCGCCCCATCTATTTCTTTACCTTTGTCAGGTTATCCATTCCCCTGCTGCTCAACTCATCATTAAGTATCAACAACAACAACAATAGCCTTTATTGGGCACACGTGCCATACAGGATTCTCCCTGTAGGACAAAATAAATAAATAACAGATTAGCATCGTAGTTATATACAAGTATTGGGTATTGGCCTCGACCAATTATCGAGTTGGATCCGGTGTCTGTGCTAAATATTTTCGATTGAGCTGATTTCCAGTATTTATAAAAAGCGAATGCAAAGGGTCTGGATTTTACGACTTTTGCCATTAAAACATAAGGCGAATTGCTATTATAGCCGGTCTCTTGACGAAGAATTTCTCTTTCTTCTTCCATTGCCGTACAATAGAACATGTAGTGTGGAAAATCGAGACTAAATTCACCGTTGCATAAGGTGCACTTTATGGTCTTAGTTTTCAATAGTGAAACATGATTAATTCTCTGTACTACAAAAAGGCTTCTTACTTGTACAATGATTCTCTTTAAGGTTAGGGGGATATTGTCATTCAGATAGCATTCCATTGTAGGTGATGAATGAAAGTATTTATAGTGAGAGTAGAGTACTGATTTTCTTATTCTTACATAATCGAGCTGCAAGGACTGATCGGTTGCCGTTCTAATAATTAGGGGGATGTATCTTTGTAGAATATTGAAGTCTGTACATCCAACAAGCCATGAGAAGCCGGTGTTATTAAGTAGCTCTGTTATACTTTTTACCAGTCCGATATTCTGTTTTGAAGAAATTGAAATGTCCCACAAATGTGCCAAACATTTTGAAGGTAGCCTGCTGCCGTCCATTTTCAGAATTCTAGTCCAGAATTTTAAAGTTAGTTTTTTCACTGTGATATCAAGAGAGTTTCTTCCTGTTTCAGCCCTAAAAATATAGCCCGGAGTATAGATTGGAAGGCACAGAAAACGTCTGAGGAAGGTATCCTGGATTCAATCTAGGATTAAGGCTTGATCATGTGCCCATCATTAAGTATCACCTATGTATCACCCTTCTCCTGTAGAAGAGCTCTCGTGCCCCAAGCTAGAGATTTGCTAATTTTTTAAATAGTTAAAAAAAAACAACTCATTCCCATGCAGAGGCCTGGTGTTTTCAACTCCCATAAGGAAGTTTGTTGCGCGCCTAAAGGCATAACTATTTCAAGATTCTGTGTGACCTTATTGTTATTTCAAAATATTCTTCCTAGTTTTATTATCTACTCTATATAAGGTTTGCTCTCACGTCAAAAACAAAATAAAAAAAGTAAATGGTTATGGAAAAGTACCAATAAAATAATATTGGGTATTGATTATATGTCCATTGTTGAGATAAGAGCGGTTTGCACCACAAACCTTTGTTTACAGAGATGTATCCTCGGCAGGAGACACTGCAGGGTTGGATGTGTAGCCACCCCAACTCTCCCGTCATATAGTTTTGCTATTAGAGTAAAGGTCAGGTAGCAATTGTGTTCTATCACAAGAGGGCTATCACTGTCATCTCAAGGTAGCTTTATATGTTGAATAGATGACTAAATTGGATAAATGACTATAGACGTGTCTGAGGTATATCATACCCATATAAAAATAACTCGATTTATTTATTGGGTTACTTCTTTCACTATTGAAGACGAAATTGCTCCATTAAGACGAAAATGCTAGCTCCTGGGTCGTATTTCTTCTTATCGAAACGTAGCCATTGTTCGTGGTAGAGCTTGCCTACAGTGTACGTGTAGTGTCCTCTGGAGGTGTCGATAACCAAGGTTTAGTTGATTTCTGTTACACCAGATGGCGCTCTGCCTTCTGAAAAGCACATGTGCTCCTGGTCAGGATATGCCTTTTTTTATTTTTAATATCAACACCTGACCTTTTTATTTATTTATTTTTCTTTTCTTTTTTTTTTCATGTGTTAAGCGTATTCACGCAAGTTTGGCCTTAAATACCCATTTCTTGGTTTCTCAAGAAGCCACTGGGAGCAAAAATCTTTTGGGTCGCAGTGGTACAGCCTACTCCACGCTGACGAGCGCCAACAGCGCGAAACGCGTTCGTGGATGGCTTTTCTTGATTTATCGAGAAATTGGGTTGGCCAAATATCAGGAAACAGGCTAAATCAATGTTTAGTTGATTTCTGATCCACCAGATGGCGCTCTGCCTTCTGAAAAGCACATGTGCTCCTGGTCGCGATATGCCTTTTTTATTTTAATATCAACACCTGACCTTTTTTTTCTATTGTTTTTTCAAATAAATATGTGTTGTAATGTGTGGAGCTGACATCGTCACATTTTGCTCCTTATCCAACATGCAGTAATGGGTCAGAATGAGAGCGCACTAGCCTGAAGACAAAATAAATCCACACACATAAGAACATGTATATATATATCATCAATTTATTATCGTGATACTCCTGTAGAAGGAATGACAAGTCCGAAAACTTGAAAATAAAAATTTGAACAAGAAACTTAACCCTGGAAGTTTTATTTATTTTATAACATAAGAACATGGTTACCTCTGTTTAGAGGGGGCAGCACCCGGGAAGGTGAGGTGGACTATGAGGAGTCCTGGGATCGCTCTGGTCAATATGGCAGCACTGTCTTCTCCCTGTGCTCCTATGGACTTAGAAATAACCCAGCTAAAATGCTGGTAGTGACGTCAGAGAGGGCCCGTGTCCAAGCAAGGACTGGCCTAATCGATGTTTATGTTCTCTCATAGCTTCTTGTACAATGTCAACGTCCAGTTTTTCGACCTTAATGGGTGCCGCGCCCTTCTTTTTCGGTGGTATATTTTTTGAGTGCCATGTTGAAGTTAATCAGGCTTGGTGTTTTCATGTAGAACATTCCTATGTACAACATTATATATGTACAACACATATAATACGACATGTATATATTTATAATAAATAAAATTCGCATATATATTTATTTAATATCTCCAAGCTTTTAATTTTTATTTTTTGTTTCGTGTTCTGATATACCGTTGGGGTAAGTCCCTTCCACACTCGACGCCACCAGTCTACGCATGCAACCAACCCACGTGCATGTTCCGTGTCGCCATCTAGATACAATTAAACAATCTTCTGTCTTAACGATTGTTTCAATCTGAGTCGCACAATTTAAATTTAAATGGAGCGACTTAAGGAAATAAGCCTCAGTAACACCCGCACAGAGTGTCCGACTCGCACCTTCCAAAACTCCTCCTTCAGTTACCTCCGCGTGCACCATGCCAACTATGAACGCCTCTTCCACCACTGCATCATTCGCTCCATGCCAACTATGAACGTCTCTACCGCCACTGCATCATTCGCTCCATGCCAACTATGAACGTCTCTTCTGCCACTGCCTCATTCGCTCCATGCCAACTATGAACGCCTCCTCCACCACTGCATCATTTGCTCCATGCCAACTATGAACGTCTCTTCCACCACTGCATCATTCGCTCCATGCCAACTATGAACGTCTCTTCCGCCACTGCATCATTCGCTCCATGCCAACTATGAACGTCTCCTCCACCACTGCATCATTCGCTCCATGCCAACTATGAACGTCTCTACCGCCACTGCATCATTCGCTCCATGCCAACTATGAACGTCTCTTCCACCACTGCATCATTCGCTCCATGCCAACTATGAACGTCTCTTCCACCACTGCATCAATCGCTCCATGCCAACTATGAACGCCTCCTCCACCACTGCCTCCATGCCAACTATGAACGCCTCCTCCACCACTGCATCATTCGCTCCATGCCAACTATGAACGCCTCCTTCACCACTGCACCATTCGCTCCATGCCAACTATGAACGCCTCCTCCACCACTGCACCATTCGCTCCATGCCAACTATGAACGTCTCTTCCACCACTGCACCATTCGCTCCATGCCAACTATGAACGTCTCTTCCACCACTGCACCATTCGCTCCATGCCAACTATGAACGTCTCTTCCACCACTGCATCAATCGCTCCATGCCAACTATATACGCGTTTACTGTTGAAGGATGGTGAAAGCTATTCACAGCAACAATTCATTTCTGCCGCGTGCATCATTCGTTTTATCCGAATTCTAAAAAAATGCTCTTTAATTGAACTTTGAGCCTCTTCCACCACTGCATCATTTGCGGCTCTGATGAGAATACCACAAAATTCAACTTCCCTTTCTTGACTTGAACTATCCTGAATTGTTGAGAGGTTATAATTAGGGAGTAAGTTTGTTCGATGCTGGCTATTGATGAGGTGTAAAGTTCGAATGAAATTCTTTAATGGTGGTTTACTGTTGAAGGATGGTGAAAGCTATTGACAGCAACAATTCATTTCTGCCGCGTGCATCATTTCGTTTTATCCGAATTCTAAAAAAAGTATCTTTAATTGCACTTTGAGCTTTTATGTTTACAGACGTGGCCTTATTTATCCAGAGAGAAGGCCGGAATATAAATCTCCTATCAGAACACAAAACAAAATTGTAGACCAAATGCAGATAAGAACTTAATGTTTTTACTTTATTTAACATAATTTTAAATTGCGTTCTCTTTACTTCAATATTTTAAAATAATTTTAAAATGTTAAAAGCGTTATTTTCCTTGTGAGTGTTATGATTATCTTCATTACACCAAACAGACTAGCCATATTTTTGTTCTTATGTTATTTTCGGCTGTTGTATAAATAGTGGTTAAAATACAAAATGGCAATTACAATATGTCTGAATATTTTATTCATATTTCCATTTCACGACGAGGGCATGAACAGGAGCGCTCTTCAACTGATTTCTTTGAATTCTTTGCTCAACCGGAAGGCGATGTTAGCGAACATAGAGACAAGGTTGAGAAGTTCTCCGGACATCAAGGTAAGGTCGGGGTCATGCAGTTCGCATACTCCCCACACCGTGACGGAGTAGGACAGGGGGAACGCCAGGAGTGACTTGGGCTGGTACTGCAGCATCTTGCTGAGACATGTACAGTGCTCATAGCTAGCAATCATACAATTAAGTTTCAGAACTTTTCTCTTCTTGAAAACGTAGCTTACTGTATTGCTCAATATTGGGATCTTCAGCCCAACTGGATTTTTTTCAACGCCATCGGTGTCGCGTTCAAAAGCATTCCCAACAAGAACATTCTTGTTGGATTCGAACTTGAGAATGACGCACCGAGAGGCCTTCATCAGGTCTCGAAAGTAAAGAATAATCTTAGTCAAAAAGTCATTAGGGTCGCTGAGGAACTTTACCCATTCGGAGGACTTCTTCAGAATTCTATAAAAGCAAGTTTCATGCCGTTTATCAAGGCAAGCAAGTGTGGCGACTGCAACAGGTTCGAGGAATAAAAAAAGCTCCTTTATTTCATTTATAACATGCGATGTGAATTCACAAATAGGCTTAGATGCCGTTCCAACGAAATTCTTATTGGGCAAATGACATATTACTCGGTCGGCGTAGTTGTGAGAAGAGAACTTGTTCAGCAAGCAGGCGAGAGAACGAGTGGTCGCAATTGCGTAGTCGTTGTAGAAGTCGACTTGGCCAGGGATACATATTGCTGTCTTAACTACGAAAGGAACTAACCTGGAGACTAGTTTCCAAATGTCTTCAGTAAGCTCTTTTGTGTTCAAAACCTTTCCCGAGTTGATAGAATTTTCAAAAATGGAGTGCTCGATGGGAAATGATTCGGTGTGGCCGAGGACTTTGGATCCAGTGACGCGAGCAAAGATTCGCTGAACATGAGGGAAGTAGAACATGAACCAGGCCATCTCGCAGTCGGCCCGGCCAGCGAGGAAGGCGTTGATCTCGACTTGGATGCCAATAGGATCGCGGTCTCCCAAGACCGTCAAGAAGTCCAGAAGGCTACACATGGAAGCGAGGCCACGGGAATCATTCAGCGGGGTTAGGACCTTGTAGGGCTCCACGCGGTTGAGCACAAAGAGCTTAGGGGGTCCATCGTCAAGCTCCTTGGGACACGTTCGGATCTCAATATCCGCGGTCATCGTTTATGTGCTTAGCAACTAATAAACCAATAATTTTCAAGATTAAAATATTTTTCTCTCGTCTCCAATTCGTCAAATACTGGATATACTGTTTATTCGCATTTAAAAATTTATGTTTTCTCAATAACGTTTTTGATGTTATAAGATGTAAATCGTTTTAATCAACGGAAACTATCCATATATGTATTTTATCATATACTCCCGTAGAAGTCCGATGGCTTGAGAAAAATATAAAATAAAACAAGAAACTCGCCCCCAGAAGCCGTTTTGTTTATGATTTATGAGATGAACGTAAAACTTACCCACACAGCAGGTTTAAATTACCGTATTGGCGCAGACTAGCAGCCAAATCTGCTTGCAGGAAGGGGTAACGTAGAAGCAACTGAGTGCATCGTTGATCACGGTAGAAGCGTTCCCCAGAGCACATATAATGTACGTCCACTTCCAACAGGGGCTTAGCGCAGTGCAGAGTTTCTGCTACGAAAAAAAAAAAAGCTAGAAAGGTCAAGGAGACTCAGTAGAAAACAACAGAAATTCCAAAGAGCCAAAGGACTGACTTGAAGATCACTCCGCCCCTAGAGGTACCTGGGACGCCCATCAGAGAAGCCTACTTGGTTAAATTTCGGTGCGCTGGTCTTCCAACGATGTTACGCCGCTGAAGCAAGCAGGGCAGCAGGAGCGGCTTGTAGGATCAAAGGTAGCTCACTCTACCACCACCCCAATACTTTCAAAGAGTCATCCAATCATGCAAAAAATGATAATTATCTGAAACACATACATTTTCACGTATTTTGAAATTATGAAGTAGTTGAAATTGTACAAAACGCATATACACAAAAGTTATATCCATATTTCCTGCCGACAAATATAGAGATCTTGAGAACATGTTCTCTTTCTTGAGTTAAAGAAGAGAGGAAGGGAAACAATTCCGGGATCGACTTAACGATCAGGGTATCATCACATAAGCTCTCGGGACAGCGGTCAACTGGGGGTTCTGGTGAATATAGAAATGCTGGCAATGATTGTAGTCCTTGACGGATCATGGAAAGTTTAATGGTAGTGCACTGTATTACACATGGGAATTTCTTAGTCTCGATTGAGAAATAAGAATTAAAATATTTATTATTGAGGTATTTTTCTAGATATACAGGGTGGCCCATAAGTCCCGAATCCTTTTATTTTTTTTATTAAAAATTAAAAGGCAAACTATAATGTACAACTATAACTATTTTACTTTAGGCAATAGATTAAAGCTTAATCTCTATTACCTCAAATAAAATAATTATAATTTTTTATTCTTGTTTGCCTTTTAATTTTTAATTAAAAAATAAAAGAAAGAGTTTTTGGGACTAATGGGACACCCTGTATATTATAGCTTGAAAATATGTAAAATGAATAGTGAATAAAAATGCACTCCAGAAACTTCGTAAGTTTGGTGCAATAATTTATTTAAGTGACAAAGGTATTATTTTCCCGGAAATCAAAAATATATAACAGTGAAGTCATATATAATTATAATAAAGAAATAAAATTATTGACAGAATCCCAGATCTTACTTGAAATTGCAAAGCTAAACTGCACGCATTTAAAGGTCATAGAAATCAGACTAAAGAAAGTTTTATTGGGTCAAAATATAAAACATAGATTCTTACAGATACACTGGAGGCCATTTAGCATATACAGGAAAATCATAATTCCACAGAAGCGAAATAAGCCCTAGGCGCTCTCTACGTGAGAAATGGGATCCGTTGCTCCCGCTGCCATACGCAAAGGCGCAAGCGGGTCAAATTCCCTCAAAATACTAGCATGGCAGAAAACAAGCTGCTTTTCTCCGAGCGGCCGCTTGTTGCGCGTCCAAATGCCTTGAATAAGAAGTCCCTCGCACATTCCCCTTAAGCCTACCAGCAGTTGCGCCAACACCAGAAGTTTTCAACCACCGTCAATGCCGTCTCACTTCCAGAGATGAAAATATTTCGTAGAGCATGGAGTCCAGCTCAACTGCTGAGTCCAACCTTCACCTCAACAAAAGCGGACCTTTCCTCTTTATGAACTTCTGCAGAAATCAGTGGATTTGAACAAAAGAATATGAGGAGGTTATTGGCACACACAAACCCAAAAATTGTATTACTTCAAAAAGTATTAGTTCCATATGACACCCTCTCTCTACCTTGGCTTTATATATGGCCACTAATGCATCCCATATTGGAGTGGGCGTTGTATTGTCTCATGTGATAGAAGGCCAGGAGATCAATTATGTTTGCATCTCGGACTTTATCGAAAGCAGAACGTAATTGCTCTCATATTTAAAAAATAAATGCTACCAATGATACTCATGGAGTAACAAAATTTTATCAGTTTATTTATGGAAGACATTTTACCTTGGTTATACAGGCCATAAGTCTTTGGTGTCCATTTTGGGTACAAAATCAGGGATCCTAGGTTGCAGCGGTGGGGATTAACCGTGTTAGAATATACTTATAAAATCATGTTTAGAAGAACCCAGGATCATAAGAATTACAGACCTACTGTCGCATTCTCCTGTTGACAACGAAGAAATGCCAAAATTAAATGAAATCTAGCCTTGTCCTGCGTTGATGATTAGCCAATCGCGGATGAGATTGGCGCTGAAACTGAAAATGAAAGTGTTATCCATGGCCAAATTTTATAGCCAGCAAGGATGGCCTTAGAGGGTAACAGATAATTTCAGGCCTTATTTCAACGAATGAGTGACATACCATCATCTCTATGAACGAAAATGTTAAAGTGTTTGCATGAAGCGCATTCCGGTATGAGTAAAATGAAGTCCCTAGCTCGATCACATTTTGGTGGCCAAATTTAGACTCTCAAATTGAGCTTTTGAAAAATAGGTGCAGAAATTGCCAACAGGCACAGGACGGCCTTGTCAAGGCGAAGTGACAACCTTGGAAATGGGCAACAAGACCTTGGCAGCGGATCCATGTAGATTTTGCAATGTTAATGTGTTAATAGTTGTAGACAGTCATTCAACTGGATTTAAAGCAATCCCAATGAGAGAGTCCATTTCAGGAAAAAATTAAGTAACTGAGACTTTTTTCGTTTATGGATTACCGGAGGAATTTGGGTTAGATTCAAATAGATTTTAAAAAATGTGTGTTAGGTAATTTGGTTAGATATATATTTCATTTTTAAAATAGTATTCTATTTAATAATATCAAAAAATATCCAGGTAGAAGTTTCTCTTGCGCAATTTTATTTTTCTATCTTTCTGGCTAACAAGCCCTTCAAAAGAAGAAACCAGTGGTATAACTTCTAGCTAACTATAAACACCGAAAATATTGTAACATGGTTGCAAGGCCAAGATACCAGAGTAAGGTTGGGGAAAGAGGGGTGGACTCCATCTGCCCCCGCTGCCATGTGGCAGGCGCCAAAAACAGCTTTCCTGTGTTGGGGAGGACAGAGTCTGGTGACATCGGCGGCGAGGAGTATACGTGGTGACTTGCCTCTGGGGCGTGTGGATGATCCCGTAAGGCGGTGCCAGGAGAGTCTGACATCAGAGCGGCCTACAAGACGGTGTAGTCCAGGCTGGACGTGGAGCGGGAAGTTTCACAAGAGTGACATCCACGGCGCAAAAATTCTTCTGACGGGGAGGTTGAAGGCAAGTCCCACTGATTGTACTCCTGTTTAGAGCCCTAATAAAGGGCTAACTTTAGCTGCATCCCTTCAAACTCATGTGTGTATCTTTGTGGCATACTGAGTTAACAAAGAAAACAAACAACGCCTGGGTACGACGTAACAATATATTAAATATCTATATGTGCTAAAATTTATTTTTTACATATTTTAAAAATCGTGTAAATGACTCTATTACAATGAAATTTGTTTTTTTGTTTACAGTTTTTTTTACTTATGAAAATATATGATGATGAGTTTTAACTATACATAAAAAAACATCTGATCAAGTCTATACACATACTACTTCTTTAGACTCATAATATTCTCCATTATCAAAATAAAACAAGTACATAGGCTCTACTATGGAAATTCAATTGTATCTATTATAAGCTTATGTCCGTAGGTTTACTAAACACCCCTAAGCTGTCTTCCATAGAAAATGCAGGGTATATCCTAAACCAGTCTAATACAATTGTAGAGCGGTCTAGAGATTAATTTACAATTACAATTTTACCTTTGTAAAATTTGATTAAAATAATCAATAAAATTGTTTAAATTGTCAAATTGTCTAGAGATTAATTTGGAGAAACCGCTGAGGCACGCTGGCCGCTGATGAGCAAACTCGTCTCATTCAATACCTTATATCATTGCAGTAAGAGAGGAGGTTATCTCTGTAGAGATAATTTTTGATGATATTATTGAAAATAAACACATTTCCAGTATATTTATTTGTTACAAATTTTAACAATTGTATCTATTGCTGTGTATGTTTCTGCCAGATTCAAAACTACGGTTTATACTGTTAACCTGTTTAGATATAATGGATTCTATAATTCATCTTTGGTGATTATTATGGATGTTACTGTGATGTACTATAGCTTCTGATAAATTGAAAGTATAACCTATTTCATTATTTAGGAAAAAGGCATCTCCTTATCGTGCAACTTAAAGTTGCTGATGGCTTGCGCCATATATTGTAATAAATATCAACTATTCTCGTTGATTTTTTAGTTATTCCAGAATTGGCCAAATACCCATTCTTGATTAATTAAGAAAAAGCCCTTATCCCAGTACAATATCGCATTTGTACTATTTTTTCACATTGTGTCGCGGTCTCACTCAATTCTGGCCTTAACTACCCGTTTCATGATTTTTCAGGATGCCTTGAATGACTAATTTTTTGGTCGTTGAGGTACAGCTTGCACCCCGCTGATGAGGGCCAACAGCCCTAAACGCGTCCGTAGTTAGCTTTTCTTGATTAATCAAGAATGTGTATTTGGCCAATTCTGGAATAATTAAAAATCAACGAGAATAGTTGATATTTATTCCGATAGATGGCGCAATCCATCAGCAACTTTCAGTTGCACGATAAGGAGATGCCTTTTTCCTAATTTATGCACCTTATCCCAGCACAATATCACATTTGTACTATTTTTTTCACATTGTGTCGCGGTCTCACTCAATTCTGGCCTTAACTACCCGTTTCATGATTTTTCAGGATGCCTTGAATGACTAATTTTTTGGTCGTTGAGGTACAGCTTGCACCCCGCTGATGAGGGCCAACAGCCCTAAACGCGTCCGTAGTTAGCTTTTCTTGATTAATCAAGAATGGGTATTTGGCCAATTCTGGAATAATTAAAAATCAACGAGAATAGTTGATATTTATTCCGATAGATGGCGCAATCCATCAGCAACTTTCAGTTGCACGATAAGGAGATGCCTTTTTCCTAATTTATGCACCTTATCCCAGCACAATATCACATTTGTACTATTTTTTTCACATTGTGTCGCGGTCTCACTCAATTCTGGCCTTAACTACCCGTTTCATGATTTTTCAGGATGCCTTGAATGACCAATTTTTTGGTCGTTGAGGTACAGCTTGCACCCCGCTGATGAGGGCCAACAGCCCTAAACGCGTCCGTAGTTAGCTTTTCTTGATTAATCAAGAATGGGTATTTGGCCAATTCTGGAATAATTAAAAATCAACGAGAATAGTTGATATTTATTCCGATAGATAGCGCAATCCATCAGCAACTTTCAGTTGCATGATAAGGAGATGCCTTTTTCCTAATTTATGCACCTTATCCCAGCACAATATCACATTTGTACTAATTTTTTTCACATTGTGTCGCGGTCTCACGCAATTCTGGCCTTAACTAACCGTTTCATGATTTTTCAGGATGCCTTGAATGACCAATTTTTTGGTCGTTGAAGTACGGCTTGCACCCCGCTGATGAGGGCCAACAGCCCTAAACGCGTCCGTAGTTAGCTTTTCTTGATTAATCAAGAATGGGTATTTGGCCACAATTCTGGAATAATTAAAAATCAACGAGAATAGTTGATATTTATTCCGATAGATGGCGCAATCCATCAGCAACTTTCAGTTGCACGATAAGGAGATGCCTTTTTCCTAATTTATGCACCTTATCCCAGCACAATATCACATTTGTACTATTTTTTTCACATTGTGTCGCGGTCTCACGCAATTCTGGCCTTAACTACCCGTTTCGTGATTTTTCAGGATGCCTTGAATGACCAATTTTTTGGTCGTTGAGGTACAGCTTGCACCCCGCTGATGAGGGCCAACAGCCCTAAACGCGTCCGTAGTTAGCTTTTCTTGATTAATCAAGAATGGGTATTTGGCCACAATTCTGGAATAATTAAAAATCAACGAGAATAGTTGATATTTATTCCGATAGATGGCGCAATCCATCAGCAACTTTCAGTTGCATGATAAGGAGATGCCTTTTTCCTAATTTATGCACCTTATCCCAGCACAATATCACATTTGTACTATTTTTTCACATTGTGTCGCGGCCTCACGCAATTCTGGCCTTAACTACCCGTTTCATGATTTTTCAGGATGCCTTGAATGACCAATTTTTTGGTCGTTGAGGTACAGCTTGCACCCCGCTGATGAAGGCCAACAGCCCGAAACGTGTCCGTGGTTAGCTTTTCTTGATTAATCAAGAATGGGCATTTGGCCAATTCTGGAATAATTAAAAATCAACGAGAATAGTTGATATTTATTCCGATAGATGGCGCAAGCCATCAGCAACTTTCAGTTGCACGATAAGGAGATGACTTTTTCCAAATTTATGCACCTTTCCCAGTGCAATATCACATTTGTACTATTTTTTCACACTATTTCATTATGTTTCAATATAAAAAATAGTAACCACTTGTCCTTAATAATGCAACATAGCAATCAAACGGAAATACTTTCAATTTATCAAAACCCACAGTACAAAATAAATGCTGTCATTAAAATGTAAAAATGTTATTTAAACGCAAAATGTTTTCATTAAAGCGTAAATTACTTCTATTGAAGTGTAAAATATTGTCTCTCAAATAAGCAAAACCTATATTAAAGTTTTTTAAGCAAACTTTTTTCAAAACTATATTAAAGTGTAAATGAAATTATTAAAATGAAAAATATTGTCATACACTTTAGTGTAAATTGTTTTTAAAAGTTGAGAGAAAATTCTCTTTTATTAAAAGAAAAATGCTATTAAAGTGTAAAATGTTGACTTAAAAGTGTAAACCCTAAATATCCTTAATGAAAATGTAATAATTTCCTAGAGATAGTTTTTTTTTTTATTAAATGGACATAATGTATGGAATTGGAAGCTAAAGTGAAAAGTATCAATTATGATGTAAAAGTTTTTGAAAACATATATTAAAAGCGCTCATAAATTAAATTTTATAAAATAAATTTTACTCATATTAACAAAAATTAACTCCATTTCTGTAAATATTCTTTCTATTTAAGCAAACGATTTTTTTTTTTTGCAATATTAATTAAAGTTCATTAAATTATTTTTATATTTGTGAAAACACTAGGTGTAAATTTATAACTAATTGTTTAATATTTATTTTTAAATTATATAATTATTCAGTTTAATTATTGAATCTTTAATTAATAATAAAATGATACCAATTGATAAAATAATAAAAATTGTTTTTAAAATGCAAGTCTTTATCAGACTTTTAAAATATATTTAATGTGTAATTGAATTTTTCAAAATTCCTGTTCAAAAATGCATTTCGAAAGATGCAGTTAGCAACACCTCTAATAATGTTTTGAAAACTATTCGTTTTTATTTATTTGTGTTTTAATCGATGGTTCAAGATAAAAGAAAACTCTTGATTGTAATTTTAGCGATTTTATAAAACGCTTACCGCCTTAGCCTAATCATGAGAATAATACTATTTTGGGTTTTATTTTTTATTTTGATTGTTTTCAAAATCCGAAGCGAAAGTTTTTCAACGGATTTTGACTTGAAAACAAACAACTCCAAAGATGTCTTCCATCCACTATATTTTGACAAAATATATCGACAACTAATGCAAACGGAAGTAGAGGATGAACAATATTATAAAAACATTCATGAAGAAACAAACAGGGAAATGAATATAACTACGTTCTCAGATAATCAGACGATGAAATATACAACTAGCCTGAATATGACAATTCCTCCTGAAACTTCAAGTTTGACGTTTACCCCAACAGTTTCCTCAAAACATAAAGATAGAAAATTAATTAATAATACTTTATCTAATATATTTTCATATTTCGAAATAACGCAATTAGAATCTTGGGAAAAGAAAGAAGACGATATGTTTAAATTTAAATTCCATGCGTATGGCGTTGACTATGATATTGTAATTCACAAGGAAATCTTTAGAATTATTGGAGACAATACTATTATGGAAATTATATCAAAAGATGGAACTACTAGTAACCATTATCCTCCAGACAGCAATGTACTAAGCGTGTCTGGAAGAGTTGTTCAAAAACCTGGTTCCCATGTTGTGGGGCTGTTAAAACATGTTGAAGATTCTATCCCAGAGTTTAAAGGGATGATTTCAATCGATACTGAGAAATTTTTCGTTGAGCCAGTACAAAAGTACGTTGATGTTGATACCCACGATGTAGTGATATATAAAGAAGTCCATGCTATTGGTCCCAAGTGTGTGATAAATAAGGAAAGCGGAAAGTGTATATTTCACCCGGATACAATCGAAGACAAAGAAAACAGTAGCCGTCTAATATCAGAGTAAGTTTTATATTTATTTATTGATTCTTATACTACATGTACAGGGGAGGAGAAACTTATTATACTGTAGGTACACCAAGTGTAATTCCTTTTAAGTACAGAATATCTTGTGGTGAATGCATTACTAGTGATGCGTCTTACACTTCATCAAACGAAATTTACTCGAGAAGAAGAAGATTTTTTATTTAACCTCTGTTGGACATTTATTGGGTTGTAAAGAAAGTTCGTTTGGTTTTATTAGACAATTTTATTTAGACAAAAAAAAACATTAATTATAACAATTAATTAATCAATTATGTATTCTCCGTTATTATTTACGACCTCCTCCCAACGTTCGACTAGCTTGTTGACGCCGATCCGCATACATACAAAGTTTTTACTAACTAAACAAAACAACCATATTATTAGGCGTAATTATTAAAACATAAACAAAGCAAGATAATGATAACTGTACATGAAATATTATTATTGGTTCAGGTTATCACAACTAGGGTCTTCTAAATCTTTCTAAAAAGAATCACCACACCGGGATATATCCAGGTCGAAGGGTTGGGAAGAATGAATGCCACCAAGGTTAAATACATCCTTCTCTTAAAATAATCCAAATTTCATCATGCGCCCAATTTATATAAGATAATTTAACACGTTAACTTGACTTTCCTCCAAAGTGTAAATTATTGTGAAAAATATACACCAAAAGTTGCTCCTCTCCCCTTAAAAATACATTTAAACCATGTATATTATATAATTAAATAATTATATATATAATAATATATTTATTTTGAAAATATAGAACAATCCATAAATAAATCTTTGATTAAAAAGGAATATATTGGATCAAAATATGATTTTTTTACCAATATTACCAATATTCAGTCAACTGAAATATTGGTGAAATAAATTATATTTTGATCCAATATATGCCTTTTTAATTAAATACTAATATACTACTCTGATCAAAAAGTTTCGACACTTTGCTCATAAAATCCTGAAAACTCAATATATTTTCTCCCAGTTTGTGGCAAACACAAGCGTCGCCCTTGGCTTGGGGACCTTCCAATTTTCAAAAATCACGCGCCACAACAGCGCGAGCAGCGGCTGTTCGAAAGTGAAGCCATTTTGCCCGTGCTTCGATTTCGTTAGTCACCGAAATGGAGGATCAACAAATTTGCATCAAGTTCTGTGTGAAAAACGAATTCAAGGGTGCCGAAATTTTTTGGATGTTGCAAACAGCCTACGGGGATGCCGTCATGAGCCGAAGACGAGTTTTCGAGTGGTACAAGCGCTTCAAGGAGGGTCGGGAAGAGACCGCCGACAACGAGCGTTCCGGGAGGCCGTCCACATCAACCAAGCCTGAAAAAGTGGACAAGGTGTTGGAACTGGTGCGTGAAGACCGACGAATAGGGGTCAGGGAGGTGGCCGAAGAAGCAGGGATATCATTCGGGTCGACTCAATCGATAATGAAGGACATTTTGGGAGTGAGAAGACTCAACGCCGTTCTCGTTCCCAAAGATTTGACTTTTGATCAAAAGATCGCCCGGAAAGAAACGGCCAGTCTCAATCTCGAAGCGACAACCGACGACCCCGAATTGCTGAAGAGGGTCATTACTGGATTTACGGCTTTGTTTCGGAAACTACCCAACAGGCATCGGAGTGGCGCTTCAAAAATGAGCCGAGACCAAAGAAAGCGAGGAAGGCTCCCAGCAAAGTCAAGGTCATGTTGACGGTGTTCTTCGACTACCAGGGCATCGTTCATCATGAATTTCAACAACAAGGCTCTACAATAACTGCTGACTCCAACCTGCGAGTTTTGAGGCAATTGAGGGAAGCGATCAGGCAGAAACGGCCGGAGCTGTGGAGGAGCAAGTCGTGGATCCTCCACCACGATAACGCGCCGGCTCACACAGCCCTCAAAATCTCGAAGTTCTTGCAGGACCACT
Source organism: Cordylochernes scorpioides (assembly GCA_030710605.1). Taxonomy (NCBI): domain Eukaryota; kingdom Metazoa; phylum Arthropoda; class Arachnida; order Pseudoscorpiones; family Chernetidae; genus Cordylochernes; species Cordylochernes scorpioides. Next base: position 162,414,562 of record CP092865.1, on the reverse strand, counting down.
CAACCTCTGTGTTCCCCCAACCCCCATACAGTCCCAATTTGGCCCCCTGCGACTTCTTCCTTTTTGGAAAGCTCAAAAAAAAAGTTAAAGGGTCGGAAATTTCAGAGCATAGAAGAGATCAAAGTGGAATCGAAGAAGGCCATGAAGGCGATCCCGAAAACAGACTACCAGAGGTGTTTTGCCGACTGGAAAAAAAAGGTGGCTGAAGTGCATCGCGGCCAACGGGGACTACTTTGAAGGAGACAATTTGAATTTGGTAGAATAATAAAGTTTTTTTTAACTTATGAGCAAAGTGTCGAAACTTTTTGATCAGAGTAGTATAAACACAATAAATAAATATAAAATAATTTAATAACATTGTTTTAATTCAATTAAGAAAAAGGTATCTCTTTATCATGCAACTGAAAGTTGCTGATGGCTTGCGCCATCTATCGGAATAAGTATCAACTATTCATTTTTCACATTGTTTTAATTCATTTTGAAGAAAGAGTTGCCACTTTTGGAACATGAATATCATTCTCCCGCAACCTCATACGTCGTAATTTATAGAAATAATATGTTAAGTTATATACTGCAATATTTAAATAAAATTAGTTAAAATATGTATCAACTATTATACGAGGGGTGTCCCATAAGTCCGTGGCCCGACATATGAAGAAAATGACAAATAAAATTATTATGATTTATTTTTCAACATAATCCCCTTTAAGGTCTATACACACACTTTTTTTCCAGCGATGTTCTAATACTTTTATGCCTTCCAAAAAGAACGATGTTTCAAGTGACTCAAAAAATGAGGTTACAGCATCAATGACCTCTTCATCTGACTTAAAATGAATGCCAGAAAGTGATTTTTTCAAATGAGGAAATAAGTGGAAGTCAGACGGAGCTAGATCTGTTGAATAGGGTGCATGAGGTAAAAGTTCAAAGCCAGAATCATAAATAGCAGCCATGGCTTGCAGCGACCGATGACTCGGAGCATTGTCTTGATGGTAAACCATCTTCCTGGACAACTTTCCTCTTCTATTTTCCTTGATAGCTTCTCGTAGTTGCTTCACAAGATTTGCATAATAATTTCCAGTGATGGTTTGACCCTTATTCAGAAAGTCTAGAAGAAGTACACCCTCGGAATCCCAAAAGACAGACACCATAACCTTCCCTGCTGATGGAAATGTCTTGGCTTTCTTGGGGGGAGTGTCTCCATTGCATGGATTGTTTCTTGGACTCTGGTGTAAAGTGATGGGCCCAAGTCTCATCCATGGTAACAAATCTACTGACAAATTCCTCTGGATTGGCTTCAAATAACGCAAGTTGTCCGAAAATAACGTTCTCCTTACAGTCTTTTGATCGGGTGTCAAAAGTTTGGGAACCCAACGGGCAGAAAGCTTCCTGTGGCCCAAGTGTTCTCTCACAATCCGTTCCACTTTTGTTTTCAGAATACCCAAGGTCTCTTCTATCCGACGAACTGTCATTCTTCTGTCCAACATAACCAAAACATGTATCTTTTCGATGTTTTCTTGAGTAACTGACTCAATAGGACTTCCTGGTCGATGTTCGTCTTCGGTTCTGATCCTCCCTAATTTAAACGCAGCTACCTATTTTTTTACTGTGCTATAGGAAGGAGCATCTTCCCTTAATGTATCCACCATACCCTCATAGATTTCCTTCGGCGACATTCCTTTCTTACAAAGATATTTTATTACAGCACGAATCTCGTTTGTCTCCATTTTAGATGATTCCTGTTTCTTGTCCTCTTTCAGAACCCGTAACAAAAAAACGGTTAGTTGTAGAAACTTAAAAATATACATATCTTTATACAAGGCTTTAAGGTATATATGGTAAAATTTATTAGCTTCAAATATTTCGTTCTCATGGTCGGGCCACGGACTTATGGGACACCCCTTGTATATTGGAACAAACACCGAGAGACTAGTAACTTTGTGAATCATTATCTTACTGGTTATATATCAGCTGTGATGAAGTTTTTTAAAGCTATTAAAGGAGAGATGCATTGAAACAACTTTATTACAACGTACATATAAGGTTATTTGAGGTTAATTATAAAATATTAATTATATACTTATATCGGTAGATATATTAATTAATAAATGTAAAAATATAAAATGATTGGTTTAAAATATATACATACTTCATTGGTGGCGCCCACCACGGAAGAGCCACCGGTTCCCACAGAGAGGGCAGGTTGATGGTCAACCCAAGAGTGAGAGGCTCAGCTGGCCAGGTAGGCAAATGTAGGTATACAGCCTATTTATTCCATATCTAGACAGTTAGAAAATTAGAATACCCCGTCCTATCAATATAATCTAAGCTCCTGGAATGGACCTGCTGGAGAATGTGTGCAGGGCGATATCTATAGGGACGGCCCACTACGACAAGCTCTGTTCCCTCGAGGTGGTGATGGACGCTCCGTTTGTCGAGCGATACCCCAGTCTGGAGGACGCCCAGAAAGACCTTGTCATCCACTTCACGGAGGCGGACTATCTTTTCCGCAATCTGGATTTCGATTACGACGAAGAAGCAGACAACGTAGGCTTCTACATCGAGAAGATCACTTACGACAAGACACTGCCTCGCAATATGAACAATGTCTCTGAAAATAATAAAGTGAATATGTACTATAAGGCGCTCGTTTCCCGTCCGTTCAACCACTACTGCCTCGTGATCGCCTTTACCAACACCCTGATATCGAACATCACCGGCTTGTCGCCCATCCCCTCGCTCAATTCCAGGACCAGGGAAGCCGGCGGGATCTGCCAGGGATCGGAGACCAACCATTCCAAATCCGGAAAACGCAACCGCAACGTGGTGCTGATCAACGCCAGGGAGGACAATATGCCCCAAGCTAGCCAGGCCGTGGTCTATACGCGGCTCCTGCATCACCTCGGGCACGCATTCGGCGCCGTGCACGACCCCGACACCCCCCTATGCTCACCTTCCGGCATGTCCGGCAACTACATCATGAACAAGAACCTCACCACCATCCCCATCTTCCGCTTCTCGCCCTGCAGCATCCAAGACATCTCGGGCATCGTCAGAAGTGAACGTAAGTCACTGCATTCTATCTCCACTTTAACTGCACTATACCGTATGTTTACTGTGTTGGGTATACAATTAATTATCATGGGAAAACCCATAATTAATTAGGTTGAAATTATATTTTTACTTAGTTGCAACATTTGATTTCTATATATTGTTATTTAACCCTTGAATGGAAAAACCACATATATATATATATATATATATATATATATAATACCGCCGTTTCAGAAATTTCTCCCCCACACCGTTCAAAATGCCACATCAGTGGTAGAGGTTATGCAAGGAATAGCGATACCCCAAAATTACCACATGGTTTCATTTGACGTTGAATCTTTATACACGTCTATCCCACATAAAAAAGCCATTAGTGAAATTTCAAAATTCATAGACACCAATCCACAACTTAATTTAACAATTTCCAAAGAAGCACTTAAAGACTTACTCGATCTATGTTTATCCTTCCATGGGCAATCCAATTTCTTCTGTCCTCGCCAATATTTATATGAATCATATTGACATTATTATCAATGCAACCAAACATCTCAAAATAATAGCCTGGAAACGATATACTGATGACATCATTTTCATCAGTTAAAATAGCAACCTCGACAATATTCTAACCTTCCTCAACAGTTTAAAGGCATTTTTAACCTTTAAATACGAAATAGAAAATAACAGGTCTTTAGCATTCTTAGACATCAAGCTTACCAGAATAAATAGCAAAATAGAAACCAGTATATATAGAAAACCAACGCATACAGGCAAATATCTCAATTTTAATTCATTTGGCCCCATTAATCATAAAATATCCGTTATAAAAACATTATCTAAAAGAATTTCCACCCACTGCTCCTCAAATATTAAAAATATTAAAGCTGAACAAAACATATTTTACAATGAGATGAAAAATAATGAATATCCTCCAAGTTTCATCAAGAAATATATATATAGACCCACCAACAATCCCACAAACAATAGTGAATAATTGAATAAATACTGTGCACTGCCATACAATTATGGCATTGAAAGAATAACAAGAATACTTTTAAAAATTACAATATCAAAACCCGATACAAAACCACAGCAAATCTAAAAGAAATTCTACGCCATCCCAACACTAAACATAATAGTAATCATGAATTTAAATTAAACATAGTATATCGCATTCCATGCAAATAATGCTCTGCAACCTACATAGGAGAAACCGGTAAAACTCTTGAAGAAAGAGTAAATCAACACACAACAGCATTTAAAAACCATAGCCCATTATCACTTTTAGTAGATCACGCACTCAAATAGGACCATATGCCAAATTTTGAAAAAACAGAAATTATATATAACAACATTCAAGACTATTTTTAGAAAGTTGGACCTCAATGAAAGATACCAGCAGTATTAATAGAAAAATCGACATCCCTCCGTTATATTTACAGTTCAAATCGATTTGAAATTCTTTTATTATACTTATTAGGAATCATATATTATTTTTATAAATGTACATATATAGTCTATTTTTATTTCTATTTGTTTGTGTGTATGTAATATTGTTGAAATGTGCCGACGTATGGATGAACTGGCAGTCGTGTACGTGAGGCGAGTGTTGGTGTTCTTCCCACACGCGGACAATAAGAAGCAGAGGCAGGGCTGGATGTTAGCACAGAGAGTGATCGGGGACAGCCCACGGGACAGAGGTAGAGGCCATGACACCAACTTTTATGTTTACCACCGAGACATGGAGGGAGAGTGTGTGTGAGAGAGAAAGCCTGAAGCGAACTTTGATGGCCACCCTCTAGAACATCTGCTGCTGACCCCCCTGCCAAAACTTGTCCTGTTTTGGGGGGTCTCTATGAGAATGTCCCTCGGGACCCCACATGGGCTGATCGTTGCCTTTTTCCACCCCTCTGTCCCTGCTGCCACCAGCTGACCGCTCTCTCTTTGGATCTTTATTTTGACGTCACCAATTTTAGTTTATATACAAAAAGGGTGTACAGGTTATATTAATAAAGATATATCATATATACAAAAATGGGGGTGGTAGCAAATAGAAAGTGTCATTATTATACAGTTTAAAATATACGATATGTATATATTTTAAATTTTAGCCACAGAGTTGTATATATTTATATATCGTCGCGTGAAGGCATCGCGTGATGAACCAAAGCAGTTCAAAAACAAGAAAAGCCCTGACGAAGTTAGGCGTATAGCCTATTGAAATATTGGCGTTTGTAATAAATAAAATGTTTTTGCTTTATTTTTGATCCAAAATATGCCATTTAATTAATATGCATATATATATGTGACAATTTAGTGGTAAATGTGTTGAGGAGAGAAATAATCACACGACGAGTTGTTAGAGGCAATAATCCAGGCAGCCAGCCGAGAGAGAAAGTGGTGGCGAGTGAGACGTTATCTGCTGAACGACTGTTTTTTCCCTGTGTACACAAGCGGGGCAAACAAAAGATTAGTCACCAGGTGTTGACGCCCCCCTCAGGAATGTGGTCAACAAAGGGTCGCAAGTTAGTTATCTTCGAATCGACTACGTCTCTCTCTCTCTGGTCGGCTGCAGATTTACTTTATTATTCCTGTAAGAGCATATATTATGACATATGGCCCCCGTTGAAGAAGGCTGAACATGATTTAAGTATATTTAAAGCTGGAGAAGCCTGGAATAGAGAAAATAATTTTACAGTTAAAATTAGTTAAGGTAATGGTGACATAGTTTTATGTAAATAAAATACTGTATAGTACACAAGTAAATATTATTTACAAGCAGTTTTACAACACCGGAGAGTTTGACATTTATGGGAGATTTTGAAAATATCAAGGTTATAAAAAAGGCTATATACAATAAATTCTAATGTATTATAAGGGAAATGTTATTGAGAGGTGTGAACAAGGGGAAGAAGAGTCACATACATATGATGAAATTCTGAAGATCATTAAGACTGGGGAACTCTACAGTTTAAGATATTTTTCAGGCGGACATGGCAAGGGGAAACTTGTCATGGACTTTCTATGCTATAAGTGTAGAGTACGAGAAATGAGGTTGAGGTTGGCAATTGTGTGAGCTCAGGACTGAGGTAAATATAAAACTACATACAATGTTAGAACCTCGGCGAACAGAGCGAGGGGAAACTTACTTTGGGCCACTCTACCTTAATTATTCAGATACTACTGGGTTCGTAAAGTCTTGTTGTCAGGTTAGTAATTGGTAAAGATTTCAGGAGATAAGTGGTTCAAATATCTTTAATCATCTTGATTGTAAGTGTAGTCATGTTGCTTTCGTGAGTTAATAGCCGTTTTAGTATGGATTAGAGTGTGATTGAAGTGTTTATATGGGAAATTGAAGGTATTTTTGGGTTGGTCTCGATCATTTACGGGCGGTGAAATAAATTGTTCGTTTTCCGTATAGTGTTTTAATTTGTTGACATGAATTGTATCTGTCTCACGACTTAGAGGTCGGTTGGAGCGGTTAATCCGTACGATTTGAGGGGAAATTATCTCCAGTATTTCATAAGGTCCTGAGAAGAAAGGTGCTAGTTTACCAGTGTCTGGATGGTGGTATGTTTTTGCCAAAACGAGATCGCCTACTTCAAAATCGGAAGCTCTATGTGTTTGGTCGAATCTCGCTTTGTCGCGTAAGTGTCGTTCGTGTGTCCTTTGATAGGCCAATTCTCTGGCGTCGTCGATTTTTGGGTAGTTTTGTACATGCTCGGATAGTTGTAGCGGGAAACTACCTAACAAAAGGTATGACGGTGGAAACCCGGTCACAGAATGTGGGGTATAGTTATAAGCCTGAAGGACCTGAGGTAGTAGTTTGGTCCAGGCCGTCTTAGGTTGTTGGAGGCGCAACAGTTTAAGTTTGCCAGTAATCGTGGCGTTTAGTCGTTCACTTAATCCGTTGGCCTGAGGGTTGTTGCTTGTCGTGAGAAGTTGGCCAATGTTATGTCTAATCAAAAATCTACGAAATTTCGGAGAGGTGAAGGCAGGAGCTCTATCCGTCAAAAGTCGTTTAGGAGAACCAAACTGCATCACCTTTTTAATCACTTGGGTATAGGTGAGAATGCTGGTGGACCGCGATGGAAATGCCCACGCGTACCGTGTGGCATGGTCCACTACGACATGTAAGCAGGTCTGAGAATTTCCATATTTCGCGAATCCAGAAATAGTATCTAGTGACACTAGTTCGTACGGCAGGACCGCTGGGGGGAGTTGTCCCAATTCTCCGTAGATAGGTCCTTTTGGTGGTTTGACCAATTGGCATACTGAACAGGTCCTTACATGTGTCCTGATGTCATTTGTCATGCCGTCCCAATAGTATTGGGCTGCGATCAGTCTGGTCATCTGCGAAATGCCGGGGTGATTGAAATCGCGATGGGCTCGTTGTAGTAGGGTGCCACGGAGTGATGGTGGAACAATTATTTTAGTGACACCCCGTCGTATGATGGTCATAAGGTCCTCGTCATTGAGGATATACCTTGTGTCCCTCCGTAATTCGCCCTGATGATCTTTTATTTGACCTGTGGATAGGAATCCGCAGAAAGGGTTACGGGAGAGCAGGTCCGCCTCGTACTGACGCGAGCCCTTGAGGTATTTGACCTCATAGTCGTAAGCTGAGAGTCGAAGACTCCAACGAAAGAGGCGTCCGGTGGGGTCTTTTATGGTCTTTAGCCATTGTAAGGCGTGATGATCCGAGTAGATGACAAACCTTGTACCTAGGAGGTACACTCGGAATTTGTCAACGCACTCTACAATGGCTAAGCACTCCAGTTCAGATATAGTGTAATTACGCTCATAGGAACGCAACGCGCGACTGTAATATTGTACAGGGTAGATGTTACCGTCAGGATGTACTTGTTTGAGTACACCTGCGATGCCCTGCGTGGAAGCGTCGCAATAGACCTGGCATGGGAGCCCTTCTTGAAATAGATGTAACACAGGTTGTGTTGCGAGGTGTTGCTTCAATTTATCAAAGGCTTGTTGACAATTCGGGCTCCAAAGCCATTTGGCGTTCTTTTTTAGTAATTGATTTAAGGGGTGGCGAAGTCTAGCATATTCTGGGATGAATTTATGATATACGTTGACGGCTCCTAAAAATGATTGTAGGGTTTTAACGTTGATAGGAGTTCTAATAGCGTTGATGATTTCGGTATTTTTAATATTAGGTGTGTAAGTCCCTGCGGTGATGTGGTAGCCGAGAAAATCTATTTCATTTTGATAAAAATTACATTTTTTAAGGTTAAGTTGGAGATTTTCCTCTAAACAGAATTTAAAGAAAAGTCGAAGGTGCGTAAGGTGTTGTTCTGAGGAGTCAGAAATAATAACGAAGTCGTCATAATAATGGGCTATGAAAGAGAGGTGGTGTTTGTGGATCAACTGGGTAATCACACGTTCGAAAATTTGGGGTGCTGATTTGAACCCAAAGGGTAAGCGTTTGAAATTATATTGCCCTTGTTGAGTCACGAAAGAGAGTAGTGGTTGACTCTCCTCCGCGATGGGGATTTGATAGTATGCATTGCTTATGTCAACGGTGCTAAATACTCTGGCTTTCGACAGGTTATCCAGTACCGTTTCTATCAATGGCAAAGGATGCAAATCCGAGGGTACTAGTTCGTTCAAGCGACGGAAGTCAATGCAGAGACGCATGGTGTTATCGCGTTTGCGAACGAGTGTCACAGGAGAGGAATATGGGCTAGAGGAGGGGGTGATTATGTCATGTTTTAGAAGTTGAGATATCTGGTCCTGAATTTCCTTCTGGTAGGCATAGGGAGTTCGGTATGGTCGGAGGGAAATAACCTTATCGGAAATAATTTTGAGTTTTACAGGGGTTATGTTGAGTGGTAATACATTGAATTTATTGATAGGGAAAATATCTTTAAAAGAATACAATAATTGCTGATAAGGGATAGTCAGTTCTGGGCGTTGTTCGATAAATTCTTTAATCATTAATTCTCTAGAGGCGCATGGGTTGGTAGGAATGCTATTAAGGTTGTAAGGGTGAGAGGGGCATTCAGGGGAAGGTTGATAAATATTACCAAGGGTTGTTTGTAAGTAAGGCTCACGTGGAGGTTGAAAATCGTCAACGCCTAAGTTAACCGAGTGAATTATGGGTCGTTTAGGGTTAGAAGTTATTATTCGCGAGCCGTGCTTACAAGTGGGAAGGTCACATACAAAATGGTACAAATGTTTAGGCACTGGAAAACTATTTTGAAGTATCAAATGATTATGAAAATCTATTGTTAATCTTAAAAATTGCATAACATGAATAGATAGGATACCATGTTCAAGGGGTGAATTTAAAATATAAAATGTTTCATTAAAATTAAAATTATTAAATTGTATTGGTAAGGTAACTAATCCGATTGGTTTGGCATGACTAGATATAGTACGGATAATAACATCATTGTTAATAGGGGTGGAACAAATGAAACTATTAACATTTTTAATATATTCAAATTGGTTTAAACTAATTATGGAAACATTGGCTCCAGAGTCAATTAGGAATGGCATCTTTAAAGAATGAATGATAGGGGTTAAAATAATTGCACTTACAGGCATATGCTGGTTTAGGGTGCAGGTAGGTTCATTGAGCTTCGGAGGAGTTCTGCTGCCGAAGCTGGCATTACTTGGTTTCTCCCGAGCTCGTCGTTGCTGCGGTCTCGTAGACACCTGCAGGCCCAGTCGATCTTTGGGGTTGCTCGACGCTGTGGACCGCAGGTGTAAAGGTCCGAAAAGTCCGCTGGTAGGGCCCTCGCTGCTGACACTGTGCGTGCCAGTGTTGTCCGCCACAGTAACGGCAAGGATATGGTGGGGTCTTGTCCACGGCGGTGGAAGGTGTTCTGCTCTGGCGCGGTGATCGTTGTTGGGCAGCTTTAGTGCTGGTGTTATCCCCTTCGTAGGTCAGCTGTTGGGCTAAGCACAACCATTCTTCTGGTCCCGAGGGTTGTGCCATCTTTAAAAGGTTGCCATAGTTACGTGGCACACCGTTGGATAGTGCTTGCACGATGGCACTCTTAGGGAGGTTGATCGCCAATCCTATTCGGACCTTGTTCTTGTAGTAGGTCTCGATCTCGGCCATCGACGTGCATTTAAGTTCATAGAACTCTTGAAGGGTGAAGCTAGGGCGTCGGGGATAGACGGCGCAGAGTGACTCTTTGACCTCTTCATAAGTCTTATTGAGTAGCGCTAAGTCTTGTGCAATTTTGCGAGGTTCGCCTCTGAGTGATGATAGAGCCTTTCGAGCTTGGCGTGCTGGCTCTAAGTTGTGGAAGTTCGGCTGAGACTCAAGTTGTGAGAAGAAGTGTGCGGCAAGTCGTAGGTGATTGTTTCTTCAGACTCACGGTTTAAAAGTTGGTCGAGACAGAGGGTGAGAGTTCGAAGGGAAGCGGCTACAGTAGAGTCGGTCGTTGGTTCTTGTGGAACTTGGTTGTGGGTTTGTTCGATCATCGTGGTATTGCTTCTTGTTTTCTTCATACTCTGGTATATGAGGGATTTGTTTCCCGGTCAGGTCTTATCCTGTCGACTTACGATGTGACAATTTAGTGGTAAATGTGTTGAGGAGAGAAATAATCACACGACGAGTTGTTAGAGGCAATAATCCAGGCAGCCAGCCGAGAGAGGAAGTGGTGGCGAGTGAGACGTTATCTGCTGAACGACTGTTTTTTCCCTGTGTACACAAGCGGGGCAAACAAAAGATTAGTCGCCAGGTGTTGACGCCCCCCTCAGGAATGTGGTCAACAAAGGGTCGCAAGTTAGTTATCTTCGAATCGACTACGTCTCTCTCTCTCTGGTCGGCTGCAGATTTACTTTATTATTCCTGTAAGAGCATATATTATGACATATATTTATTAGATAATAAAAAGGCGTATATTGGATTTAATAAAATATTTATTTGCCAATATTTCTGTTGGCTGAACGCCAAACCTTTATCAAGGCATTACATTTTTGTATAAACAAATTCAGCGCCGCATACAAAAATGCGTTCAGCCAACCGAAATATTGGCAAATAAATCTTTTGTTAAATTCAATATATGCCTTTTTATTATCGAATGATTTATATATGGATTGCTCTATTTTCAAAATATATATTTATATGTGAAAAATAAGAAAAGAAAATAGAAAATGCTCATGTGAACGGTCAGGGTATGCCTTTTTTTTTTAATATTAACACTTGACCTTTTTCTAATATATATATATATATATATTTACATGAACAGCATATTTATATAAGTTTGGCCTTAAATACCCATTTCTTGATTTCTCAGGAAGCCCCTAGGACCACCTCGAGAGCCAACAGCCCGAAACGCGTTTGTGGTTGGACTTTCTTGATATATCAAGAAATTGGGTTGGCCAAATATCACGGAACAGCAAGTTAAATCAACGCTTAGTTGATTTTTGTTCCACTAAATTGTTCCATGTAAAATGCGCTTGTGAGTAGTCAGAATATGTCTTTTTTGTTGTTTTTAGTATATTTATATATGTAACGAATGAAGACATTAAGATGCGAATGTTTCTTTTCACAAATAAATTGAACTTCTACTGTCCTTACTGCCATGAAAAAATATTGGAAGGGTTTGGCAGTAAAGACAGTAGAAGTTCGATTCATTTTTCAAAATAAACATTCGCGTCTTAATGTATTCATTCGTTATACAAGGTGTGTTCTAAAGGTATCGCGACTTTTGAATTTTCGCGGGTTACGTATATCCGAATTTCGATCTTTTTGTGGCTTTATGTTGGTACTCATGTCTCTCACTTATGCCGACAAGCTCGGTCATTTTGAATGTTCACTTAATTGTTAACAGCTGCTTTGCTTGCAGGTGTTTTGGATCGTCTTCGATTTTTACCTATTAAAAAAATGGATCAAAGAACCTGTATCAAATTTTGTGTGAAAAACGAAATTAAGTGCGCGGATGCATTCCGAATGTTGACTGTGGCATACGGAGAAGCTACCTTGGACCGAAGCAACGTTTATCGGTGGTACAAAATGTTCTCAGAAGGCCGAGAAGATGTGAACGACGAAGAGCGTGCCGGACGCCCGAGCACTTCAACAACAGACGAAGAAATTAATGAAGTGGAGAAAATGATATTGGCCAATCGTCGAATCACCGTTAGAGAAGTTGCTGAGGACCTAAACATATCGATTGGCTCGTGCCATTCGATTTTTATCAATGATTTGGGCATGAGACGGGTCGCCGCGAAATTCGTACCAAAATTGCTCAATTGCGACCAAAAACAGCATCGCATGAACATTGCTAATGAGATGTTGGACTCTGTCCGCGACGACCCAAATTTGCTCCAGAGGGTCATAACTAGTGACGAAGCGTGGGTTTATGGTTATGACGTGGAACCCAAAGCTCAATCAACTCAATGGAAGCTGCCGCACGAACCAAGACCGAAAAAGCGCGCCAAGTTCGGTCGAATGTGAAAGTTTTGCTGACAGTTTTCTTCGATTGCAGGGGCGTGGTGCAACATGAGTTCTTGCCACCGGGTAAAACGGTCAATAAGGAATATTACCTGCAAGTTATGCGCAATTTGCGCAAAGCAATCAGCCAGAAACGCCCGGATTTGTGGAAGAACAAAAATTGGCTTTTGCCCCACGATAACGCCCCTGCTCACACATCGTTGCTTGTGCGCGACTTTTTGGCCAAAAACAACACACTAATGATGCCGCAGCCACCGTATTCCCCAGATCTGGCCCCCTGTGACTTTTTATTGTTCCCTAAACTGAAGAGGCCCATGAAAGGACGACGTTACGCTACGCTTGACGAGATAAAGACGGCATCGAAGGAGGAGCTGAAAATTTTTTTAAAAAATGATTTTTTGAAGTGCTTCAAAGATTGGAAAAACCGTTGGCACAAGTGTATAATATCTCATGGGGATTACTTTGAAAGGGACAAAATATGTATTCATGAATAAATAAATAAATTTTGAAAAAACACAAAGGTCGCGATACCTTTTGAATACACCTCGTATATAGATGGCGCGTTATTGCTTTGTATTAATTTATGCCTAACTTGTCCTCATTGTTTGCGGAAGAGAATTGCTCGACGCAAATTTTTGAATGTAATTCTACTGTCCTAAAAGCTTATGTCCATAGTTTGCTTAAATACCATTTCCAAGATTCCACCCTTCAGTACAGCATATAAAAGCAAAATGATCCAATACAGTATTGTATCTCTAAAGAAGCGGTCTGGTAGATTAAAAAAAATTGGAGAAACCGCTGGGAGGGTTGACCACTGATGAGCCAAGCCCTCCCAATATTTTTTCATCGCAGTAAGGACAGTAGAAGTTTGATTTATTTTTGAAAAGAAACATTCGCGTCCTAATGTCTTCATTCGTTATATATAAATGGCGCGTTATTGCTTTATATTTATATGTGGGTATAGCATAAACCCATTCTTTGCGCAGAGCGCGTAAATTTAGAATAATGAATAAGATACAAGACCAATTTTGTAAAATTGAAAAAAGTACAAAAGGCATTAAATATTTGCGGGCTAAAGTTGGGTTTTGCTCGATATTGCCCAAACTCGTGTTGTAGCTTACCTATTGATTTGAGTTTGCGCGCTCTGCGCAAATATATGAAAGAGAACTCCATTATTTTAATACATTTACAAAAAAAAAAGTGTTTTTTTTTTTCGTTCCTATGTATTTGTTTTACTTCGACTCAGGTGTAGCCCCTCTCTGTGTAGTGGGACACTGTCTGACCAGAGCCTCCATCCCGTTCTGCGGCAACGGCGTGGTGGAAGAGGGTGAGGAGTGCGACTGCGGCAGTTTCGCCGAGTGCGCCACGCGTGACTACTGCTGCGTGCCGCGGTTCGGCCTGGGAGACCAGCAGGGCTGTCGGGTGATGAAGGGCTTCTCCTGCAGCTACACGCAGAAGTGCTGCACCTCAGACTGCGAGTTCGTGCCCGAGCACGCCGACAAGGTGTGTAGCATTTCTAACGTCGAGTGTGTGGACTCGGCCTTGTGTACAGGCAAAAGTGCCGAGTGTCCGCCGCCAAAGCTATCTATGGACGGGGCGTCGTGCTTGAAGGGGAGCCAAACGTGCAAGGACGGCAAGTGCACCAGCAACCTGTGCCGCGACAACAACCTCCAGACATGCTACTGCTCTGAGGCAGAAAACCAATGCATGCTGTGCTGCTTGGGGCAAGACAACGTCTGTAGGGCTGCCCACCACATGAAGATCACCACCAGGCCCATCCTCCGCTATCCGGGAACTTTTTGCAATAATCGGAAGGGCTTCTGTGAAGGGTAAGTGTCGGAGTAAGATGACATATCAAAGGCTTGCTGCGCCACCAGGAGCCGATATATTCAGGTTATTAAGTAAATACCTTTATCAAATAAATTGGAGCTCTTTAAAACCTTCTATTGATGAGATCCCCCATTTATAAATTTCCGCCGTTAATATATACAAAATATATTATCAAGACTGACGCCAAAACTGATAGGTGTACAGCTCATCTCACAATTATATACTTCGCATTTATGTAGACTTTTAAAATATTATATAATTTTAACTAGCAAAAGCTCTCGGTAACCATCCAAAATATCGTAATTGAGTTTTTAAATATTTAAAATTTGTTTATTTAATTTTATACATTCTCCACACAAGCCTTAAAAAAATTGATAATTTCAGAATCCAATGAAACAACTTAGTTAGTATAAAGTATAAACAACAATGATGGCAGTTGGATAAAACCAATGAAATAAAAGAAGAGGCAAAGATCACCATCCCGGGAATATCGGAGATGTAAGAGAGGTGTTGTATATTGTCAAGTAGCTCTATCCATATTGGACACCTTCCAATCATCCCTGGACCCCGGGGGGACCAAAGGTGTGAGGGGTTCTCTGAAGCTGATCTGTAAATGAGGAAAACGGGACGGTGGCTGACGCCATTCATTAGGATTATCTTTAACTTGGGGTGAGTTGTACTTTCTCTCTCTCTCCCTATAAATACCCCTTATAATAAATTAATTATCCCCAAACTTGCCCTTTCTTTATTTATCTCCGCGACATATTTTGGTGGAGACGCTGGGTAGCGTGACGGAACTTCGAAGAAGTCGACGTCTACAGGGACGTGAACCAATTCTTCAACCTTTGCCATAACGAATAGAAATGGAAGACGACCACAGACCTACTGTTAGCGAATCCTACCTCCCTTGTCAGCGCCAACGAAATCCTTCTACCTTTTCTGGAGATGGAAATATAAACCCTGAACAGTGGTTGAAAGAGTACGAGAGAGTGTCGAAGTACAACAGATGGGACGACTCCATGAAGCTTGCCAACGTCGTATTTTATTTGAACGGAACTGCTGGAAGGTGGTTTGATAATACCGAAGAATCACTCAACTCGTGGAGAAGCTTTGAAGACGCATTCCGCGGTGTGTTCGGACTGCAGGAGGATTCTGCTCGACGCGCCGAGGAAGTTCTGAAGTCAAGAGCACAGAAGGCCGAGGAATCCAGCGAGTCATACATCCAGGAGATTCTTAGTCTCTGCCACCAGGTGAACCCTCGCATGGAAGAAGGTGAGATAGTTGCTCACATTATAAATGGAATTTCGGAGGACACATACCAGGTATTGGTGGCGAAAGACATACAGACGGTAGATGAGATCCTGAAGTTTTGCCGTCATCTGACAACCGTCAAGCAGCGCAGGATCGGCCGTACTAAATTAGCCAGGTTGTCAAACCTAATGCCCATTTCGTGTGTTGACGACTCAGACGACTTGGCCGGCTTAATTCGCCGCATTGTTAGAGAAGAGATACAAAAGGTTTTCTCATCACCTGAAGTGATCAATCCGCTCCGAGAGGTGAACGCCCTGGAATAGACTGTGAGGGAAGAGGTCAGCCGTGCTCTACAACCTACCAGACCACAAGTCAACGTGGTACAACAACAACCACGAACGCCCTATTATAATATCGACCGACCAACCCAACCCAGGAAGACGGAACATTGGAGAACCTTCGACGACAAACCTATCTGCTTCCACTGCGGACGACCCGGACATGTCGTTCGTTATTGTAGAGAACGACGGCAAGTCTTCGCTGAAGCCCGGTCAAGGAATGGCGGAGAAGGAATAAATGTTGGATTTTCGAGTCGAACCCCGAGATATGACGCCGCCGACGACTATGTAACGCCCCAAACCTCGACGTACTTCTACCGGAGCTCTTCCCCACATCCAAGCCGTGCAAGATCGCCAGCCCGAAAACAATCCCAGTCGCCACAGCCCGTCGTTTCAGCCGTTCTCCCAAGCCTCAGAATGTGAAAAACTAAGTGGAGCGGCTTCTAACGGGGGTGAAATCGCCATTGAGGAAAATCCTCCAGGGTATATCGCTGCTAAATTAAAAGAAAATTTTGTTATGGTCGAAATAAATGGACGCAAAATTAAAGCATTGGTGGATTCAGGAGCCGACTTTTCTGTTATTTCGGACAAATTTCGACGCGAACTAAAGACACCTCTCTTCAAAGAACCAGGTCCCATTCTTAAAGCCGCAAACAAAAATTTAATAGAGACCTTAGGAAAATGTGTCCTGAACATAGAAGTTAATGGTCTGAATATCTCATTTGAATTCGTTGTTATGGTGGAATGCAGCCATGACATCATATTTGGATGGGACTTCTTCAAGGCCACCGAGGCCGTCATTGATTGTGGCAGAAATGAACTCCATCTCGGGGACACCTCCGTCCTGGAATCTCGAGAGGAGGAAAACCAGAGATTGTTTGCTTCTGACAACTTTGTCATCCCGCCTAAATCAATAAAAAGATCAGTGTGATAAACGAAGAAATATGTGGTGTTAGAGATGTTTTAGTCACAACTTCTAAGGACTTATTATTAAGAAAGGAAGTTCTTATACCAAACTCATTGGTTACATTTCGACACGGCCGAGGTAGCATTTGGGTGGCGAATGGAGCGTCTTGGCCGCAACTGATTCCATCAGGAATGAATATGTGCACCATGGGGAAAGTTATGAGTATGGGAATATCTGCCGTCTTATTGAATCCAGCGTTAAGTTACAAGAAACGCAGCTAAAGTCACGTGAATGGTCACAGAAGATAAACCTTACTTTAGATCCAGGGCTGTCTGAAATTCAAAGGTTACAGCTTGTTTCATGCCTTGACGAGTCTATTGACATATTTGACTTTGAGAGTACTCCTATTAAGCCCACCAGTACTGTGAAGCACAAGATAAACACAGGAGACCACTTTCCTATCAAACAGCGGCCCTATAGAGTAGCACCAAGTGAACGACGACTAATTCAAGATGAAGTGAACAAGATGATTGAAAATCACATCGTGAAGCCCTCTGAAAGTCCTTGGTCATCTCCAGTTATTCTAGTTCGAAAGAAAGATGGGACCTGGAGATTCTGCGTAGATTACCGTCGATTAAATAAGATAACAAAAAAAAAAGATGTTTACCCGCTGCCACGCATTGACGATGCCTTGGACAGTTTAGCAGGCTCTAGTTACTTCTCCACGATGGATCTTCGGTCCGGGTATTGGCAGATTGAAATGGAAGAAAAAGACAGGGAGAAAACTGCCTTCATTACTCCAGATGGGCAGTATGAATTCCAAATAATGCCTTTCGGTCTATGTAACGCTCCAGCAACGTTTGAAAGGATGATAGATAGTGTTCTGGGCAGTCTTAAATGGAACATGTGCCTTTGCTACCTGGACGACATCGTAGTTTACGCACCTACCTTTGAGGAACATCTACGTCGTCTACAACTTGTATTAAGGTGCATCCAGAAAGCTGGACTAATCTTGAACCACAAAAAGTGTCTTTTTGGATCAAGGAGGATAAAGATTTTAGGACACCTTGTTGACGCCAATGGAATTCATCCAGATAAAGTTGAAGCCGTCTCTAAATTTCCGAGGCCAAAGAATATCTCTGAACTGAGGAGCTTTCTTGGATTATGTTCTTATAACCGAAGATTTATTGAACACTTTGCTGACAAAGCTAGATCTTTGCATGACCTACTGAAGACTGAAAAACAATTCTATTGGGATGCATCTCAAGAGAAAGCGTTTGAAGTCCTTAAAACAGCTCTAATTCCAGAGCCTGTCTTGGGACACTTTGATGAATCCGCTGATACCATCTACACACGGATGCAAGCGGACATGGTATTGGAGCTGTTCTTCTACAAATACAAGGTGGAAAGGAGCGGCCTATAGCTTATTCATCTAGAAGCTTGACAAAGGCTGAACATAACTATTCTACAACAGAAAAAGAATGCCTTGCTGTAGTCTGGTCTATTAGCAAATTCCGTCCATATTTGTTTGGTCGACCATTCACGGTTGTCACTGACCATCATTCTCTATGTTGGTTGGTAGGACAGAAAGATCCTTTTGGCCGTTTGGCAAGATGGGCGCTGAAGTTGCAAGAATTTGACGTGACCGTTATCTACAAGAGCGGACGCACACACACACACACACACACTCGAGCGAGCGGCCACGCTTTCGCGAGCTCCGCCGTTTTCGCCTCTGGAGTGCGTGTAAATGTCGTTAGACATGCCAAAATTGGTACCGGCGGAGAGCCCAGGATCTGCTGATCTAGTGCCTGGAAGGCCCAGCATCCTGTCCCAAACAGGTGAAAAGCTATCACCGAAAAACGGCTTTCAGAGAAAGATTTCTATAGAAAACTCTGAAAATGAAGAAAATGCAAATTCGCCGGCAGGTGACATGCATGCAAATCTGGCCGCCGCGCGTGGTGACGTCACGGCGCCGCCGACTGCTGCTTCGACCAGCGCTACAATACCTAACCCGACCTCGCTCGACTGGGCCGACAGCGAGATGGCGGAGGTGGACGCCAACGACGGCTACACCTTTGTGAAGAGCAAGAAAAGGCGCCTCACTTCAACGCCGGAGCACGCCGCTAGGCAGCCTGGCAGGCCTGCTGAGAAGCCCAGCCCCCAGCAGCGGAAGCGGCCAACAGGGCCGAGAGCAGTGCCGCCTCAGGAGATCAAGGCGACACGCGCCAACATCGCCGACGCCAGGGCGAGGCAGGCCACTACCAACCACGAGAACTACGTCTTCGTGGAGCTGTGCCCAGACATCCCGGACTACTCCTACCTCAAGGCAATGAGCACGCTACTCGGGGGGCCAAAAAACATCACGCAGTTCAATCGAATGAACGGCCACTACCTCGTGGGCCTCGCGAACCGTCTGGTCGCGGACGGCCTGGAAATCGAGGGAACGACTCTCAAGGTCTTCCCCTTCCGCAAGAGGGCGGAGCGCATAGTCGTGGCCAACCTGCCCGGCTTTGTGGAGGACAGCACCATCGCGACCGCCCTGGGCCAATTTGGGAGGGTCACCTCCATCGCCCCCATCCTGGTCAAAATGGGGGAGTTCACCTTCACCGACGGCCGCCGGGAGACGTTCATCCTGCCCCGCGAGGGCGTAAGGCTGGAGACGCTGCCCACCCGACTGACCATCCAGTCCAAGGGAGACACCCTGTCGGCCTTCCTCTCTTTTGGAATCAAGTGTTCCAAATGCGATAAACAGGGCCACCGCAGAGCCAACTGCCCAGCGCTCGCCAGGCAAGGGAACAGCAGCCCCAGGCAAGCAGCGTCTCCCACCGACGCAAGGTCCCCCCCTCCCTCCTCCTCAGCGGCCAAGGAAGCCGGCACCTGCGCCCGCAACACCGGCGTCCCCTGTCCAACCGGCGAAGACTTCAACCGAGGCTCAGGCGATCCCCTCGGCACACCAGCCTGCCGAACAGATGGATCTCACCCACCCCGCCCCTGCTGCCCACCCTGCTTCCCTGGCTGCCCCGCGGCCCCCCGAGCCTCGCATCCCTCCGCTCGCCCACGTGATGTCGGAGGAGAAGCTGTCCTCACCTCCCGCCACGCCTGCCCGGGGAAAGGCCGCACTCGAACAGCTGCTGGAGCACCTCAGGAAGTCCCCCAGCCTCTCCATCGACTGGAACGGGCTGCCCGACCTTAAATGCGAGGAGGCTCAGAAGCTCCTCACCTCTGAGACCACCATGAAGAACCGAGCGCACTTGCTGACAGTGGCACAGGTCGCCGCCCTCAAAGAGCTGGCCAACACCATCATAGCCTCGGTTCCAGACTCCAACCACACCATCCGCAAGACCCTCCGGAAGACCTTGGGGAAGATGCCTACAGGAGGGCAACAATGAGCTTCCGCATCGCCAGCATCAACGCGCGAGGGCTCGCCACTCGGGGGAGGAGCCTTGCCCTTTGTCATCTCCTCATGCAACATCACGTGGACATCGCGTTTGTCCAGGAGACAAACGCATTTCATCTGGGCAGCGGCCAAGACCTCTGCCTCGGCTACAGTGCTGTTGTATTGGCCCATCCCGTAGCCATCTCGGGATCCGGACTCGCCTGCGTCTTCGGACCAGGCGTAGCCGTGCTACAACATGGCATCCTGTGGCCGGGCCACATCGCCTTGGCAACCATAGATGTCCGCGGCGAGGAGATGACGGCCATCGCCGTTCATCTGGCGCATGAACCCCGGGAGAGAAACCGGCAACTGGAGCTCCTGGCGGCGACAGCGGCACAGGAGGAGGAGGGAGCCTGCTGGATCATCGGCGATTTTAACATCAGGGATCGGGGCCCCTCGTCATCATTATCGTCGGATGCCCTCGCCGCTCTTCTGGACCTGGCCGCGCTGGTCGACGTGGCCACCCAGTTCGACGCCGCCCACCTGCCCACCAGAGTCGCCATGCACGGCGACCAAGTCGAATCCAGCCGCCTGGACCGGATCCTCGTCCCTGCTGGAGTCTTAGATCGCGTGTCCATCTACGCGACCAGCCACTACCACCTCTCGGACCACCGCCTCGTGCTGCTCCAGGTGGGCCCGCCCACCACCGCCGTCTCCTCCCCCACCCAGCCTCGCTTGGCCGCGATGCTCCGCTCGGGCCTCGTTCTCGAACATCTGGCTGGTTACATCCGGGAGCTCGAGGAAGACACGGCGCACGATGACGACGACGGGATCCTATGGGACAGGTGGACCACCATCAAGGCGGGACTGCTGGCGGAGGCCAGATCCCTGCAAGATCCGCGCCACGCTGCCAGCGACAGCTACATCTACAGGGCAAGGCGCTATATCGCGGCGCAGCTCGAGGCCTCCTCCATCCGGGCCGACTACCCATCGCTGCCGGACCTAGCACGCGCCATCCGCCTCCGACGCCCGGTCAGCGTCATCAGGGACGAGCAGGATAACATCATCGAGGGCCCCGAGCTTCGGCGGAGGGCGTTCGCGACCTTCCAGCCCCGCTTCGCCCGTCCCACCAGCGATCCAGCTGCGGGAGCTACCTTCATCCCCAGCAGCGCGCCCACCACAACCCGCGAGCTGAGTGAGGAGGACCCGCTCCACCGGCCGGACATCAGCCCCAGCGAGATCGCCAACGCTATCGAGCACCTCCCTCGCGGAAAGGCCCCCGGCTGGGACGGCCTGCCGTGCGAACTCCTCGTTGCCTTCAACGAGGACTTCTTCGCGGAAGCTCTGGCCCGGGTGTTCGCGGCTTCACGGTGCCCTGCCTCCGTCGACGCGGCGCAGCTCCATCTGCCTCGTGCCCAAGGCCCGCGGAGGTCGCAGCCTTGATGGCTACAGGCCTGTCGCGCAACCCTCGGCCGACTACAGGGTCCTGGCCGCCATCCTTCACCGGCGCCTCAAGCCCCACCTGCGGACCCTGGTACTGGAATGCCAGACCTACGCCGTCCCCGGGAGGTCCCCGTCATGGAACATCGCCATGGTGACGGACGCCATCGAGGAGGCCACCGCCCTGGGCTCGCCGCTGGCCGTCATGGGCGTCGACCTAGAGTCCGCCTTTGACTCATTGGACCGCGGCTTCCTGGAGTCCTTGCTAACATCCCTCCGCCTCCCGCCGGCCTTCATGGCCTGGATTAACATCCTCTACGCCGGGGCGGACGCCACCATCCGGGTCGGAGGTTTTCATACAACAGCCTTCCCCCTTCTCAACGGCCTCAGGCAGGGTTGCGCCGTAAGCGCCGCACTCTTCAGCATCGCCACGGGGCCGCTGCTACGTCTCCTGGAGTTGACCCTCGGCGTGGGCAATGTCATCGCCTACGCCGACGACATCGTCCTCCTATTCCATCGCGACGGAGACTTCGAGCGGGTGGCGACCGTCTTCGAAGACTATAGGCAGGCCTCCGGAGTTGGCGTGAACCTCCGGAAGAGCGCTGGCCTCTGGTGCGGCGCCTGGCGCAACCGCGGCGACTCCCCTCTCGACGCCTCCTGGTCGACCATCTCCATCAGGATCCTCGGGCTCGACATCGCCCCCAGGAGCACCGTCGCCCACCGGGAGCAGCATCTCCTAGCACTCCTGGAGACTGCGTGACGCAGATGGACGCCCTTCACCCGCGGCCTCTCCCTCGTCGGACGAGCAAGAGCGGCGAACACGCTGGTGGGGTCCACGATCCAGCACCACCTGCATGGATACCTCCCATCACCCCCAACCATCGCCAAGCTGCAGGCCCGACTGGCGAGGTTCGTCTGGGGGCCAGACCACACGGCGTGGCTTCCCGCCAACGTCATGGCGAGGCCGGTCACCATCGGAGGCCTCGGCCTCCACGACCTCGCGACCCAGCTCCAGCTCGCCTGCCTCAAGGGGGTGCAGGTCGCGCTCCGCGGAGGCAGAAATGCTTTCAGCTGGCTGGTAGAAAGCGGTGAGGCCTGGATCCACCCTCCACCGGACGGCACCCGTCTCCAGCCCCGCCGTCTACGGCTGCTGAAGCTCTGGGAGGAGGCCTCCAACATCCTGAGCCTCAACCACCGGGCGCTCCCCACGGCTCAGCTGCTGGACCTCCCCATCATCGGCGGCTGCCGGTTCCTCCGCCCTCCCGACCTCCTGGCCCCCGCCCGCTGGCGCGGAGCCCGAGTCCGGGATCTCATCGTGGAGGAAAATCTCATCGCCCGCCCAACGCGCTCGGCCCTGGCTGACGCCGCGGCCCTGGGCGCCTTCTGCCGGAGGCTGACCTCCGAGAACGCCGTGGGCTTCGGGGCGGAGTCTACGCCCTCATCTAGCTCCTTAGCTGCGGCCGTGGTGGTGCGGGGGACGGCTACGCCGTTCCTCAACGGCCTCACGACCCGCTCAGCCCGACGGGCCCTGGATCGTCCGCGCCTCGCCGCCACGCCCATCTCCAGATTCCTGGCGAGATGGACGCCCACCATCAATTCACCATCCAGGTCGACTGGGCCTCGCTGCGGCGCTGCGCCTACTCGGGCCACGAGGCCGACGCGGCCCTCAAGTTGGCCCTCCACGCCCTGCCCCATCCGGCCCATCCTGCCTCGGTCGGCCCCTCCTGTCCTGCCTGCGGGTCCATCGACCGCTCCCTCAGCCACCGTTACTGGTGCTGCCGTTCCATCAGGCCTCTCATCAGAGAGGCCTTCAACATCATAGGGCGGCCCCCTGACCTGCAGGCTTGGATCTTCGGCGGGTCCGGCCTTGAGGACGACGCCCTTTCCATCCTGGCGTCGGCAAAGTTGCGAATTTATCGCTACTTTGTCCAGGTTGGGCTCGGAGAAGCGGTGGAGGACCCGCTCATCGCCTGGTCCAGGACCCTCCAGCGACGAGGTCTCCTTCCTTCATCCCCCATCTTGTAAATTATATGTAACATATATGTAAATATTCTGAATATAGAGCAATCCATAATACATTTATATTTTAAAAATAAGGCTTATTTTGGATTTAAATATGATTATTTATTTACCGATATTTCGATGGATCAATCTTCCATCTTTTACGAGGTGATTATGCTATTTACATGGTTATTTTATTCCATTTTTAATCGGATATCTATTACTACTATTTGTATATTTGTAACACAGTTATTTCAATTTTCATGATATTTTATTTGTTTAATTAATTCGATATCTCTTAATTTTCATTAGTCATTTACATATATTACTTAGTCATTTACATATATTACTTTTTCTTTAATTAATTTGATATCTCTTAATTTCAATAGTCATTTACATATATCACTTTTATTTTGATTATATTTACTCTGTTTAGATTGTATATATTAGATGGTTCATCGCCCAATAAGCTTAGAAGACGTCTAGTGGCTCACCTGGGGCGCGCGACCTGCTGCGTGCCTCACTGCAAAACACCTCGTAAAAGATGGAAGATTGATCCATCGAAATATCGGTAAATAAATAATCATATTTAAATCCAAAATAAGCCTTATTTTTAAAATATATGTAAATATTTCATTCTTTATGTAATTTATTTCTTTTCTTCTCTTTCTCTCTCTCTCTCTCGTTGATAAATCAATGTAATATTGTCTAAGAAGACAATTAATAATTTTTAATTGTCAATTGTCACACACACACACAAACATAAGGATGCCGATTGTCTGTCAAGGAGCCCGCTTGAGAACGATCAACCAAGTGCTGTAATGTCACTAACCAACGTCGATCTAGAGCAGACTAAAGACCCGGATTTAGCTAAAATAATCGATAATTTAAACTCAGGCTACACCAGAAAGGAATTCAGCATTATCGACGGCATCTTATACAAGAAAAACAATAGCACAACTGGAAGACCCTGGCTTATGATGATTCCTAAACACTTACGATCGGAAGTTATGGCAGATTTACATGACGCTCCTACAGCTGGGCATTTGGGTTTCGCCCGAACGTATGACAAAGTGAAGAAACGATTCTATTGGCCTGGCCTTTATAGAACTGTTCGCCAATATGTAAGCCATTGTCGGGAGTGTCAACGAAGGAAGAAATTACCTCGACGTCCGGCTGGACAACTTGTATCCATACCACCTGTAGAAAAGCCATTCCATAAGGTCGGGGTCGATCTCCTTGGAAGATTTCCAGTTTCTAAAGATGGAAACCGTTGGATCATTGTGTGCACCGATTATATGACAAGGTATGCCATAACGAAAGCGATCCCAGACGGAGGAGCAATCGAAGCAGCTAAGTTCCTGGTTGAAGATGTTATCTTAAAGCATGGAGCTCCTAGAGAAATGATAACAGATCGCGGAAGAAATTTCATTTCTCAAGTAATAAAAGAGATCAATGCTCTGTGCGGAATTGTGCACAGATTTACAACGGCCTACCATCCCCAGATCAACGGCCTGACTGAAAGGTTCAACAAAACTCTGGGAGACATGTTGTCCATGTACACAGGTGTCGAGCAGAAGGACTGGGACCAAGTTTTACCCTACGTAACTTTTGCTTACAACACTGCTAAACAGGAGGCGACCGGCTACACTCCGTTCTTTCTTGTCCACGCCCGCGAGGCCGAGACCTACATCGATGCCGTACTACCCTACCTACCAGATGAGATCTCTGACGACTACGTTGGAGAACTTGTGACCAGAGCTGAGGAAGCGCGTCAACTCTCCCGATCACGCCTTCTACAATCACAGGTGAAAGACCGTAGACTTTACGACCAGAAACATACTCCAGTCTATTACCAGAAGGATGATCTTGTGTGGGTTTTTACTCCCATCCGAAAAGTAGGGCTCTCAGAAAAGCTACTGAAGAGATACTTCGGTCCCTACAAGGTGACCAAGAAGCTTTCAGAAGTTACGTATGAAGTAGAGCCCGTGGACCCGTCTCCCCGATCACGGAAAACCAAGGATATCGTCCATGTCATTCGGATGAAGCCCTACCTGGACCCTGTAGAACAACATTCCATTCTGCTAGGGAACACAGGCCGTGATAGATTTCCTTCCAGAACAAGGGCTGAGACAAGCTAATCAGCGGGTCGCTGTTTTCTCTAAAGAGGGGGTAATGTCAAGTAGCTCCATCCAGATTGGACACCTGTCAATCATCCCTGGACCCCGGGGGGGAGGGACCACAGGTGTGAGGGGTTCTCTGAAGCTGATCTGTAAATAAGGAAAACGGGACGGTGGCTGACGCCATTCATTAGGATTATCTTTAACTTGGGGTAAGTTGTACTTTCTCTCTCTCTCCCTATAAATACCCCTTATAATAAATTAATTATCCCCAAACTTGCCCTTTATTTATTTATCTCCGCGACAATATATATTAATTAATTGTTCCACAGAGTGTGTGTAAGCTCACAGGTAAATAGGCGCTAATCGAAAAGAGAAAAAGTTCCTTTGTTCTATATTAGTTTTCCTTTTATATTTTGTTCTCTCTCTTGCAAATCAATAAATATAATGTTTAATTAATAATTATTGGAATCGGTTTCATTAATAATTCTAAGCAAAGTCAACAATTGGTAGCAGAGCGTGGTTGTTCAATATAAAGCTCAAAAGCGAAAATATTTAATCTGAAGATTAAGCAAGAAGTTTATTCTGATCGGTAAACTGAAGCACTTCTGAGAAGATTAAAGGTATTTATATAGATTATGTTAAATTATATCTATGTATTGCATGTTTAAAAGCTACCCAATATTTAAATAAATTTAACATATATTTGTTTTTAAAATATATTGGTTTTTTTATATTAGTTCAAAAGGCGAAAATGGCTGAATATAATTCTTTATCCCACACAAAAATTGAACCATTAACAGGAACTAATATCAAATATGGGCGTTGAAAATCACCGCAGTTCTAAGAGGAAGAAAATTATTTAAATGTGTAATTTCCGATCCAGAACCTGATATGGAAGACAAAAGTTCTTGGGAGATTTGTAGTGATAAAAATGATGAAGCTATTGGGATAATCATCACAACATTGACTAATGAACAAGCTGGAATGTTCATAGGTGAAACAAATGCTAAGAAAGTATGGAACTCACTGAAAAAAACTTACACAGGCAATTTTGAAGATAAAATTATTGATATAGGCTTAGAATTAAAGAACATTAGAATGAAAGAAAATGAAACTGTAGATGAATATATAACAAGGGCAAAAAATATTGCTGCTAGAAGTTCATCATTAGGGCATCAATTTACCTCAAGAGAAATTTCATTTCATATTGTCAGAAGCATACATCCAAGGTATGAAAATATTGCTATTGTCTTACGATCTAAGAGAGAGGCAACAGTAGAAGAGATTCAACAAACTCTAAGAGAAGAGGAGTCAAGAAGAAATATGAGATTAAATCAATCGGTTGAGAATGGGCATGAACAAGTGAAGTATACAGAATTAAAGATAGAAAAGTTAAACAATTTCAGCCAAAAATATGTTTTGTTTGTAATAAAAAGGGACATCTAGCTAATGATTGCTGGTTTCGAGATAAACAGAAACAAGGATGTTCGAATAAATAAGCTTGAGGGATAAGTCTCTTTTAAATACCTTTATTTCAAGCTTTCGGGCTCAACCGCCCTTCGACAGGACAAATTATATTAGCTACTAAAGTTTTCAAAAATCTAATCTATATAAACATTTGAGAGACGCCTGATTATAGAAATCACAAATACAGTAGGGAACATTCAAATAATCTAGTGGATACTGTGAAAAGAGGAATTAATGAGCAAGCATTTGAAACATATGTAAAAGATTTTGAAGATTCACCAGATAGGAGAAATGATAGGCAAATATGGTGTATAGATTCAGGATGTACCGCACATTTCACCCCAAACATAACTTTGATGGAAAATGTGATAGATTATGAAAGTGAAATCAATCTAGCTGAGAAGGGCAAAACTACCCAAGCCATAGCCAAAGGAGATATGAGACTTACTACATGTGCACAAGTGAAGGTCAAGAAAATATTCGCATCAAAGATATCTTACATCATTCATTAAAAATATTCTAAGCGAAGTCCATAAGAGGAACACCATCTTTTCCAAGTAAAAGCTCGAATGGTCTATTTTGTGCTTCGTAAATTACTTTCAACAAAAAAAAATCATTCCACTATATTGGAAGATTGGTGCTAACTATTATTTTCTTTATGATTGATTGAAAATCTTGGTTTCATTATCACGCATAGATTTCTTTGTCACCTAAGGTGATCCTATGTTTGATTTCTATGTGCCAAAATGTTTAAAACCCACCGTCTTTATATCAACTTGGACTTTACCATTTTATCAGCATGGCAGGTTGTTTCGTTGGCTGAGAGGAGAGAGTTCTAAAAATTTGTATTTAATAAATAGGTATTATCGTGTATATTATTATTATACTTATATATAAAAAAAATGAAACGAGATATTTGCGAATTGTTTCTTTTTTATTTAAAAAATCCAGTTTTTCACGCGGTGCGCTAATGAGGCCGCAAATTTTTTACACGGTAGTTTTATTATATGCAGCTGTAACAGAAATCAAGCAATGTCCAGAACTTCAAGGGAATCTAGGCCATATTCAGAGCTCCAATAGAAGCCAGACATTGTTTTTCTAAGCGAACACAACATGACGCTAAACTATCATTGTAAGATGGGGGGTTATACAAAGGCCGCCGTGTTGACCTATGTATGTGTAGGACCGGCAGGTGCGTGGCGTGGAACACAACCACGGTGCCGCCAGACCTCGTGCCGTCCGATTCCACCATAGCCCCAAAACAATACGAAGCCGATGCTCCAGGAGATAACCAAACTACGGCGGTGACGCCCTCGGGCAACGGCACGAATATTACCACCACGGTCTCCGTGGGTAACACCACTACGACGGTCATCGTGGGTAACACCACTACCACAGTCATCACGGGTAACACCACTACGACGGTCATCGTGGGTAACACCACTACCACAGTCATCACGGGTAACACCACTACCACGGTCAGCACGGTCATCGTGGGTAACACTACCAGCACGGTCCCCGTGGGTAACACCACCAGCAGCACGGTCACCATGGGTAACTCGACAACCACCAGCAGCACGGTCCCCGTGGGTAATACCACAACCACCACCACCAGCACGGTCACCGTGGGTAACACTACTGCCATTTTCAGCACGGCCAGCACGACACCGACCACAACCACGGCTATGCCGAGTGAGATGTGGATGTCCGATAACTGGCCCTACCTGCTCAACGTCATTCTCCTGATCCTTGTGATGATCGGCATGTGCTGCCTCTACTTCTACCACCGCCACAGAGCGGCAGCGCGGCCCTACATGCTCGGGGCCAAGCCGGACCCTGGGTTCGCACAGGAGATGGATCTCAACCTCGCTCAAGGCCCTTTTTAATAAATGTTGTGTTGACCTGTTTTATAATGTTTTCTGTGTACACACTTTGGTGTTTGGCCGAAGTGTTGTTATTTAAAACAAATTTCTCTATATATAATGTTATAAATGTGGTAAAAATATACGCGGGTAGTGGCAGAAAAAACTACTTCATGCATCCACTTATTCTGGATTGACGACTTTACAAAAGAGAGAAACAGTTATTCACTGGGGCAAAAACACAGCAAAGCTGAACACAACCTACGTTTCAAGCAATGCTTACTAGAACTTCAACATCGGAAGTCTTTTTTCTCATTAATTGTTTTTCTTCCATTTTATGATTTCAATTCATGAATATATTTATAAATTTTGTTGTCGAAAAAGATTTGATAGAAATGCGATATGCGGTGTAAAAGCACGAATACGTGGATTGAAAGGTCAATACCACTTGTTCCTTCTTTGTATTTCTGTGATAACTTTTGGGTATCCTACTTTAACTTTTTTGCCTATGATGGGTTCTTTTCTACAGTTCCATCCATTAAGGAAAAGAAAGTATTTTTATATGGTAATAAGAAGACTTAGTCAACATTTCTACCACTGACGGGACTATGTAGTGGCTGGCGGCTGGAATAAATAAATGGCATTGCTTCAAACCTAATGGCAAAAACTAGGCCAATATCTGGAACATCAAGAAAAGACCTTGCCATTGCTAGGTAGCCTCCAAAACCAATAGTTGAACGGAATTAAGAAGCTTTATCACTTATTTCAGCAGAACTATACAAGGGCTCGGGTGCTCCCCCCTTACTGATGAACTCCTTTTGTTCTTTCCCAGTAGGAATACAATAGCCTTTATTTCATTTACGGATATATTATTGCTATTATTCCTTTTTTAAAATGTCAAGATATTGTTTCACAGAGTAAACCATAACTCTATGAAATCCCGCTGTTTTACGTTCTTTTTATAAAATTGCTCTTTAAAATATAGGCTGCAATAGAAAGATAATAGAAAACTTTGGCGAGTTTTTCAAATCAGTTCCAATATACAAAAATATTGTCCCCCATTTCAAAACTAACAATTTTTGTACAGAAGTAGTGATTCTCTCTTAGCAGCTGGTTCTCTGACATTTTGACCATCTGTAGAAAAAAGGTATATTTGAAGAAAAGTATTCGCGATATATTTTTACTTTAGTGAACCTTAATTTTTGGATTTATATTCAAAGAATAAGTATTTTAACTTATGTAGTACTTCTCCCTCTCAATACCTAGTAAATATTATATATAGTAAAAACAAATTAGGCATATCCTGACCACTAACATGAGCGCTTTTTAGATGGCGCTCTGCTACCTAGATCACGATAGTGGTCAGGATATGCCTGATTTGTTTTTAATATCAACACCTAATCTTTTTTTCTATATATTTTTTTCTTTTTTATAGGCTCTCAAACCTGCTGAAAGTTTCGGACAGTGTGGTATTCTTAATTACAGCAGAACTTCTAGGTGATGGCTAGCGCCTTTTTGGATGAAGGAGCGAAGATGGTGGACAGAAATCCGTGGACTTATTTCAGAGTTGAATGCAGACAGAAGCACTGACACATTACATGGAACTTCCTGGTTGAATAAATTACTCTCAACTTTCCTGGAGACCCCAATGTTCAATCCTGTTCAGTTGGGTTGCCAGCTCCAACTGCAGGGGTTAGATCCTCATCTTGTTCCACGGAGCGCCCTGTTCTGTAATGCCAGTTGTATCGCCACTGTGTCCTAGACAGTCTTGCTCTGTTGTAGCAGTCCGTCACGCCATTGTATTGCAGCTCACCATGATCGCCGATGTTCTTGCGAAGACATTCAGAAGGGATGCAGAGTGCTGAGTTTCCAGTTTACAAGGTTCTCTTCCTCCATTGTCTTGGTCTGGACTAGAGATTTCTAGCTTTTGAGAGGTTTCTGCCGTCAGTCGATCTTCTTTTCAAAATGCAGATTGTTGATCGAGCTTTCTAAAGAATAATTAGCTCATATTCAACATTTCCTGGTTAAATTCTTCCATTGCCGAGAGGAAAAGTGAAAGGACTTCTACATTTCTTCTGTGATTTTATTGTTTCACAAGGCTCCAAGACTTTCTTCATGAACAAAGATTCCACTTATGACACCAATTGCTACAACGTTGGCACTGGGCTGCCAGTATCCCGTTGTGGGTTCAGGATCACCATATAAATGATAAGATCTGCTCGACCCCTTTTCATTTACCTGAGCTCATTACAGGCATGCAAAGGATGTAAACAGCGAGCAGCCATTGAACTCAAATTGAACTCCTTTGCACATGTTGCCAAAACTGGTTAGCTTTTCCTGGTATCACGTGTTTTCCAATGGACTCCGCCAAATTTTCAGCATTCCAAATCTTTCTTTCCGGCATTGTCTCGTAACAATATTCTCATCACACATATATAAGTTAATATATGTATGTTTATTATTTGTTCCTGCTACGTTTCCTCAATGCTGAACTAATCTGGCTGTAATTTTGACAGTATATAGAGTTTAATCTAAAAGTAGTCTTTGTCACATTTTCCACCAAGGAAAATTCTGATTAACTAATTACTGGACTAAAATTCCAAAAGAAGATTCTTTCATAGAAACACTCACTCAAGCTGATCACGGGTGAAACCAGGTCAGATATAGTCAGATAGGTTCAAAGATGACGATGCAGTATAAAATATAGGCTATACAAAACTTCTATTTAAATTAAATCAATACTAATTTACCTATTTTGTGTGTGATAGAAAAAAAAAGATAGTTATAGATATGGAATAAATTCGACTCCATATTTTCAAAATAGAAAAATATTAGACTGACTTGCTTATTTTGAGGTCACAAAATGTGATGTGTTAACATTGCTGCATTATGCTTGTTAATAATGCATTATTTTAATAACACCATAACATTTTCATAACATTTTCCTGTTTTTTCTACATGTACTCGTATATAGGTCACGAAACTTCAAAACCTTATTAAAGATTCACCTTAGTAAAAATAAAAATAAAATATGTATAAGACTATAATTCTCAATGATGGATTATTTTACTTTACCAAATGAAAATTATGGGGTGAAACTTATCACGATTTAATGTTTCACAAATGTTTCTCAATCTACAAATATAATGGCATGTGCCACCCTATACCCTCATATTTTATTTAAATTATATAAAAACGATTTATATAAAATTTACTACTTCATTTTTTTTTAAATGCGTCATTTTTAAATAATAGTACTATGACATATTTGATTAAAATATGTACACTGAATGAACAGGGCGACGCCCAGGTTTTATCTGAGTGAATGTTGTCCCAAATAATAATGCTTTAATAAATAATATTTATTATAATTATATCTTATTATCATTATAAAAGGGAATAAAATAAAAATAATAAATGAATCAAAAATGGTGATATAGTACACTGGTCTGCAAAATTAAAGGAACAACATTTTTTTTTTCATTTATGTAAAATTTTATTGAACATTTATCAATGAAATTTTATACACAAATTTATTATTCCATTATTGATTAGAATACCCGAAATCAAAGAATTCTAACACGTATTTTATGTAAATTAGCCGGTCAAGCAATGATCTTCTTGCAGTCAGTGCATAAATATCTTGGATATTGTTGTTAATATGGGGTGTGGTCGCCTTTAACTGATAGACAGGCTCTACATCGGTGACCCATACTAAGAATTAGAGAGTTTATCACATCTCCTGTGGAATCAACGCCCACTCTTGTTTTAAGGCTGTTTCTAGCTCATGAGTGTTTCTAGGAGGGGGTTGGAGGGATGAGATCCGCCGTCCTAGGTTCTCCCATACATGCTCAATGGGATTTAGGTCTGGGGATCGAGCTGGCCAATTCATCCGAGCAATTGCATGGTTTTGGAGAAAAGTGTCGACCACACCAGCCCTATGTGGACGGGCATTATCATCCATTTGAAGAAAGTTTTCTCCCATTTCCAATGCTTGAGGCATCAGATATGCTGCCAAGATCTCGTCCCGATACCTCTGTCTAGTCAGGGTTCCTTGCCGAAAAATATGGAGTGCTGTGCGACCGCCCAAGAAGATTCCAGCCCAGACCATAAAACCTTGGTTTCTGTAGGGATGCTTTTCAACCATATTCCGGGGATTATTTCTGGTTCCTACCTCTCTCCAGACAAAGACACGACGAGAATCGCTGTTTAGAGAGAATCTGGACTCATCAGTGAACATTACACGCCTCCATTCATCTGGATTCCAGGCGACATGTTGTCTGCACCAAAGTTTCCTTGCTCTCTTTTGAGGTGGTGTCAATGGCACACAATTTATGGGTCGTCGAGCATAGAGGCCCTTCTTGTGAAGCCTTCTGCGTATTGTATTAATTGATACTAAGACTCCTGTAGCTGCATTGAGGTCACTTCGTAGTTGCGATGCTGTCATTCTTCTATTGTGACGCACAAGGAGACTCAAATAACGGTCTTGATTTAACGTTGTGACCCTTGGCCGTCCTTGTCCGGGTGTTCTGGCAACATTAGCTGTCGTTTGAATTTTTTTCCAAAGCCTTGAGACAATGTTTCTTGTCACTCCAAGCCATCTTGCTACTTTTGCCTGTGATTGGCCTGCTTCCATCCTTCCAATAGCTTGCCATTTTTTTTTCTTGCGATAAATGTTGCCTATAAGCCATGAAAACTTAAAAAACAAAATGTTCAATAAAAATCTAGTGGAGCGTAAAATTAGGACGCTTTGAGAAAGACTCAGGCGCGTGCTGGAGGCGGAGTCAACATAGACGGGGTATTTTGCATATTGGGAACAACTTTATTTGTTTTTCTGTTTTACATACTCTCTTAATTCATGGAAGCTTTTGAATATACCAAAACTTGATATATATCCCTTAATATAACTTTTCTTTTTCTTAAACATGTGTTGTTCCTTTAATTTTGCGGACCAGTGTATTATTGATATATTTATTGTACTCCTCAAATGACTACTAATTAGAGTTTAAAATATTCAAAATTATTTATTTTTCTAATTTTAGGCTCTAAATGACCTTTTATGTTAATCTATATTCAGTCATATATACAGCACATAGTTAATTATACCTAACACATGAGATTATTTAAAAACTTTGATATAAATTCACAAAATCTATTGAATACAATGTATGAATCCCTGCTGGATATCAGTTCTCTTGGATCGGTACAGAGAATACCGTTATTGAGTCTGTAGTCTTGAAATGCTGGGCACTTAAGTAAAAGGTGAGTAGAATCTTGAATGCGGCATCCACAAAAACAGCCCGGATCCTCCGATGCACGGATTCTTTCCAGAAAACTTCCGAAATTACCATGGTTGGTTACAAATTGTGTGTTGTGGAAATTAGGGCGAAAAAAATTTGGAATACCCCGGTTGAAAAAACTTGTAAATGTCTCGTTTGTATTATTCAGTAAGAGCAACATTCTTTCGTCTATATAGGATTTAATTATAAAGGGAATATCGATGTTGTATTTTTGCTTGTCCTCGAACGATAAGTTATTTAAGTCATATTTCATATTTTTTGCTTCAATGTAATCTGCAATCAATGGAGTTTTAGCCAAACTGTGAACACAGTTGTACGAAGTTGTCTTGTATGCTTGAATGCTCCATATTAATATCTGATATTGCATTGAGTTTAATTTTTGTATCAATCTTTTGTTTAAAAATTTGAACCATATTTCTGATCCATATGTTAAAGTTGATCTGAATAAAGATTTATACAATGTAATTCTTTTATGGGAGCTCAACCCCATGATTTGCTGCACAGAGAGAATAGAATTTTTTTTATTCTTAGAGTTCTGCTCACTATTTCCTCTATATGAAAAGCAAAATTTAATTTGCTTTTTCTTCTATGATTTGCAATTGTTATTCCTAAAATTTTTATTTTTTGTACTGGTGAAATTAATCCACTCTTAAATTTAACTGGGATCTTCTCTTTATTATGCAAATATAAAATGTTTGTTTTTTCGGAACTGATTTCTAACTTGTTCTTAATACACCACAATTTGATAGTATTTAATGCTTCCTCTATAACTATTTTTAGTGATGCTAGATCTTTATTCCAGCATATGATCGAAATATCATCCGCATAACAAATCAACTCACAATTGGGCACCTGAAAATTCAACAGCAAATCGTTCAACAAAATTGTCCATAGAAGTGAAGAAAGCGGACCGCCCTGAGGACACCCCTTAGTAATTGGCTTTGAAGTTGTTAGATTGTCGTAACTGAAAGAAATGATCCTCGAATTTAAATATGATTGTAGAATTTTGATCAGTTTTTCCGGTAAAAATTATCTGAGTCTATTCTTTTGATGATCGCTGGCCACCAGGCATTATCAAAAGCCCCCGAGATATCTATTGTAACTAGTGCAGACAGTTCTTTTTGCTTATGCTCCATTAATACATCGATTATAGTATTCAAAGCAGTGATAGTTGACTTAGACTTGATAAATCCGTGCTGCCTCGAGCTTAACAGATTGTTTTGAATATAAAATTCATATATTTTATTTTTGAGAATTTTTTCTAGAATCTTTGAAAATTTTGATATTAAAGATATTGGACGGTAACTTTTAGCTGATTCATAATTGGTTTTGCCGGGTTTGGCTTTTATTTTGAGTGCTGCTGTTTTCCATTCTTTTGGGAAGTATCCTATTTGAATACATTTATTAAATATTGAGTGTAAAATCGGAAGTATTAGTTGAAAAGCATTCTTTATCATATTATTACTAATATTGTCTGGACCAGGAGCTTTATTTACATTAATTTTGTCGATTAGCTCTTCTATTTCTTTCTTATGAATATTGCATGAGTTGGAGTTTGTAAAATTCGGTGTATAATTCCTTATTTATGTATGGTGAGCAGTATCCGATATAGTTGTATCATCAGGAATTAGTTCATTAATCAGATCTTTTATTAGAGTTTCTTTAGAATCTACTGGTGCCTGTTCAATTATTGGTAATCCCTTTTGTTGATTAGAGGAACTCAGTTTTTTTAAGGTTTTATAGGCGTTTCCAAACGAATTATTAGATCCATTTTCTTCTATAAAATCTCGTCAACTATTCCTCTTAGCTTTTTTAATACTATTTTTATATTTATTTCTGACAGACTTATATTCATTAACACTAATTGCTTTATGATGAAAGTATAGATTTATCACATAATGGAAATACTTTTTCTTTTGTTCTAATTCTTTGTTCCACCACTTGATCCCGGTATCGAAAGTGAAGTTGGAAGGTTTCACCTCCAGTGATTGATATGCAGCTTCCAGAATTATATCCGTTAGCCTGTCAACTACCATGTCAATATCAGTTTCTTTTTCGACCTTTTTTATATTGTTTTCCAATCTTCTTACTTCCTGTTTAGAAATTGTATTTGAAAACAGTGACCAATCTGCTTTCTTTTCGCTAAATTTCCATGTAGATTTTTGTTGATTGTTTGTAATATCTAAGTTAACATTGATATCAAATGAAACTGTCACATGGTCGGAAATATTGGTTAATTTAAAAGTTTGCCAATTGTTCACCAGTTTCAATGAATGTCTATTTGAAATAGTGAGATCTATTATGCTTTTATTACGACAGGTAGGAGTTTCGTTATTGTAAATAAAAAGATTATATTAATTAATAATAGGTTGCATTTTATATCCGTTAGAGTTTGTAATTCTATCGAACCAAACCGGGTGACGGGAATTGAAATCCCCACAGAGGACTAGGGGAGTACTCTCGAAGGTAGCTATCAAATTCTTTAAAAAGTTCAAATGTTCGTCCTCGCATTTGTTTGGAGGAATATAAAAGTTTGCTATTATCGTCCTAGATTTAGGTGTATTTATAGAGATTGATGTACAAAACTGATTTGTGAAACCCTCCAACTTCTTATATTTTATATTTTTATTAAATATAACCGTTGCAGTATAAGTGTTTTCTGTTAAGGAACAATGTACTATGTGCGAGTCCATATCGAACACGACCTTTCTATTTAAAACATAAGGCTCTTGAAGAAGGAGAATATCTGGAGGATTGTCTCTAATTGAGCTTCTGAGTTCGGTAGTTGCAATTATACTTTTCCTAATATTCTGTTGTATACATTTAAATTTTCCTATGGTTAAACTTTTTGCTTCTTTCATAATGGACATTTATGCAAAACGCTTATGAAAATTTCATATGAGAATATTTCTGTTCTATTCTACAACCAAATCATAAAAATATTGGGTTCTATCTATAATTCTATCTACTTGTATTTTGTAAAGTGGACAGTCCGTCCCATTAACCCTGTGATTTGTTTGTTTATTTCTGTAAAAATTGGGTGTTTAGAACAGTTGTGACAACTCAGTTCATTCGAGCAGGAATGGGTTCCATGGACCCCACAGATATTACAGATTTTCTCATTTGTGCAGTCTTTTAGCTTATGGTTTGGATTGTATTGATAGCATTTTTGACATTGTTTTACTAAGACCTTATCTTGAATATGGAAACGTTCTAAATCAGTGTAAAGAGTATTGTTATTTTTCTTAATTATTTGATATGCTTTTGGTGAAAGTCTTAAAACTATGTTTTGTGTTGCAGTATTTGATTTAATTACAAACAGCATCCTTATTTCGTCCTCCATTCCCCTAATTCTGGATTCATGTTGCAGATTGTCTTAACAAATGTTGTTGTGCCCGTTATTTTAGAAACATTTTGACCACAACCGTTGGATCTCTTTTCCTAGGAATATATATCTTACTTATTGCCTTTAACTCATCCGATTTTCCCAATTCCTCCTGAAGAGCATTCAATTCTACCCGCGATGGCGATTTTATCACTACTGCGTTCCGTGTATTGAAAATTGTATCAATTTTAATATTCCCACCGTCTTCCCTTATTTTCTTTGTGGTTCTTGTAATAGCTTGAGAAACATCAGATATAGATTCATTGTTGGCTGGAGCTGCAATTAGCGTAAATTCCAAGTTTTGAGTTTGTTGATGTATGACAATTAATTGTTGTACATTTTCTTGTTTTGTTACTTGTGCAAATGTGGGTCTGTGTACCGAAATTTCTCTCAATATTTTTTCAACCTTATTTTCCATTGCTGAGTTGACAGCTTCCGTTATTATTCCTATTGTAGAGTCTTTATTCATATCAGAAAGAGAAGAAACTCCTTCTTTTGCTTGAGTAATCATTGTTGATAAAAAGGATATGTCATTTTTAGTTACGTTTTTTTGATTGCCTAAATATTTATTATTAAAGTATTGAAATACTTCATCCAATTTTAAATTTATAGATTTTATAACTGAATCCATTTTGTTATCTTAATTTCTATTTTACAAGTTACCAGAGAAATACAATCCAAACAGTTAGAAAATATGCAAATTTCATTTCGAAGAATTTTGATTTCCAATTTCTCAGCCGAATCTTTTGGCAATCACACTGACAATTGCAATTAGATATGAATCGGTGATTACGGTAAGAAAGATAAGATAGGAAAAAGTTATCAAAATAGAATTAAAATTAAAAATTGATACTTAGCTGCAGAGCGAGGCGACCGTGCGTCCATCCAATTTGGCCTCCTAGCGGCAATTCCCGGTACTGTTTGAAACTAAAATTTGAAAAATGCCATAGAAAAAAAATTAAACACATTTAAATATTGGACATTTGACCACACCTGACTGAAAGCCCAACCTCGTTTCGCACGCGCCGATCTGAAAAAAGAACAAAACTCCCTTTTATGTGGTTCGGTTCATATTTGTATTTTTTAAATGACCATTTTCGAAGAGCAGAGAATCTGAATTAGGTTTTGTTTGAAATTTAAAAAAGTGCTACTGAGACGCGCCTGAATTGATTAAAGCTTTTGGCAATGCTGCTTTATCCCATTCAAGAACTTTTGAAGGAATAGTCACTCTTTCAACAACCCACACTGAACTACAGGCCTTTAAAATACACCTACCTAATCAGAGACCCCTAACAATTGTGAACACCAATCACCCACCCCAAAAACCAGGCCCTGAACTAGACTTAATTGCACACCTACTTGACCCCAATATACTCATTCTTGGAGACTTCAACAGTAAGCATCAATCTTGGGGATGTTCCCTCAACAACACTGAGGGCTCAGCACCATCATTGTTGACAACAACCTCACAATTGTGTTCCATGGTCCTACCTACATCTCTCACTCCAATGGAACTCCGCAAACACGATCTCACCATCACCTCTCCATCTATACGGCAGTTCATAAAAAACAGAACCCTTAAAAGCATCGGAAGCGACCATCTTCCTCTGCTAACAGAGATCTCTACTCTTCTGGAACTTTATGAAAGCCTCCTGGAATTCATTGAGAACATTAATAGACAATTTTCTCAGCAAAATCCCAACAAATTCCATTTTGAAAGACAGATGGAAGAACTGGAAGTCTGCAGTCCAGACAACATCACTGGCCCCTGTTGAAAAATCTCAGCTCCCATGCCAAACTAGAACTTTTGAACATTTTCAATTACAGTTGGAGTAGGTCTACCTTGCCTAAAGAGTGGAAACATGCCACAAGCAAAATATCGCCAGACAAAACAGAAAATTCTACATTCCAAGATACAGAGATGTACTAGATCTTTTGGAAGATGAAATAAAAGATAGGAATCAAGTTTACCTAGACCTTATTGAGAACAACAACACCCTCCTCATCAGAGATTACAATCACCTTGCTGCAAAATTAAGCTTAAGGCCGACCAAATCAAACAGAATAAGTGGATTGAACTCTGCTCTTTAATTGATCCAAAAACCAGCGGCACGAAACTATGGAGTCTGCTACATGCCCTCAATCAGGACACTCCATCTCCCAGCAGCTCAAATACTTTCAAGGATAATTCTGAAAATACCCTTACAGATAAACACAGCATAGGAAATCATTTTGTCCATCATTACAGCTCCACTGCAAAACGTAATTTCGATTTATAGGATAAAATAATAGGTAGAAAATCTAGGCTCACCAGAAACCTTGCAAAATCCAAACCGAGTCACAAAATTTTCAGTAAGCCTTTTCAAGAGCATGAACTTGACGAAGCTTTAAGTTATCCTGATCCTACAAAAGCTTCTGGTCCAGACAACATCACTGGCCCCTGTTGAAAAATCTCTGCTCCCATGCCAAACTGGAACTTTTAAACATTTTAATTACAGTTGGAGTAGGTCTACCCTCCCTAAAGAGTGGAAACATGTCACAATCATCCCCATCCACAAACCAGGCAAGCCTGAGAACCACCCAACCAACTACAGACCTATCTCTCTGACTTTTATCCCCTGCAAAATCATGGAACACATGATTCTCAATAGGCTACTTTTTATCTTAACAACCTACTAGACCCTCATCAGAGAGCTTTTAAAAAATATCAAAGCACAGAGGATTCAATCTTTTACTTTGTCCAACAAATCCAGGACAGCTTCCATCATAAACCTACAAAATTCACTATAGCAGCCTTCATCGACCTCTCCCAAGCCTTCGACAGAGTCTGGAAGGAAAAGTTAATTCTCAAACTCGATAAACTTGGAATAGAGGGAAGTATGCTGAGTTGGATCAGCAACTTTCTTATCAAACGCACCACACAGGTTAATTTCAACAACAATAAATCAAAAACTACTCGTATTTACCAGGGTCTACCCCAAGGGTCAATCCTAAGCATTATTCTCCTCAACATTTACCTAAATGATGTACACACTTTCATCAAACCACCAGCTAAAATTGCCCTTTACGCAGATGATATAAACATCAGGGTCTCTCTCTCTCTCTCTCCAAAATAACTTCTTAAAATTTTCTTTTACTCTATTTTAAATTTGCATGTTAAAACTTTGCAATTTGTGTCTTTTAAAAATTACTTTCAATTATATGCAAAATCAAAGATATTTTCTGAAAATATTTACTTCGAAATTCAAGGGTACTTACTCTTATATCCTCGTCGCCAAATGCAACATCTTTGTACTTTCTTATTATCAGAAAATCTTTATTGTCTTTATAATGTCTGATACAGCTTTTTGTTCTTTATTTGCGAACCGCCAAAGTGACAAAAACAAATCAAAAAGGGATGATGATAACCTGCGTCTTGCAGATTAACATTTTCATAGAAACATTGTTGAGGAGTAACGTCGCACGTCGGCTGTTGCTTAGCAACGCCACCTTCCCCCAGACATCACGTGACCTGGCGCCACTCAGACAGGCCGTACCTGTATAAGTTTCAGTTTGCTTTTGTTGTCTGCCCCTACGCTTGCCTTTTTTGACTCTCTTTGTTCCTTGTCATCTTAATATAATATTATTGTTAATTAAACATACTTTCTGAGATCCAGTCTCTGATTCTCTTACATGGCAGCAGAGCATGGTTGGTATCAAATATTTTTGTTTATCTAAGCTGAAATACGTTTGCTTGCTCAAGATGAACACTGAACTTCCACAAATTCAAAAATTCAACGGCGATAATTCTCATCTATGGAAATTTCAAATGAAGATTATTCTAGAAGCAAAAGATCTCAGTATAACTGATGGCTCTCAGTAAAACCTGAAATAGAGGATATTGCGA
The DNA here is from genome assembly GCA_030710605.1 of Cordylochernes scorpioides. NCBI lineage: Eukaryota > Metazoa > Arthropoda > Arachnida > Pseudoscorpiones > Chernetidae > Cordylochernes > Cordylochernes scorpioides. Next base: position 162,372,915 of record CP092865.1, on the reverse strand, counting down.
AATTCTCTAAATGGAAAAAGAAAGATGCAAAATCCAAAATGCTGATCACTACAGCTCTAGAGTTTAAATATCTTCAACATATTGTTAATTGCCAGACTTCAGCAGAAATGTGGAAGAAATTATCAACAATATATGAACTGAAAACTGAAACAAACAAATATTTGCTGCAACAAAGATTTTTCGAATATAAAATGAATCCAAATAATAACATTGCTTCTCACATTTCCAAAGTTGAAACTCAGGCACAACAAATGAAAGATCTAGGTGAGCCAATCTCTGATGTTGCCCTAATTACAAAGATAATTTGCAGCTTGCCTGATAAATACAAGAATTTCATAACAGCGTGAGATTCAGTTTCATCAGAAGAAAAGACTCTAGAAAATTTGACGGCAAGATTACTTGACAAAAGTTACTTTGTACGGGTATCACTCAAATACAATAAACTAGGGCCTACAGTAAGAGTAACTTAAACACAGAAAAAAACACGTGGACTCAAAAGTACAACACCAACAAAAAAGGTAAATAATAAATCACAATTTGTTAAATAAAATAAAAAACAGTACTTAGCTTTATTGCTGCTTAGGTAGGGATCGGACCGTGGTTACACAGGTATGCGCCGAGATTGCCAGACACGGATAAAGCACGCAGAGAACACTTTAAGTGTCTCCACACAAATCATCCACCACACTGGCCTCGACTCATACCATAGCCCACTTTATATACAAACATGGCCACATTCGTCCAATGAGAATGCGGGAGAGATTTGTTCACAAACAAACGAAAACATAAATTCTTTCCACTAAAACCTGAGATAAGATATGATAAGATTGCAAATATTTGTCAATATAATTTGACAAAAGGTATCTTTCCAAAAAAAAAAAAACTAACAAATCTCCCAAACATTTTCATTGTCCCGTAAGGAAAACCTCCCGCTGTTCGGGAGGAAAAAAGCTCACGGGAGCCATGTTATAAAGATACAAAAAAAAACTAAAGAGAGGAGTAGAAGACATCCGGGTCGTTCCATAAAGGTGCCTTCCATCTTGTTCCTCCCAACAGAAACTTCAAAACAAAATCTGCGCAAACTACGTGAGTTCCCATGAGTGATTGCCAAACACGCATATAATATGCTTTAGTATACAGAGTTCAATGGGGGACCAAATAAGCTCTCATCTGGGACCGGCTGGGCATGTTAGGTAGAGACATTGGGTACTGACAGACGCTCACTTGATGAGAAACCGAACGATCCAATTCCATTCAGTTCTCTCAAGTCCAAGAGCTAAAAGCTCTTCTTAACGTCTGTTTCTAAACGCTTTCATCCTATCGACATGCACAACTTTCACATCGTGCATGGTGACCCCTCTTACTCTAAAGTTAACATCGGAGACCCTAGCTTCCACACGGAAAGGCCCATAGACGTTGGAGTAACCTTCAGTCTTAGGAACAGCTAGCATTACCAGATCTCCTCTGTCGAAACTTCTGGAATAAGGTGGCCTAGGGTTCATAAGCTTTTTAGCAGAATTACCTGACATGAACTGTCTGACAGTCTCCTTTGCTTTCCGCATCACCCTTAACCTCTCAGCCCAAGTAGGATTTCTAAAACTATTAACAGACCCAGCACTACACTCACAGTTTCTGTTAAACTCAGTAGGTGGCAACTTTACAGCCTCGTTTTCAATGCGCTTCACTGATTTCTCCTCGAAGGAGCTTGAAACCATCGGTCTATGCACACTGGCAACGTAGCTAAGGTCTACATAATCTCGGTCTTCTGGTTTCAAGGAAATCATGTTGCAACGCTCCCGTATGGCAGGTAACGGGATATTGAATCTCCTTATATCATTGATTCCCAGAATCCCGTCGTAGGCCTTATCTCCGAGTGACATTAGCCAAAATCTTATCTCTCCCAGCTCAATGCCGTTTTCGTTACCAACTCTACAGGTTTTAACACGTGTAAGTGTCTGCTCTTGGCCTGTCACTGACACTATACGTAAAGTTTTAAGTGCATCGTCCCAATTCTCCTTCAAAACCTTGCACTTTTCAGAATCAATAATACTGACTTGGCTTCCCGTATCATATAACAGGTGCCACATATTGCCGTTAATATTAACCTTCACTATTGGCAGATTTCCATACGGATCTCCGCCATATGAACGTATGTTCACTATCTCGGCATTGTCAAGAGTATTGCGGTTGGCAAACATAGAAGACTGTCTTGAGCAACAATCACTAGCTATATGTCCTAATCTACACTCAGATGGACTCAGCCTGATTTCGCCCAACAATTTAGTCAGTTTTTCTATCTCACCTCTAAGATCTGTAATACACTGCTCATTTTCGTGCTTCATCCTGTTTACACTGGCACTAAGCATCTTCATCTCACTCTTAATGCTATTTATTTCTTCAACCCCTTCTACTGAACATACCCCTTTCATAAAGCTGCAACGGTGTTCTACACTATCCTCCGTGGCCATGACACTGACTGCTTTGTCTATTGATTTAGCCTCACTACGAACAATAGCCTCTCTATACTTGTCGAGCACATTTTCGAGGAAAATTTCGAACACTAAGCTATCGTCAAAACTGTACTCTACTTTATCTCTAATGGCCAGGAATCTTTCTTTAAAAACCATAGGACTTTCCCCAACTCTCTGCTTAAGACCTTCTATTAATTTAAGGCATTCCCTAATACCACGCGCTTTCTTAGGGTACAATATGTTCAGTTTACTAGCAATACTTTTGAAACTGCTATCGTTACGGATACCCATCTCCTCTAAGCTAAACCTAACTTCAGGGGATAGAGCCTCGAACATGAGCAGTGCTTTGACCTCAGGATCCCATTTGCCTACTCGAGCTTTAAGCTCGACTTCCCGAATGAAAGATTCGAGATTAACCCCATTAAACACTGACAGGTTAAGCATAGAGTTCACAAACATGATGGAGTACAAAAAATAGTAATAAACCACACAATCAAAGAAAAAAAAAACCCGCACGTAAAATTACAGGAATTTACACGTGCAAAACACCAGTAATCCTGGCAGGGCTCGCCAATGACAAAAGTTACTTTGTACGGGTATCACTCAAATACAATAAACTAGGGCCTACAGTAAGAGTAACTTAAACACAGAAAAAAACACGTGGACTCAAAAGTACAACACCAACAAAAAAGGTAAATAATAAATCACAATTTGTTAAATAAAATAAAAAACAGTACTTAGCTTTATTGCTGCTTAGGTAGGGATCGGACCGTGGTTACACAGGTATGCGCCGAGATTGCCAGACACGGATAAAGCACGCAGAGAACACTTTAAGTGTCTCCACACAAATCATCCACCACACTGGCCTCGACTCATACCATAGCCCACTTTATATACAAACATGGCCACATTCGTCCAATGAGAATGCGGGAGAGATTTGTTCACAAACAAACGAAAACATAAATTCTTTCCACTAAAACCTGAGATAAGATATGATAAGATTGCAAATATTTGTCAATATAATTTGACATACTGAAAGAAGAAAGCTTACAGGATCATTGGGATTCTTCAGGAAATTTTAAACCAGATAATGCCTTGATGACTTTTTCAAAGTTCAACAGAAATTCAACAGCTTCCAACAAACAACAGCAGCATCAACAATCCATTAAAGATCAAAAGAAGAACACACACTGTGGATATTGCAAGAAGAAAGGACATTGGTGGAAAGAATGCTATAAAAGAAAGGAAGAACAAAAAGGACAACAGCCAAGTTCTTCAGCCAGAGATGATAGCTGTGCTTTTTCAGCTGAGACAAGTGCCTTCCTCGCTGAAACAAAGGATTCCTGGATTGCAGATTCTGGAGCAACGGATCAGATGACTTTCAGAAGAGAATGGTTCTCTACGTTCGAAGAAATACCAGAAGGTGTTCATCCTGTGTGCCTTGGAGATGGAAAGAAGATCTATGCAAAAGGTAAGGGAAATATTGATATTCTCTCTTATGTTGATAGTCAGGAAATTAATGCAACTCTTTTGGATGTTCTCTATATACCTGAATTGGAGACCAATCTTTTTTCAATATCTGCTGCAACAAAACATGGTTTGACGCTCATTTTTAAAGGAAATCAGATAAAATTGACAAAAAATTCGAAAGTGCTAGTTACTGGAATAAAGGACAATTCAAATCTTCATAGAATTTTTATTAAAGCAAAGCAATCTTCACAAACTCATGTTGCTCAGTTAAGTCTAGATATATGGCATCAAAGAATGGGTCATGTGAATCCTATAAAATTAACCCAAATGTTTGAAAATAATGTTTTTGAAGAAAACATTAAAATTAGAGAAAAGCCTGATTCTTTACTATGTGAAGCATGCATCTATGGAAAACAAAATAGAAAAGTTTTTCACGCGTCAACAAGTCCAAATTCGACCTATCCAGGAGAGCTGATCTGTTCAGATGTTTGTGGACCAATGAGTAAAAGATCACCAGGTGGACCATTATATTTTGTATCATTCAAGGATGATTTTTCAAGATTTAGAGTGGCCTACTTCATTAGGCATAAATCAGATGTACTTGAGAAATTTAAAGAATTTGTAAAAATAGTTAGGACTGACACTGGAAATAAAATAAAAAGATTCAGAACAGATAATGGCACAGAATTCTTAAATAAGAATTTTTCTGATTATCTAAAATCTCTGGGAATTGTTCATGAACTCACTGCTCCATATACCCCAGAACAGAATGGAATTTCTCAAAGAGATAACAGAACAATAGTTGAATCAGCTAGATGCTTGTTACATGGAAGAAAAATGCCGCTTGAACTGTGGGCTGAAACCGTAAACACAGCAGTCTATCTCTTAAATAGATGTACTATTTAAGTATTAGAAAATTCTACACCTTATGAAATATGGTACAAGAGAAAACCCTCCATTTTACATTTGAAAACTTTTGGATGTAACGCTTATGTGCATACACCAAAAGATAACAGAAAGAAATTAGACAAAAAGAGTATTCGTACATTTTTTGTTGGATATACTGAAACTAACAAAAATTATAGAATGTGGGATCCTATTGCTAGAAAAATTATCATAAGCAGAGATGTAATATTTACTGAAGCTAATACATCAGAAAATATTCAGGATAACCAACAAGAGCAGGTAACTATATATAGTGAAGAAAGTGTTGATAGCACAAATACCAGTTCCAAACCATAAGAATCAGGTCGATACCCTCTCAGGAATAGAATCAGAGAAAAGGAACAATCATCAACCAACTGTACAAGAGCTATTTCATATGCTTGTTATGTCCATGACCAAGAACCATTGAACTATGAAGATGCAATTGTAGGACAAAACTCAAAAAAGTGGAAACTAGCTATAACGATGAATTCAATTCCTTGATGAAAAATCAAACATGGACTTATGTGACACTACCATCAGACAGAAAAGCTATTGCATGCAAGTGGGTATACAAAATAAATCAAAATGCAGGTGGATCAAATAAAATGTTTAAGGCTAGACTAGTTGCGAAAGGTTATTCACAAAAATCAGGACTTGATTATGGTGAAACTTTTTCTCCTGTAGTAAAATTCGATTCAATTAGAACAATCTTATCACTTTGTGCATCACTTGATATTGTTGGCTTCCGTAGGCGTCCTTACTGGGATAAAGAAAGAGGGGATTCCATTTAGTTATTTAATTATTATATATATTTATTAAGGAGCGACCCGCTCCAATACAAAAATTAGCAACAAACAAAAGCGAGTGTAATGGAACAAGAAAAACAAAGTCTCTGCCGCGTAGAGGTTGCGTCATCCCTCGCGAACCAATCGGAGAGCGCCATTCAGGTCTCGTCAAGGCCAGGCGGCTCCTACATTCGGCCATTCCTGTATTCCAATCGTCCTCGATTGAACTTTGCGTTACAGGAACGTCGTGGGCTGCGTCGGAGGGTGTATTCTTCGTCTGACTACTCGTCCGGACTTTCTTCTGTAGTCTGCTTAGTGGTTCTGCTTTCCTCGCGAAGTCCTTTACAAATCGTCTGAAGAAGTTCGTCAGTCCCAGAAAGCGTCGTATGTCGTGGACATTCTTGGGTTCTGGAAATTCTTCTATCGCCTTGATCTTTCTTGGGCCTGGCTTAAGTCCGCCTGTACTGATGACATACCCTAGGAACTCAACTTCCCTCCTTCCGAACTCACATTTAGAGGGTTTCAGCGTCAACTTTGCTGATCTTATTCTTTCAAGTACTTCCCTCAACCTTTCGATCATCTCCCGCCAATCCTTTGCCGGGATAATCACGTCGTCGAGATAGCAGAATGCCTTCTTGTTCAGCAGCGGACCTAGAACAGAGTGCATCAGTCTTTGGAATTCTGCTGGTGCGTTGGCGAGTCCAAAAATCATTCTTTCGAATTGACCTGTATCATCTGGGGTGATGAATGCTGTCTTTAGTTTTGCCTTATCAGTCAGTGGTATCTGCATATATCCATGCGCCAGATCCAGAGTGGTGAAGAATTTCGCATTCCGTAGGCCTTCCAGAAGGTCGTCTATCCTCGGTAAAGGGAATTTGTCCTTAACTGTTTGAATGTTGAGCCTCCTATAATCCACCACCAAACGATGATCTCCAGTTTTCTTTCTCACAAGTAGGACGGGACTAGCGTAGGGTGATCTAGTTTCCGTGACTATTCCATTGTCCTTCCACTCTCTGACAATCTCCCTGATTGCTTCGCGTTCACTTGCAGTCGTCTTGTACGGTCTCAGACAGACTGGCTTGCTTCCATCAACCTCCTTAATGTCCATCTTGGTGACATCGGTGCACCCTAATTCACCCATACCAAGAGCGAAACAGTCTCTATATTCATTCACTACGTCGAGGATTTCTTGTCTCTCTCTTTCGGAGTCAGAGAATGATTGATGTTGACGTCCTCAGGCACTATGGGGCGCTTTCGTTTCATTTGGTCCCGTCCTTCCCTCTTCTCTTCACCTTAGTCTGAAACGAATCCTCTGAAACGTCCAGGTTAACAACAATGCCATCAGGGCTCAGCAGTTCAACTCGACCTATACATTGGTTTTTCTTTACTCTCAAGTTGCCCTTGCCAACTGAGATGATGGGTACGGTCGTCTTTCCATCGACCACTTCCAATAGAGAATTGACACAGTCGTCTACTCCTGTGAACAATACGTAGCCGTCCCTTACCTCGTCTGTGATTGCACTTGCAAAGTTAATGCAGTCGCTCCCCAACTAAACAGTCTCGGTTGCTCTCAGTTCAACGCGACGCGACTTGATTTCTTCTTGCAGATTAGCAAACGGAAATTCGGTTGAATAGCCAATATGCAGTTCCTTACCGATTCTGGCGAAGGATACGTAGGGCAGATCTGTCCATGTTCTTCCAATTAGTAGGTCATAAGGTTGGGCATCATCGTTAACAATGAATACAGCGATTTCTTTTCCGACGACGCCATCAATCTCCAGGTCAACTGTCGTCTTCCCAACGGTCCTGGCAGCTGGTGCGGTCTGGTTACCGATGCCGTACAAACTAGTCGAGTCTGGTTCGATGTCGACGTTGATCCTCCTTGCGACCGATTCTCTTAATAGGCAACTGCTGCTCCCGGTGTCTATCATTGCTTTCACGGTCTCCTTGTTGTCGATCTTGGCGTCCTTCAAATATACATCTGGCGGGACAGTCTTCAGTCCTTCAACTTCCAGGTTGGCTACTTTTAGTCCTTCTTTGGGTCTTGTGCAATTTCTTTCCTTGTGCCCCGTTTGACCGCATCCTCGGCATGTCAACGTAGCCTTGGGTACTGGGCAGTCTCTGGCAATGTGTCCAAACTGATTGCAGTTGAAGCACTTCGGTTCTCCCTTGTCGTTTCTGATTGCACGGTTGACCATTCTCCTCGAGGTGTTAGGATACTTTTCACTGATTTCGTTCCTTGCAGCCTCTCTACTCGAAACATTCGTTCCTTGTTCAGTCTCTTTAACTTCGCTTCGGTTGGGAAATCTCGCAGATTTCTGCTGAAACGACGGTGGTGTGGTGTGTTTCGAATTCCAATGCGGAGGTCCCATCTCGGCGCGAACATTTTCGTACTCGTCCAGTTTATCCGCCAACACATCTGGGTTGTTTATCTTGGTCCAATCGTCATTGAGATGATTACGCAGCACATTTGGAACCTTTTTCTTTAGCTGGTTAGTGACGGACAAATCCTTTAGAGCGTCGAAATCTTCCACGTTCATTCCTTCGATCCATTCGTTGAAAAACCCTCGCAATTCTGAAGCGAAGTCTCTCCAGGAACCCTCTTGAGATTTATCGTGCTTCTCGAATTTTTGTCTGAACTGTTCGGGGCTCAACTTGTACCGTTTTAGGAGCAATCTTTTCACGAATCTATAATCGCCGCTTTGCTCTTCTGTCTCCCGAGCGATTAATTGCGTCATTTCGTAAGGTAGTAATCCTAGAAGACTGAACGCCCATTGGTCTTCATCCAACCCTAGTCGCTTTGCCTGTCGTTCGAAAAGAATTAGATAGAAACTCAAATCACTGTCCTTCGATTCGTACTTGGGCATCAGTTTACGTATCTCGCAATGTGCGTTATTACTGGTACCGCGAGACGGATCGCTGTTTCCATGCATAGTCTGGATGCGCAGCTTCTCGAGCTCGAATTCCATTTGTTCTTTTCGTTCCCGTTCTGCTCGTTCTGCTGTTTGTTCCATTCGCTCCCGTTCTGCTCGTTCTGTTTGTTCCATTCGCTCCCGTTCTGCTCGTTCTGTTTGTTCCATTCGCTCCCGTTCTGCTCGTTCTGTTTGTTCCCGTTCCTCGATCAGAGTCTCCAACAGTTGCTTTGCGAATTCTTCTTCGTAAGATTGACTATTCAGGATAAGGTGTTTTAAGTCGACGATCCTGCTCTCTGGCGGTACTACCTCGCCGAGTTCATACGCCAACTTGCTCAAATCGCATTTCTTTACTCTGGCTAAATAAGTCATATTTTTCAAAACAAGATAGAGTATAACAAAACAAAAATAATTAAATGAAACTAACTAAACCGGATACGTACTGTTTTGATTATTTCTCTAAACGGAATCAACTTTTCTTTAGTACTTTTGGGACAACACTTATATTGCGATACTTTGCGATAATACTTCTATTTGTTTCTTCAATTTACTTTAAAAATACTTTCTTTAGAATACTTTACTTTACTTTAAAATACTTTCTTTAAAATACTTCACTTTACTTTAAAATACTTCACTTTACTTTAAAATACTTTCTTTAAAATACTTTAAAATGGTAATACTTTAAAATGCTTTCAAATAAATGGTAGTAAGGTTACGTACATACCATTCGTGTGCTGCAGCTTCTTCTTTAGGTTAATCCAACATGGCGTCGCGCGTCCTTTGTTGCTGCTTGAACACTCCAGCAATTCTTCTTTTTTTAGGGTTATCCCACTTCTGAAATTCTGTTGGCTTCCGTAGGCGTCCTTACTGGGATAAAGAAAGAGGGGATTCCATTTAGTTATTTAATTATTATATATATGTGATGATTTAAGACCATGGAATTGTTGTAAATAGTCTAGATATCTACTACCACATGTTCCACCCCATGACTGTATATAACTTCTTATGTACTGCAAATAGAAAGCCTCAACTAACATCAATCTGTACCGCGTAAGAATCTAATAAAGTATAGCAACTGTACAGATAGAAGGAATGGAGACTAACAGGAGAAAATTAAGGTTAAAACTAATCAGGCTTAGGTGAGAGTAGAAGTAAGGCCTAACAAAGAGGCTTAAAGCCAGCACCACTATTAATAAATTTATAGTCAATTTTATGAATCGCGGAAATCATAAAAGTCGAGTTTAACGGCCAGTATTTCCTGGGCAAGGCCGGATATATCTTCCGTCAAAGGCAGCAGCAAAGACCAATTAGAAGACAATACCTAAGTAGGTCAACCAATAGCCAACGGCCACGTGACATAGTCCCACCAATTAGGAAAGAATCACCTAAATAGGTCAACCAATAGAAAACGGTCATGTGACAGCTTCCTACCAATTAGAAAGAAGAAAGGTCTTGGTGTTAAATCGAGAACCTAGGTTAGGCAGTCTGCGCTTGGATCCCAACGGTAACACTTGCTCTAAAGATCTCTCTCTCTCCACTCATCCCATTCCTTCTTGACGTCAGACGCTTCTTAGTGGAATCTCTGTTTGTTTATTTCACCTTTGGCCCAGCTGTGTCGCCTTCCACCACGACTGCACGGTAGAGTTGACATCGAGGGTCGTCTAGCATCAGGTAACACTGGTCCCAGAGGTCCCAAGATATCACAGACTCCCCCGTCCGAAGAGTCGACAGAATAGTGGACGCCAAGGTACAAGTAAGCAAATAGACCACTGTCTGTACAGAAAGATGGAACAGGGAAGAGAGGAGGATTCAAAGGAGCCCATGAAGACCGATCCCGACTACGAAAGTGGCGAAAACACCACTTTTCCAAAGAAAGAAACCACCCTCGGTAGGACGCAGGAAATCGCCCCCAGCCAGCAGGACGCCGCGCCCCCGCCGCCGGTATCAGATGTCCTGGGGAGGTTGACGACGACGCTACATCAGCTTTCTGCCGTGACCGGACTATCGCGAAATGTGGAGCTACCGCGCTACAATGGTTCGTACGAGGCGCAGAGCTTCTTCACCAACTACGACGCCCAAGCAGATCGGGCCCAACTACAATACTCTACAAGACTGAGAAAGCCACCAAACCTCCTGCAAGCACCCCTCCGAGTTACCAACACGCGAGCGTATGTTACCTGCTCCCCCGACCATCTCTAAACCACGAGCCCAGCGCAAGCAGTGAACCCTTAACTGTCCCAAGGAACCTCCAACCATGGCACAAGACCAGGACTGTTCTGACATACAAGACAGCACAACAGTAGGTTCCTCCTTCTATAACTTTTGTTGAACTATTGCTCGTTCGAGCTGAACTGTCCAATAATGTAAACCTACCTCTACTATTTGATACAGGAGCATCTATCGCTATAATTAGTCGGAATACTTTTAAAATAATAGAAACCAGTTTGCAAAAGAAAATACCTGTCCATCCATTTAACATAACTATTAACGCCATATCTAACAATGTTTTCACCATAGGTTATATCTTTTTAAACGTAAAAATAGTTAACATAACGCAAAACCTAAAATTCCATATCCTAGATACACCCTTGACTTTTGGCATTTTATCCCTAAATTCCATAAAACGATTTCTACTAATTATAAACTGTCCTCAGCTACTCCTGTATCAATATAATGTACTTCTACCAACTACCTTGTACCAATTCACTTCGTGCAAGCAACACGTGTCCCATGGACAGGTTAATACAACTGTCCCATTTACTAAATTTTCCCCTCCTGGAACGGGTTGCTCACACGTGGTGAACTCCAACACTCGTATTTGGTCTTATTGTAATGTTCCTAATCCCATTTTCAACGCCCCTATGTCCTTTTCTTTCGTATCTTTGGACAGAAGTAACCTAAGTCACAGCCTTCCAAAACTATTCCAATCTTCTAACATAGCTACACTCCCTCGTACCTTCCTTGTACCTGCATATTTAATCATCGACAAATCTCTCTCAACAAAATAAACAACACCCTCTCACATCACGTTTTCCAATTGACAACAATTTTAATGCGCGACTTAACACCCAAATCCAATTTCGAACCACACAAGCTCCATAACGTCGCCCTACTAAACACACACACAAAAAAAATCACATTAAACGTGCCATATCCACTAATAATATAAAAATTATCGATATGTTCGTACAACCAGCACCCATGACTTTAGTAAATTTGTTATTCATAGTAAAACAGGTTAGATTTTGTACCAAACAAAGACTTCACGTGACACCTTTTCATTTACAATTTTTTCGCTTCGTGTCACAGAGCTACACCACAAAACTCTTTAACTTTTCAGGCCAAAGACGCCTTCATCACGCCTGTGACACATTTAAACACACATTGTTCACGTCGATAGTCGCAATTTCACTCAATTCTAACCTGATATCATTGAATAACATTTTTACTAAGTCCGCCAAAAACCATTCGATTTAATATCAACAGATACAATATCCGAATTTTCGAAATACAAACACAAATCTAACACATGCTTGAACACGGCATAATTACAACCTCTGTATCTCCCTATGTCAATCCCATAACGCTTGTCACCAAACGTGACAAATCAAAACGCTTTTGCGTTTGCAATTATAGAAATAATATCTCCGAATGTAGTCCGAATTAACAAATCCAATAAGTTGGAAGAAAGCAAGCAGCCCCGCAAAGAGCCCCTGCCCTAATTACACATCCGTCGTGACCCCCCGGAATTCGCTAATAATAAATTCGAGGGGAGATGGACAAACAAACAGCCGACATCTTGTTACGGCCCGTCGCCACCCCGATGTCACTCTAATGGATTTTCGCTACCTATTAAATTAAATATTAGTGCGTACCTTTTACTATATATCGTTCTAATCCCTAACCCATTATTCTACTCCAATATCCCGTTTAGCTACTAATAACTTGCTTAACACGTTATTTAACATTTACTAACAAATCTGTTCACTAACATTCTCTCGCCCTCGATTAACTTGTCAACTTAACATCGACACTTAGATCCAAGGACAAATTTTACCTAAAAATCACACACACCCACACATGTTTAAAAAAAAAAAAAAACAACAACAACAACCCTTTATCGGTTAGAATAGATCGCCGTGTTTCTCCTGCACACACAGAATAAATGCCGCTTTAGGAAGAATCACGTTTTCACCTAAACGTGGCGCAGAGAACAAAAAATCGACAACATTAGGACTCAGTGAGTTTCACAGTTAGAAACAATGTGATCCACGAGTCGCGTCAAACATAAAACAAATTCGATAAGTTAGATCAACTCATGCCAACAAGACCAAAGATATCGCGATCGAGGACAATTTAAAGCTCTCTCTACCCATCCTAAAAAAAAAAAAAAAAACAGGAACATTACGTTTGGCCTACAACTTTCCATTCTTTCACGATATATAATTTCTATGTATAATCTTACTTGCTCTTCTTTCTCGATGAACATTTTTTTAAATTTTCATTTTAATATCTTGCATATAATCATTATATAGCTCTTATATTTTATTTACCTCACCAATCAGTTTAGATGAGTGTCATTTTATTTTATTTTTCTTTACCAAAACTTATTTACTTTTGCTTTATGACTATTTTATAATCAACTTTATATTTAATCTTTCATATCTAATAATCTCAAGTTATATTTCATGCTTATATGACTAATTTGCATTTGTCATTTTATATTTTCTCTCACTTTATAAATTCGATGTTATTTACATTGTTTCATCTTCCGCTACCATGTTCAATGCTATCGAGTACATTATTGCTTATTTTTTTCATTTAATATTTTCACTTTCTATTACCCCTTATATACTGCTATAGTGTGTAATCTTTGTATTATGTCATCACTATTTTTACTTTTTTTTTAAATATTACTTTGCATTTAACTTCGCAATTCTATTTTCGATTTTTCAAATCCTTTAACGCTATATGCAAAGCCTTAATTTCGCAATTTCATATCTCAATGATATATTATTTTATAATCAAACTAAAAATCATGATTTAAAAACAGGGCAATCTTCAATAACCGCTTAAACAACCACTTTAAAGGTTACTTCTTAATATATACTAACCCTTTTCCGCAGGAACTTTTAACTCCTTCGCAGGCTAGACTTGACCTACTTTGATTTCGTAATTAACAATATTGTCACACCGTCCCCCAGACTTACCTATCCCTACTTCTGGCTTGGATACGTGCAAATTGTATTTTTTTTTATATATTCCAGGGCACTCTCATGCCACACGCTGGCACATTTTTTTTTTATTTTACTCTTTTTCTCGCTAAGCCCCTGACGACTCCAATTAAAACTTTGATTTCTGGTCACTGATCTTCGCCCTCATTTATCCTGCATGCGTACGTCTTAACGACTAATTACTAAAACCCATAACAATCACCCTTATCTTACTTTTCGATTGTGGTACTGTAACTTTATTCGGTCCTTAAATTTACATGTGAAACATGGCCTAGGTTTTCCGCGCCGTGCACATTAAATGGTTTGGGACTTGAGTCAAAGTGACATTGCCTCAACCAAGTAATAACTAACCCCTCAACCCTTTCTAACGCCCATCACGAAGAGATCATGATTTACCCATCCAATCATTTATATTTTTACCTATCATCATTATATGTTCTCTATTAAATTTTTATTCCTATTTTTATTTTTACTTGTATGTCTAGTATTAGTTGTTTATGCTTTATTATCTCTTATGGATATACAGAAATCAACCCCATGTTATATACCAACTCATTTCAATTGATTTTTAAAAATTACTTCCTTAATAACAGTCTTCCTATTCCGCTCTCTTAAATCCCTCCATATGAACCCTCTCACATCCGGGGCCATCTGTGATGATTTAAGACCATGGAATTGTTGTAAATAGTCTAGATATCTACTACCACATGTTCCACCCCATGACTGTATATAACTTCTTATGTACTGCAAATAGAAAGCCTCAACTAACATCAATCTGTACCGCGTAAGAATCTAATAAAGTATAGCAACTGTGCAGATAGAAGGAATGGAGACTAACAGGAGAAAATTAAGGTTAAAACTAATCAGGCTTAGGTGAGAGTAGAAGTAAGGCCTAACAAAGAGGCTTAAAGCCAGCACCACTATTAATAAATTTATAGTCAATTTTATGAATCGCGGAAATCATAAAAGTCGAGTTTAACGGCCAGTATTTCCTGGGCAAGGCCGGATATATCTTCCGTCAAAGGCAGCAGCAAAGACCAATTAGAAGACAATACCTAAGTAGGTCAACCAATAGCCAACGGCCACGTGACATAGTCCCACCAATTAGGAAAGAATCACCTAAATAGGTCAACCAATAGAAAACGGTCATGTGACAGCTTCCTACCAATTAGAAAGAAGAAAGGTCTTGGTGTTAAATCGAGAACCTAGGTTAGGCAGTCTGCGCTTGGATCCCAACGGTAACACTTGCTCTAAAGATCTCTCTCTCCACTCATCCCATTCCTTCTTGACGTCAGACGCTTCTTAGTGGAATCTCTGTTTGTTTATTTCACCTTTGGCCCAGCTGTGTCGCCTTCCACCACGACTGCACGGTAGAGTTGACATCGAGGGTCGTCTAGCATCAGGTAACACTGGTCCCAAGATATCACATATATTTATTAAGGAGCGACCCGCTCCAATATAAAAATTAGCAACAAACAAAAGCGAGTGTAATGGAACAAGGAAAACAAAGACGCTGCCGCGTAGAGGTTGCGTCATCCCTCGCGAGCCAATCGGAGAGCGCCATTCAGGTCTCGTCAAGGCCAGGCGGCTCCTACAATATGGAAATGATTCAATTAGATGTAAAATCTGCCTTCTTGAATGGTGATTTGGAAGAAGAACTTTACGTGGAACAACCCCAAGGTTATGAAACCCCAGATTTTCCAAATCATGTTTGCTCTTTTCAGAAAAGCATCTATGGTCTTAAGCAATCCCCCAGAATGTGGAACAAAAAATTTCATGAGTTTTTAATTAAGTTTGATCTCAAACCTAGCATATCAGATTCATGTGTCTATACAATGAAATGTAAACAGGCTTACATATTACTTGCAATATATGTAGATGATTGCTTAATCTGCAGTGTAAATAAACAACATTTAGATGATATAGTACAGTACTTAAATTCCAATTTTGAAATAAAAACTTTTACTGCCGATTATTTCCTTGGTCTACAAATATATCGAGATAGAACAACTAAAATGTTATTTCTACATCAAGCCTCATACATTGAAAGAACACTTGAACATTACAACCTTCTTGAAATTAAGTTACAATCTGTACCTTCTGATCCTTACTCAAAACTAACAAAAGAGATGTGCCCAAAGGATAATCAGGAAATTGAAGAAATGAACAAGATTCCATACAGACAGACAATTGGTAGTTTAATGTACCTCATGACTGGAACTAGACCTGATATTGCCTACGCAGTCAGCAGGGTTAGCCAATTTATGAACAACCCAGGACCTTCACATTGGACCGCAGTAAAAAAAAATATTTGGATACTTAAAAGCTACGAAAAACATCGGTATTTGTTTTGGTGGGAGTTCCTGCACTACATCTCTGATAGGTTTTTCCGATGCTGATTTTGCTGGAGACCTAGACACAAGAAAATCAACCACCGGATATGTGTTCATGTTGAATAATGGACCTATTTCTTGGTGCAGTCAAAAACAGAATTGTGTGTCTCTGTCAACAACAGAATCTGAATATATTGCGGCTTCTAAAGCAACGAAAGAAGCAATTTGGCTGAGACAACTTCTACGCGAGCTACATCAAGAACAAGTAAAGCCTTCAACAATTTTTTGCGACAATCGAAGCTGCATAAGACTTGTTCACAACCCAGAATACCACAAAAGAACTAAACATATTGATATTCCGTATCAATTTATCAGAGATCATTTTCAAAAACATGCAATTGACATTCTTTATGTCTGCTCCAATGATCAAGCTGCAGACATATTTACGAAAGCTCTACCTCCAGAAAGGTATAGAAGACTAAGAAGCCAACTTGGACTGTTTGAAACAACAAAGTGCTTGTTAGGTGGGAGTATTGAGGAGTAACGTCGCACGTCGGCTGTTGCTTAGCAACGCCACCTTCCCCCAGACATCACGTGACCTGGCGCCACTCCGACCGGCCGTACCTGTATAAGTTTCAGTTTGCTTTTGTTGTTTGCCCCTACGCTTGCCTTTTTTGACTCTTTGTTCCTTGTCATCTTAATATAATATTATTGTTAATTAAACATACTTTCTGAGATCCAGCCTCTGATTATCTTACAAACATATATATATATGTGGCAATATAGTGGTAATAATGTGGTGAGGAGAGAAATAATCACACGACGAGTTGGAAAAGGAATCTGGAAGCCATCCGAGAAAGAGAGGTAGCGCAAAGGGCTGTCCGCTGAACGACTGCCCGTCTTGTGTGGTCCCCCCCCCCCCCCCCCCCGACTACTGTCCCCAGGTGTTGACGGGCGGGTCCCTTTTTCCGCCCCTTTGGAATGTCGTGATGGTTCAAAATGGCCGTAACTTAGTTGTCTTCTATCGACTACGTCTCTCTCTCTTTCTGGTCAACTGCAGATTTACTTTATTATTCCTGTAAGAGCATATATTATGACATATGGCCCCCGTTGAAGAAGGCTGAACATGGTTTAAGTATATTTAAAGCTGGAGAAGCCAGGAATAGAAAAAAATAATTTTACAGTTGAAATTAGTTAAGGTAATGGTGACATAGTTTTATGTAAATAAAATATTGTATAGTACAGAAGTAAATATTATTTACAAACAGTTTTACAACACCGGAGAGTTTGACATTTAAGGAAATCTTTGAAAATATCAAGGTTATAAAAGGCTATATACAACAAAATCTAATGTACTATAAGGGAAATGTTATTGAGGAGTGTGAACAAGGGGAAGGAGAGTCACATACATATGATGGAATTCTGAAGATCCTTAAGACTGGGGAACTCTACACTTTAAGATATTTTTCAGGCGGACATGGCAAGGGGAAACTTGTCATGGGCTTTCTATGCTATAAGTGTAGAGTACGAGAAATGAGGTTGAGGTTGGCAATTGTGTGAGCTCAGGACTGAGGTAAATATAAAACTACATACAATGTTAGAACCTTGGCGAACAGGGCGAGGGGAAACTTGCCCTGGGCCATTCTATCTTATCCATACAGTTACTTGTGTAGCGAGTCCTAGGGGAAAAATCCCGTGTGTAGGTGAGGAAGTCGAATGGACTTATATTTAATCGGAGGAAAGTATGCGCGCACAGTGCCAAAAATTGGGACGAGGACTGCGTTGTCCATTACAAGTGACAAGCTGCTCGGACACGAGGTGTTTGAACCGTCGTGGGAGCTTGTGCAAGGCGATGATTTCGCGGTGGGTTGAACGTAAAACCCATGTCTGCGCGAAATGATGACGGACCGGACAGAATCAGCGACGATGTTTAACGTACCTCCGTGGGAAATATCGGAGGTAGGCTATATCGTGCTGGTTTGAACAAGGGACAAACATAAATTTGAAGACAGGGTCCGTGTGGCGAATGTGTGGCGCGAGAAGAAGAAGCGAACTGTGTCGCTCGATGCAGATTGTTCAAGTGCGAACAAAGAGGAGTTGATAAATATCTAGCAGTTAGTCAATCTGCATCCTGTGACGAACACACCATTGGCTAGATGGTGTGGGTCGGTGGATATGCTAGAGATAAACTACGAAATATATTTAATTTTCGAAGATAAAATAATTATTTAGATACTACTGGGTTCGTAAAGTCTCGTTGTCAGGTTAGTAATTGGTAAAGATTTCAGGGGATAAGTGGTTCAAATATCTTTGATCATCTTGATTGTAAGTGTAGTCATGTTGCTTTCGTGAGTTAATAGCCGTTTTAGTATGGATTAGAGTGTGATTGAAGTGTTTATATGGGAAATTGAAGGTATTTTTAGGTTGGTCTCGATCATTTACGGGCGGTGAAATAAATTGTTCGTTTTCCGTATAGTGTTTTAATTTGTTGACATGAATTGTATCTGTCTCACGACTTAGAGGTCGGTTGGAGCGGTTGATCCGTACGATTTGAGGGGAAATTATCTCCAGTATTTCATAAGGTCCTGAGAAGAAAGGTGCCAGTTTACTGGTATCTGGATGGTGGTATGTTTTTGCCAAAACGAGATCGCCTACTTCAAAATCGGAAGCTCTATGTGTTTGGTCGAATCTCGCTTTGTCGCGTAAGTGTCGTTCGTGTGTCCTTTGATAGCCCAATTCTCTGGCGTCGTCGATTTTTGGGTAGTTTTGTACATGCTCGGATAGTTGTAGCGGGAAACTACCTAACAAAAGGTATGACGGTGGAAACCCGGTCACAGAATGTGGGGTATGGTTATAAGCCTGAAGGACCTGAGGTAGTAGTTTGGTCCAGGCCGTCTTAGGTTGTTGGAGGCGCAACAGTTTAAGTTTGCCAGTAATCGTGGCGTTTAGTCGTTCATTTAATCCGTTGGCCTGAGGGTTGTTGCTTGTCGTGAGAAGTTGGCTAATGTTATGTCTAATCAAAAATCTACGAAATTTCGGAGAGGTGAAGGCAGGAGCTCTATCCGTCAAAAGTCGTTTAGGAGAACCAAACTGCATCACCTTTTTAATCACTTGGGTATAGGTGAGAATGCTGGTGGACCGTGATGGAAATGCCCACGCGTACCGTGTGGCATGGTCCACTACGACATGTAAGAAGGCCTGAGAATTTCCATATTTCGCGAATCCAGAAATAGTATCTAGTGACACTAGTTCGTACGGCAGGACCACTGGGGGAAGTTGTCCCAATTCTCCGTAGATAGGTCCTTTTGGTGGTTTGACTAATTGGCATACTGAACAGGTTCTTACATGTGTCCTGATGTCATTTGTCATGCCGTCCCAATAGTATTGGGCTGCGATCAATCTGGTCATCTGCGAAATGCCGGGGTGATTGAAATCGCGATGGGCTCGTTGTAGTAGGGTGCCACGGAGTGATGGTGGAACAATTATTTTAGTGACACCCCGTCGTGTGATAGTCATAAGGTCCTTGTCATTGAGGATATACCTTGTGTCCCTCCGTAATTCGCCCTGATGATCTTTTATTTGACCTGTGGATAGGAATCCGCAGAAAGGGTTACGGGAGAGTAGGTCCGCCTCGTACTGACGCGAGCCCTTGAGGTATTTGACCTCATAGTCGTAAGCTGAGAGTCGAAGGCTCCAACGAAAGAGGCGTCCGGTGGGGTCTTTTATGGTCTTTAGCCATTGTAAGGCGTCATCCGAGTAGATGACAAACCTTGTACCTAGGAGGTACACTCGGAATTTGTCAACGCACTCTACAATGGCTAAGCACTCCAGTTCAGATATAGTGTAATTGCGCTCATAGGAACGCAACTCGCGACTGTAATATTGTACAGGGTAGATGTTACCGTCAGGATGTACTTGTTTGAGTACACCTGCGATGCCCTGCGTGGAAGCGTCGCAATAGACCTGGCATGGGAGCCCTTCTTGAAATAGATGTAACACAGGTTGTGTTGCGAGGTGTTGCTTCAATTTATCAAAGGCTTGTTGACAATTCGGGCTCCAAAGCCATTTGGCGTTCTTTTTTAGTGATTGATTTAAGGGGTGGCGAAGTCTAGCATATTCTGGGATGAATTTATGATATACGTTGACGGCTCCTAAAAATGATTGTAGGGTTTTAATGTTGATAGGAGTTCTAATAGCGTTGATGATTTCGGTATTTTTAATATTAGGTGTGTAAGTCCCTGCGGTGATGTGGTAGCCGAGAAAATCTATTTCATTTTGATAAAAATTACATTTTTTAAGGTTAAGTTGGAGATTTTCCTCTAAACAGAATTTAAAGAAAAGTCGAAGGTGCGTAAGGTGTTGTTCTGAGGAGTCAGAAAAAATAACGAAGTCATCATAATAGTGGGCTATGAAAGAGAGGTGGTGTTTGTGGATCAACTGGTTAATCACACGTTCGAAAATTTGGGGTGCTGATTTGAATCCAAAGGGTAAGCGTTTGAAATTATATTTCCCTTGTTGAGTCACGAAAGAGAGTATTGGTTGACTCTCCTCCGCGATGGGGATTAGATAGTAGGCATTGCTTATGTCAACGGTGCTAAATACTCTGGCTTTCGACAGGTTATCCAGTACCGTTTCTATCAATGGCAAAGGATGCAAATCCGAGGGTACTAGTTCGTTCACGCGACGGAAGTCAATGCAGAGACGCATGGTGTCATTGCGTTTGCGAACGAGTGTCACAGGAGAGGAATATGGGCTAGAGGAGGGGGTGATTATGTCATGTTTTAGAAGTTGAGATATCTGGTCCTGAATTTCCTTCTGGTAGGCATAGGGAGTTCGGTATGGTCGGAGGGAAATAACCTTATCGGAAATAATTTTGAGTTTTACAGGGGTTATGTTGAGTGGTAATACATTGAATTTTTTTATGGGGAAAATATCTTTAAAAGAATACAATAATTGCTGATAAGGGATAGTCAGTTCTGGGCGTTGTTCAATAAATTCTTTAATCATTAATTCTCTAGAGGCGCATGGGCTGGTAGGAAGGTTATTAAGGTTGTAAGGGTGAGAGGGGCATTCAGGGGAAGGTTGATAAATATTACTCAGGGTTGTTTGTAAGTAAGGCTCACGTGGAGGTTGAAAATCGTCAACGCCTAAGTTTACCAAGTGAATTATGGGTCGTTTAGGGTTAGAAGTTATTATTCGCGAGCCGTGCTTACAAGTGGGAAGGTCACATACAAAATGGTACAAATGTTTAGGTACTGGAACACTATTTTGAAGTATCAATTGATTATGAAAATCTATTGTTAATCTTAAGAATTGCATAACATGAATAGATAGGATACCATGTTCAAGGGGTGAATTTAAAATATAAAATGTTTCGTTAAAATTAAAATTATTAAATTGTATTGGTAAGGTAACTAATCCGATTGGTTTGGCATGACTAGATATAGTACGGATAATAACATCATTGTTAATAGGGGTGAAACAAATGAAACTATTAACATTTTTAATATATTCAAATTGGTTTAAACTAATTATGGAAACATTGGCTCCAGAGTCAATTAGGAATGGCATCTTTAAAGAATGAATGATAGGGGTTAAAATAATTGCACTTACAGGCGTATGCTGGTTTAGGGTGCAGGTAGGTTCATTGAGCTTCGGAGGAGTTCTGCTGCCGAAGCTGGCATTACTTGGTTTCTCCCGAGCTCGTCGTTGCTGTGGTCTCGTAGACACCTGCAGGCCCAGTCGATCCTTGGGGTTGCTCGACGCTGTGGACCGCAGGTGTAAAGGTCCGAAAAGTCCGCTGGTAGGGCCCTCGCTGCTGACACTGCGCGTGCCAGTGTTGTCCGCCACAGTAACAGCAAGGATATGGTGGGGTCTTGTCCACGGTGATGGAAGGTGCTCTGCTCTGGCGCGGTGATCGCTGTTGGGCAGCTTTAGTGCTGGTGTTATCCCCTTCGTAGGTCAGCTGTTGGGCTAAGCGCAACCATTCTTCTGGTCCCGAGGTTTGTGCCATCTTCAAAAGGTTGCCATAGTTACGTGGCACACCGTTGGATAGTGCTTGCACGATGGCACTCTTAGGGAGGTTGATCGCCAATCCTATTCGGACTTTGTTCTTGTAGTAGGTCTCGATCTCGGCCATCGATGTGCATTTAAGTTCATAGAACTCTTGAAGAGTGAAGCTAGGGCGTCGGGGATAGACGGCGCAGAGTGACTCCTTGACCTCTTCATAAGTCTTATTGAGTAGGGCTAAGTCTTGTGCAATTTTGCGAGGTTCGCCCCTGAGTGATGATAGAGCCTTTCGAGCTTGGCGTGTTGGCTCTAAGTTGTGGAAGTTCGGCTGAGACTCAAGTTGTGAGAAGAAGTGTGCGGCAGGTTCATCTCCGTCGTAGGTGATTGCTTCTTCAGACTCACGGTTTAAAAGTTGGTCGAGACAGAGGGTGAGAGTTCGAAGGGAAGCGGCTACAGTAGAGTCGGTCGTTGGTTCTTGTGGAACTTGGTTGTGGGTTTGTTCGATCATCGTGGTATTGCTTCTTGTTTTCTTCATACTCTGGTATATGAGGGATTTGTTTCCCGCACAGGTTCGAATCCTGTCGACTTTCAATGTGGCAATATAGTGGTAATAATGTGGTGAGGAGAGAAATAATCACACGACGAGTTGGAAAAGGAATCTGGAAGCCATCCGAGAAAGAGAGGTAGCGCAAAGGGCTGTCCGCTGAACGACTGCCCGTCTTGTGTGGTCCCCCCCCCCGTCTACTGTCCCCAGGTGTTGACGGGCGGGTCCCTTTTTCCGCCCCTTTGGAATGTCGTGATGGTTCAAAATGGCCGTAACTTAGTTGTTTTCTATCGACTACGTCTCTCTCTCTCTCTGGTCAACTGCAGATTTACTTTATTATTCCTGTAAGAGCATATATTATGACATATACATATTTATTGCTAGCTATATATCACTCCTGTATATGATGTGTAGCTGAAGCCATGGTGGCCAAGTCAACAGCTGCTGCAACCATCATCAAATTGTTCATGTAGACACAGTGTGGTTGATGTGGACGATCTCCCAGAACGTTCGTTGTCAGCGGTCTCTTGCCGACCCTCCTTGAAGCGCTTGTACCACTCGAAAACTCATCTTCGGCTCATGACAGCATCCCCGTAGGCTGTTTGCAACATTCAAAAAATTCCGGCACCCTTGAATCCGTTTTTCACACAGAACTTGATGCAAATTCTTTGGTCCTCCATTTCGGTGACTAACGAAATCGAAGCAAGGGCAAAATGGCTTCATTTTGAACAGCCGCTGCTCGCGCTGTTGTGGCGCGTGATTTTTGAAAATTGGCAGCTTTCCAAGCCAAGGGCGACGCTTGTGTTTGCCACAAATCGGGGGAAAATATATTGAGTTTTCAGAATTTTATGAGCAAAGTGTCGAAACTTTTTGATCAGAGTATTATACTTTCAGATAAAATCGGGTAAAACTTGAATGTTGCTCAGGTTATTTAGGTAGTGTATTTGATAAACAAGGAAGTCAGTGGAAGGATGGTCTAAACCGTTGGTTTTCGACCACTACAACCCGGGTTCAATTCCAACATTGGGCACTTTTTCTGATTAATAAAAAATGCTCCAATGGCCCCCAATTCTTGCAAAAGTCCAAACCCACCAGCGAGTACAAGTAACGAAATGGGGCTCTGGCACATTTGTAAGTGCAAAGTCAAACTGCTTTTCACATGTGTAGATATGTGGTGCACTTACAGTAAAAGCAGGCGCCTACTTCTACCCACCTTGATTATCATCATGGCCTGTACCACGTATACTAGGGATTAGAAAAAAAATTTGATAAACAAAAATTAATTTCAGTTCTTCAGTCATGTTCTCACCAACCATATTCTCCTCATAATGACAGACATAATGTGTGACTACAAGGTAATAAGACCAAATAAATGAATAGTGGATGACATTTTGGTAACCATCATCAGACAAATGGTAACAATGCTGTTAACAAAATGTCACACACTATTTATTTGAAAGATGGTTTTCGGAAAAAGAACCTCTGACTAATAAATACACATAATTAGACTACCCATGCTGCGCAATGTTTCAAAAATAAATCAATACTTACAATAAATGCAGTATGGAAAATTCTGATTAAATCAAAGACAACCTCAATAAGAACAGCAATAAAACTACTGGACTCAATGTAATATCCTCTCTTCTATATACAGCACCAATTTGGACAATTAACCAATAAAGATAGTGGATCAAATCCAGAATATTTTCTTGCACCCATTCCTGAAATTACCAAAATATACACCTGGATTCATACTAAGAGCCGAATGCGGAAGAGTATCTCTAGAAGTGGTGGAACTGATCCTAAGATTTTGGTTGCTAGTGATGAAGATGGAGGAGAGTTGATTACCATCTTACCTCTGGAGAGATCCAACAGAATATATAACTTAATTTTGTATGTTCAAATATTCTAGATAAGAATGGATTTTCATATTTGAAAATCCGTACGACTAATACAAAATGAAATCCCAAAAATAATTCTAACTACAATAGAATAATCTAGTAAAAGGATAGTGACCAAATTTCAACTTCCATTCATAAAAGAAAATAAGACCTAATCTAAATAATTTATTAGTGTGCGACGTTTTGGCAACAACATTGTCACCGAAACGTCACACACTAATAAATTATTTGGATTAGGTCTTATTTTCTTTTATTATATTCTATATTCCAAATTGTGCTTTATCAATTTCCATTCACTTTAGTCACTTTAAATATCTAAATAATTCAATAATAACTGAAACTAATATACCGAAAATAATACTACACTTCCGCTGAAAATTTAATGTTTCATAGCACAACTAAGACTTTTCTGGATATTTTTTTCTTGAAAATTGTTCAAAACGATGCAAATCTGATTGCCCCACAACTTGTGATTTTTACAAATGTATAATACAAGATGATATTAGACACCTAATGCTCTCTCATGATGAAATACAGAGAAGAATTGCTGGGTGATTCCCTTATACCCAAATCCGACTCTCAACAAATGTACAACTGGCAAAAAACTGCACTGGCTGACCTAAGCTTTACTTTTAAATATTTTAAATTTTATAAAGCTGCGAATGATAATCAAAATACAGTATAACCTTGTTAATTCGACACACCCCAATTCGACACTCGGCGATAATTCGACCATGTTACGATGCCCCGACCTCCGGCCTATCAAATAACAAACCGTAATTCGACAGTATCGATAATACGACAGTTCCGATAGTTCGACCATTTTAAAATTCGAATTTCGACAGTTGAATGTTATTTTACAAACAAATTGACCGCTAAAAGGTATGACGGCGGCGAGCGGCGGGCGCCGATAGAATCGCGCATGCGCACTTTTGGTTTCTGGTTAGTTTAAGTTTCACTTTGCAGTGCCGTTGCGCAATTTCGCGGATGTTATTGTTTTTGTTTTTTTTTTACGCGGGAATTTCGGCATCGTGCGCTAACTAATAATATTTTTTTTTAACATTAAATATTTTAGCGCTATTTTAAAATTTATAAATAATTTCTTTTTAAATAAATAAATCTTTATAAAATGATCCAACAATGATTATGATAACATTTTAATTCAATATTCTGTGTCAATTTAAATAAATGAGTGGGGCAAGAATGTCAGGTTCTGCCAAAAAAAATGGAAACGTAGTCAGTATCACCAGCTCACTTATGTGGAAAAAATGAAAATTATAGAAGAAATAGAACAAGGAAAATCACATAGTCGTGTTTCCAGAGAGAGAAATATTCCACGGTCCACCATTAGCACAATTTTAAAAAATAAATTCGCCATAAAATCTGCTTTTTTAAAATCTAATTTTAGCTCTACCTTGAAACGTGATCGTGACAGGGAATTCCCAGAGATTGAAGAAGCCCTGTTTAGGTGGATAAGGCAGACCATGAAACTTGCCCTAAATGGCAATATCTTAAAAGAAAAGGCTATACTCTTGGCCTTGAAAATGGGTCAAGATATTTTTTAAGCTAGCAATGGCTGGCTAGAAAAGTTTAAGGCCAGAAGGAATATTGCTTTTAAACGACTTCATGGAGAAGCTGGAAGTGTGGATGCCAATAGTGTAGCCACTTGGTGAGATAATTCCTTCAATTTTAGCTAAATACAGCCCACAGGACATTTTCAATGCAGATTAAACAGGGTTATTTTATAAACTTTTGCCTAATCAAACAATGACTATCAGAGGTGAGATATGTGAAGGGGGTAAGAAGTCTAAAGAGAGAATTACAGTGTTGGTATGCTGGAAAAACGGCCTTTACTTTATATTGGGAAATATAGAAGACCACGATGCTTCCATGGCATGAATATTCCCTCAAATTATCATTTTAATAAAAAAGCCTAGATGACTGGAGTAATTTTTACAGATTGGCTGAAAAAATTGGACCAAATATTCAAAAGAAGAGAAAGAAATTTTTCATTAATTTTAGATAATTGCCCAGCCCACCAAATACCTGAAGGGTTACAGAACATTAAAATAAGATTTTTGCCCGCCCTAACTACAAGTGCATTACAACCCTGTGGTATCATTAAAGCCCTAAAAGACCAATATAGGAAACGAATGATAACCTATCTTCTCACTTGCATGGAAGAAAAAAAAATGCTCAAGTACATTTAGTCTTTGTAATTAGCTAGCTAGAGGGGCATGGGTTGGGGTTAGTTCTTCCACAATAAAAAATTGTTTTTCTCATTCAGGATTTGTGATGGATGAAGCAATGGAAGAAGTTGTTGAAGAAGAAATGAACAGATGTTTTGAGGCATTAAAACAACATCAAGCCATTGATGTCAACTATATTGACTTCTTGGAAGTTGATAAAGATGTGCAAGATGTTTTGAGGC
This sequence comes from Cordylochernes scorpioides, assembly GCA_030710605.1. Classification (NCBI taxonomy): domain Eukaryota; kingdom Metazoa; phylum Arthropoda; class Arachnida; order Pseudoscorpiones; family Chernetidae; genus Cordylochernes; species Cordylochernes scorpioides. The sequence continues at coordinate 162,345,898 of CP092865.1, read as the reverse complement.
ATTAAAACAACATCAAGCCATTGATGTCAACTATATTGACTTCTTGGAAGTTGATAAAGATGTGCAAGTTGCTGGGGAACAGTCCATTGAAGAAATTGTAAAGGAGGTAATGGGAAAAGAAGAAGATGAAGAGGTAGAGCCAACAGAAAAAGATTTAAACAAAACCTCAATAACACCTGCAGCAGCAGTGGATGCCTTTAATACAAGGGCCTTAACTACCCGTTTCATGATTTTTCAGGATGCCTTAATGACCAATTTTTTTTTTGGTCGTTGAGGTACAGCTTGCACCACGCTGATGAGGGCCAACAGCCTGAAACGCGTCCGTGGTTAGCTTTTCTTGATTAATCAAGAATGGGTATTTGGCCAATTCTGGAATAATTAAAAATCAACGAGAATAGTTGATATTTATTCCGATAGATGGCGCAAGCCATCAGCAACTTTCAGTTGCACGATAAGTAGATGCCTTTTTCTTAATTTATGCACCTTATCCCAGTACAATGTCACATTTGTACTATTTTTTCACATAAAAACTCTTTGTTATTTAAAAGACATTTCTGAGGAAGAAAGACATGCATGTCTTTTAAAAATAGACCATCTGGAATACATCCTGAATAGGATTTCTGAGAAAAAACAGACATCTATAAAATATATTTTTTTTAAATCTTGATTCTTTTCAAATAATATTTTTAAATTTTATTTTTATTTTCCATATTTATTTTCTTTCAACTATTATTCACAATTGGAATAAAATATTATTTGTTTCGAAAATATGTATTATTGCCATTTTGTCCCAGATACTAAAGTTAATCATGAAAATAAAAAAAATAAATATAAAAAAGTACACACACAATGGTTTCAATTAATATCATTAATCTATATTACAAAGCTATTTATAAAAAAATATATATATTATTTTAGCTAGTTAGATGATTAGCTAATCATCTAACTTTAATTCAACACTTCCTTTAATTCAACCGAAAGCTCTGATCCCTTGGGGTGTTGAATTAAAGAGGTTCGACTGTAACTTAATAAATCCAGTGGCTTCTACTGAGCAATTGGGTGAATGAACAAATTCAATAACCCCTAAGACTTTATATTCTGACTTTAAATAACCCTCTACCCTTGATCCATCCATGTATAAAACTGTAAATATGCCTGATAATTATATATAATACATTGTTGTATATTCCTTTTTTACTTGTACTAACCAAAATTTCTGTCAATATTATTAATTAGTTTTTAGGAAAAGGAACTGCTTGTCCTCGATTGCTTACATATAAACTTAAACGCCAAGCCCTTTCTTTCTTCCTTCTCCCTATTTGATACAATGTAAATAACATTTCTGCTTATTGTTACTATTACTTTTATATTTCTATATATACCCTCTTCTACTCACGAGAATCTGTATACGACTAAAAGACCTTAATAAAGTTGTTTGTTGTAATATTTTCATTGCTTGGTTGAGGTTATAGAAACCCAATCAGCTGGCAATACACCTGGATATAATATATTAAGGCATAATATTATGTGAGCAATAGTTACCCAGAAATTATTTGAAAAAGTAAAAATTAAAAACAGGTAAATAGTTTCTTTTTATTTATATTTGCTAGCTTTCGAGCAATTAAATCAATTGCATCAGACTGTTTCCAGCTAAAGTAATAGATATTATACTGGGATTAAATATACATTCTAATAATTATTATTCATATTATTTGTCAGGGATATTGTTATATTGGGTTGGGAGGTCAATTTTTCTATTAATGCTATTTATTTTTGATGATACCAGTGCTTCTAGGAATAATCGTTGTTGTTTTCTTTCTATGTCTTGATAATGGGCTATTGCTTGTTTGAGATTAAATGTGTGTCCAGTGGTGCTGGTGTGTTGATATATTAAGGATCTATTGTCTTTGTATCTTATGTTTCTTTCATGTTCTTTTAGTCTGGTCTCTATTGTCCTACTGGTTTCTCCTACATATGTGGCATTACATTGGTTACATATGACAGAGTATATTGCATTAGATTTAGATAGGGGATCGGAACTAATATTTTTGGTAATTGGGTTTCTCAGCAAAGAACCGAGATTGGCATGGGTGCTAAAATAAGTGGCTATACCATATTTATTTAACTTATGAGCTATTGTAGCATTGACTTTAGAATAAGGAATGGTACAATGTGTTCGGTATGTTTTGGGTTGGCGGGAGAAGTTTGGATTGAAGGAATGTCTATGGATGAATGAAATCGGGTAACCTAACGCTGTTAAATGGTTGGTGATGTTGGTCTGTTCTATCGTTTTAAAACATGGTAGTGAGCAATGGGTGAAAATACGTTTGGTGAGAGTTTTTACAACAGTGATTTTATGGCTAATGGGGCAAAATGAGGTATAGTGGGTATAGGACGGGTTCATGTGCTTTTTGTAAAAAACTGTGGTATGATACTTGGTTGGTGTTCTGATGATTAGAATATCTAGGAAGGGTAAGACATTATTGTTTTCACTTTCTAAGGTAAAAGAGATTTCAGGGTTGTGTGTGTAACTATTGAGTGTGCTGAGAATGCTTGTAACTTTATCCTTCGAGCAAATGCAAAATATAACGCCAATGTACCTCCAAAAATATTAAGTCTGACGCATGTTGTGAATTAATCCAGCGGTCAAGACGGGACATGACTAATTCTGCTACTACCGTGGATAGGGGAGTACCCATGGGGGAACCTCTAATCTGTTGGAACCATTGCCCGTCAAACGAGAAGACATTCATCTCCAAACACAGTCTGCACATTTTTTCTATCTTGTTGATTATGGTTATGTCGGTGTTGAGGTCTATAAGAAATTCTGTAACACTTTCTATGATGAGTTGGTGGGGTAAGCTGAGGTATAGCGATACAACGTCAAAAGAGCACATGATCAGTTCCTGAGCGGGGTTGAGCTGGGATAATTCTTCTAGGAAACTTGGTATTCCAGTGATGGAGTAGCTGTTTTCTTTTCTTTTGATTAGAGGATTTAATTGGTGACAAAGCCACAACACCAGCTTTGGTAAACTGAGAAGCATCCACCTAGCAACCATGGTTTCAGGCTAATGGCCCTTGTCAGCCCAGGGTAGAATTTATTCCATGAGATCCACACAGGACCTAATGGAATAAAGTCCGTCCTAGACTGACTAGATCCATTAACCCGAAACCATGGTCACGAGGTGGACATTCAGATTTCCAAAGCTGGTGTTGTGGCTTTGTCACTAACCTGTGGCCACTAGTTTGCAGTGATGGTCAAAAGATGGCGTCTAGTTTTGACGCTTATTTTGATGGTAGAAGCGCGCACCCTAAGCTTTTATATTATATAAATAGAAAACATATATGTTTATATGTGAAAAAATAATTTGAAAATAAAATAATAAAAATGTCAGGTGTTGGTATTAAAATCAAAAAGTCATATTCTGACCACATTAACTTTTTAGATGGCAGAGCGCCAGCTAGTGGAACAGAAATCAACTAAACATTGACTTAGCCTGTTCCCTGATATTTGGCCAACCCATTTTCTTGGCAATTCAAGAAAAGCCAACCACAAATGTGTTTTGGGCTGTTGGCCTATGTCAGCCCGGTGCAGACTGTACATCTATGACCAAATATATTTTAGTTCCAGAGGCTTCTATAGAAATCAAGAAATGGGTATTTAAGGCCAAACTTGCAAAAATACGCTAAACATGTGGAAAAAAAAAAAAAAAAAAGGTAAGGTATTGGTATTTAGATCAAAAAGGCATATCCTGACCACGTTCACTAGGTAGTGCTCTGCCATCTAAAAAGTTCATGTGAACGTGGTCAGGATGTCTTTTTTGATATATGTATATATAATAATAAAAGAGGACAATTCTTTTTAAACACTGTGCTGGTTTAATCATGTGACCATTATGGATTTTATTTGCTCCCTGAATGATTCTCTAATATATACTTTTTTTTTTTCATTATCCTTTATGCACATGGTACAGACCATGATAACCATGGTGGGTAGAATTTGGTGATTGCTTTTACTGAAATGTACCACATGTCTACACATGTGAGAATCAGTTAGATTTTGCAGTTACAAGTGTGTCAGAGCCCCGTTGCACTCGCTGGTGGGTTGGACTTTTGCAAGAGATGGGAGGCTACTCTAGTAATCAGCCAATTGGTACCTAACAGGGTGCGGTGAAGTCTAGGTCAGTGGTTGCATCGAGAAATCAAATTCTCTCTACACATGGGTTCAAATCTCTCCAAATTATATATTTTTTTGAATTCTAAAAATGTTTTTTATTTTTCCATCCAATTTGTACTTAATGAAGACAAATTTATTTTTGGTTATATAATAATAATCTTTGTGATATTGGGATCTGAAGCTGTCTACACATGTGAAAAGCAGTTCGACTTTGCACTTACAAATGTGCCAGAGACCCGTTTGGTTACTTGCACTCGCTGGTGGGGTGGGACTTTTGCAAGAATCAGGGGCCATTGGAGCACTTTTTTTTTAGACATACAACTAATAAGCAGGAATGTTTCTTTTACAAATAAAACAAACTGTCTTTTTCTGTGATGGAAAATGTACTTGACTCATGAGTGGTGAACCCTCGTTTCTTCCCATCCCTGATGAGCCAAGCCCTCCAACATTTTCCATCACAGAAGGACAGTATAAAGTTTATTTTATTTGTAAGAGAAACATCCATTAACACTAAGTAATAAGACCAAATAAATAGAGTGTGACACTGTTGTTACCAAAATGCCACATACTATTTATGTATTTGGTATTTTTACCATGTGTTTCTAATCTATAATCCAAATTGTACCTTATCATTCATGCTTATTTGTTGTCTTATACAGTAGGACCAACCTGTAAAGGACACCTAATTGTAGAGCCAAAGTGTTCTTTAGAAAGAGGTCTCCTCTTACCAGAGAGTTGCTAAATAGTAAAAATGGTAATTTTGCAAATGAAAACTGTCCTTTGTAAAGAGGTGTCCTCTAGCGGAGAGTCTGCTAAAGGGAGGTTCCACTGTATATAGATGGTATGTTATTGACTTATCATTAATTCTGCAATGGAAAATTTTAACGGCCTAAGAATATTTTGACGTTATTAAATAGACATATTTTCAGGTGTACACAAGGTAATAAGACCAAATAAATAAAGTGTGTGATGTTTCAGTAACAGTGTTGTTACCATCATCTAACAAAAGTACTGAATGAGAAAAAAATATCACAGCATGTTTTCAAATAGTTACTGCAATCAGTCTTTTGTCTGAGATGATAGTGACAACACTATTACAGAAATGCTACACACTATTTATTTATTTGGTCTTATATTACCTTGTAGTTCTAATTTATAATCCAAATTGTGCCTATCATTTTTAGGTTTGATTATTCTTGAAATTTTCCTTTCCATGTGCAACAAGCTAATGCCCTAGAGCAGGGGTTGGCAAACTCACGAGCCACATGCGGCTCTTTGGATGTGAAGCTGCGGCTCTTTATATAGTTCAAAACGCAAATATTATTTATACGAGTACTATTTATTTTTGGCAAGAAAAAATGTTGTGGCTCTTTAAAAACTTTGAGATTTTGTAAATTGTAATTTTTGACTCTTCCAACTTAAAAGTTTGCGGACCCCTGCCCTTGAACCCGTTCATTGAATGGGTAGAGACAGTCTGATATATTTTTTAACTTGATATATAACTTTCATATAACTGAACTTCACAAGGTAATAAGATCAAATCCAAATAAATAAATAGTGTATGACATTTTGGTAACAGCGTTGCTACCATTTTCAGACAAAAGTACTGAAACAAAAGAACACTATTAATTTATTTGGTCTTATTACCTTGTGTTTATTATCTACTAGCGGATGTACCAGGCTTCGCCCGGGTTTTACCAGAGTAAAGGTTTGTCTAACGAACATTTGTTAAAACAATTCTCTATAAACTTATAAAAAAAAAATAAAAGATATATTTTGATAATTTGAAACTCGTAAATTTGAATCTCTCGATAAAGTGAACATTTTTTCCCGGTCCCTTGAAAAATACTCGATAAGTTGAATAAAATCAATATTAATTGGTTCCCTCGGTAATTGGAAGTTAAAGGAATAGTATATTGCCTTGGAATTGTATCATTATTCTTGTCTCAAATAAATTGCCGTGTCATCCTGAATTTTGTCTTTCCTAATTTTCTACATTACAAAATCATCATTTTATCTATTCTCCCAATGTCGTAGATAAATGATAAAACCAACTTTGACTTGTGCGCAATTAATAGGTAGAAAATCTTACTTTTGATAAATAATCTTTAACACTTCGAGGACGCAGCCTAAGCAGACCTCATGGTCCACCAGGACGCAGTAAAAACGACACTTTTATGAAAAATAAAATTTAATATATTTATTTTTGTAATATATGCCAAATTTATAAGCCAATATATATAAGGTTTAAAATTATTTTTAATGCTATATAAAATGAATTTTGATAAAGAAATAAAAATAATAAAAAATTAAAAATTATATAAAAAAAAAAAAAACTAAATTCACTCCAACACATAGACAAATGTTATATATACAAAATACATGCTGAAAATTAGTAAAAACTATTTATAAAGGCCATTTCTAAGAGCCAATTAGAGCCAATACTTCTCCTTGGTGTGAAAGGCCTCAAAACAATCATTTATACACAGAGGAACAAGGCAGGTCTTGCACATATAAGCACACAGTGTCCTTCCTTATTCTTTTTCCAGTGGCACTTTTTCCTTTTTCAGCACAGACTTTGCATTTTTGTTGGATATTTACATTTGGCTTGTTTTCTTCTTTTATTCTTGTAATGAAGTGTCTCTCCAAAAGTCTGGCTTTTGAGCTTGAACTACCAAGTTGTTGATCTGTGATCTCAACTCCAGCTTCTTCAACCAGTTTTTCCATAATGACAAGATGGTAGTCTCGGAGTAACAGTTTGGATGTTGGATTTAATTTATTATAAATTATATGAGAATTGACTTGTCAGGCCAAAGATGTGAAAGAAAAGCTTTTTCAACCATTTCATAGTTCTCCGCTGAAAAGAGTAGTAAGAGAGGAGCTGGTCACTTCTGTCAACACCAGCCTTGTGCTTGTTGTAGTCCAATACTGCCGCTGGTTTCATGGTGAGAGGTTGGTCAGATTTCCTGGCTTTCTTGGTTACAGGTATCATGGCATGATCATGTGCTGTGGAGACCATGAAAACATCCCTAGTATCATGCCATTTGAATGCCAAAAGAGGACCTTTCATCCTGTAAATTACCTCTCCTTTTTTCAAATTTTTGGAAAATGTATTTTTTTGGCAAGCCTCTTCAATTTTTCTTTATTGTTCCTACAGATTGGGTATTGTTTCTCCAGAGAAATTGAAAAAGTGTGGTAGAGGAGAACCATCTGTCAAAGTATATAACATGTCCTCTATTGAAGTATGGAGCCGCTATCCTTTCCACCAGTTTTAAGGTCGAATTGTAGTCTGCACCTTGACCAGGCTGCTTCCCCGTGTACACTTCTATGTTGCAGGCATATCCTGAACTTGATTCACAAAGTTCAAATATCTTGATCCCATATTTGTGTGGCTTTCCTTTGATATATATTCTGAACCGTATTCTTCCTCTAAAAGGACATATAGCTTCGTCAATAGTCAAAGGTTGGCAGGGATAGTAATATGTTTTGAATTTGTGGACCAGAGGATCAAGGAATGTCCTAATTTTATGGAGAGGATCATGGCCTGGTTGACCAAAAGCCACATAGGAAGCATTGTCATTCAGGTGAAGCATGGAGAGAATGGCTTCAAACCGTGGTCTGATCATCCCCACATCTCTGCAGTAAGTTGTCCTAAGTTCACTGCGGGTTGACCAATAATCTTTCAATCTGGTCTTTACAACAAGGCTCATGTGAATTATTATAGCCATAAATATCTTGAGCTCACAGAAACAGCTTTCCACATTTCTAAATGACTCCTAGGATTCAAAGGACCCTTTTTTCTTTCTCTGTCTATGGTTGCCCTAGCATAGCGGTTAGTCTCAAGTTTCAGATTACCAAAAAAATCCTCATCAATAAATTTTTTGAATATCTGGTAAGGAGAGTTGGGTTCTGGAAATAACTCGGCCCTTGGTCCAGGTTGGGCAGTAAACAGAGGTCTGGGTATCGTGGATGTAGTAGTTTCAATCCAGTAATCACTTACCAGAGGAGACCTTGTTGTTGCAGGAGCCTCTTCATCTCTTGGTCCCTCAAAATATATTTCTGTTGAATCCGAATCAATATCTTCATCAGAGTTAGCATGGAGTGTGAAATCTGGATCCTCAAAAGAATCATCTAATTCTGATCCAGAATCAAAAAGATGGGGGTCATAAATCTCCCACTCTGGAGATGGGCAAGAGGAGATAACTTTGGATGTACTGGGCTGATCAGGATTCATTTTTATCCAAAAAATGTCTATTGAAAATATTAGAAACTTCAAATAAAAATATTAAGCAAAAAAAAAAGTGAAAGAAGAAGCGCGCAAAGTACAATTGGCAAATGACGGCAGATTAAAAATAGGTCAGTAGAGGTTGGGAGGGGAGGAAACTCGCAGAGAGGAGGAAACTCAATTTAATTGGTCAGCCATCCACCCTGTCATGTGGCAAAGTGGTGAACGACCTTGAGGCATGTTTAAACTTGCAGGAGGGCAAGTGGCCACGGGACGTAGCGCGCGCTATGATTTTATACCGATTTTTAAGAAAGTAGGACGTTAATATACGTCCTGCGGGCACTGTGCCATTTTCGCGAGGACGTTAATTGACGTCCTGCGTCCTCGAAGTGTTAAGATAATAAACTTAGTGATAATAAAACTTATAGATAAAAAGATTTGTGATCATCGTCGCAATGGTGGCGCTGCTTGCGAGTTAAATCTACAAATCTGCAAATAACTCTAAGGATATTCAAGATATTATTTTTCAAAAACTTCCTGGGGAAATACCTAATAATATCCCAAAATTTCACGGCAATTGGATGTATGGTTTTTGAATCTATAGAGTACACACAGACAGACATTCAATTTTATATATACAGTATAACCTCGTTAATTCGACACACGCAAATTCGACACTCGGCGATAATTCGACCATGTTCTGATGTCCCGACCTCCGGCCTATCAAATAACAAACCATAATTTGACACTATCGATAATACGACACTTCCGATAGTTCGACCATTTTAAAATTCGAATTTCGACAGGTGAATGTTTTTTTACAAACAACTTTACCGCTAAAAAGCTACAGCGGCCAAGATCGGCGGTCGCCGATTTTATCGTGCCCGCGCACTTTTGGTGTCTGTTTAGTTTAAATTTCGCTTTGCAGTGCCGTTGTTGCGCAATGTCGCGAGTGTTTTTTTTTTATGCGGGGTTTAGGCATTGTCCACTAATTAATTCTATATATATATAAAAATGAATGTATGTGTGTCTGTCCTTTATGCCTGACCAAAACACTCATTGGAACGCCATGAAACTTTGGGAAGTTATTTGGTATAGTACTGGGAAGGTTTCTAGCAAATAAATTTTTGAAATAACTTTTCGCCTAAAAATAATCAAGATAAATATTCTAATTTATCTGTTATAATTCAACAATCTGCTCTAAATATTATCATGATGATACGATGATTTTGTAATGTAGAAAATTAGGAAAGACAAAATTCAGGATGACACGGCAATTTATTTGAGACAAGAATAATTATACAATTCCAAGGCAAGATACTATTCCTTTAACTTCCAATTACAGAGGGAACCAATTAATATTGATTTTATTCAACTTATTGAGTATTTTTCAAGGGACCGGGAAAAAATGTTCACTTTATCGAGAGATTCGTTAGACAAACCTTTACTCGGGTAAAACCCGGGTGAAGCCAGGTACGTCCGCTAGTAATATTATAATAATTTCAACATTGAAATATTTTAGTTATTTTAAAATTTTTACAATTAATTTCATTTTAAATAAATAAATCTTTATAAAATGTAGCCACAATTATTATGATAACATTTTATTTCAATATTCCATTTCCATGTTATTATAAAAGATTTAAACACAAAATCAATAACACCTGCAGCAGCAGTGGATGCCTTTAATACAATAAAACTATTTGTTATTTAAAACACATTCCAGAGGAAGAAAGACATGCATGTCTTTTAAAATATAGACAATCTGGAATACATCCTGAATAGGATTTCAGTGCAAAAACAGACATCTATAAAGGAATTTTTTAAAAGATCTTCATGATTCTTTTTATAATTAATATCTATAAATTTTCTTTTTATTTTCCATATTCATTTCTTTTCAACTGCTATATTCTTTAATTAGAATAAAATATTATTTGTAATTATTTATGTTTCAAAAATATGCATTAATGCCATTTTGTCCCTGATACTAAAGTTAATCATGAAAATAAAAATAATACAAAAAAAGTATACACAATGGTTTCAATTAATATCATTAATTTATATTACAAAGCTATTTGTAAAAATGTTATTTTAGCGAGTTAGATGATTAGCTAATCATCTAACCTTAATTCAACACTTCCTTTAATTCAACAGAAAGCTCTGATCCCTTGGGGTGTTGAATTAAAGAGGTTCGACTGTATATAGATAATCCAAATTGGGCCTTATCATAACTGTACTTCATTCAACTGTATTAAAGTAAAACATTAGCACAGCTTGGGTCTTACATTCATTCTAGACCTGTTCATTGAATGGGACATTTTCCCCCTAATATATACAGTAGAACCTCCCTGTAAAGGACACCCAATTTCAGAGTAAGTGTCCTTTAGGAAGAGGTGTCCTCTTACCGGAGAGTTGCTAAATTGTAAAAAGAGTAATTTTGCAAATGAAAACTGTCCTTTGTGGAGAGGTGTCCGCTAGCGGGGTGTCCGCTTTACAGTGAAAAGCTAAAATTGCTAATTAGTAAAAATGGCAATTTTGGTAATTAAAACTGTCCTTTAAAGAGAGATTGCCTCTAGCAGGACTGTGCTCTTCTCATGGAGGTTCTACTGTATTTATAAACTTACTTTAAATATTTTGGATTTGATTAGTGCCTTGTGAAATTTACATATAATATCTCCAAAAAATGTACAAATAAAAAATTATTTTTAAAACACAAGGTAATAAGACCAAATACATAAATATTACCTTGTTTTTCTAATATAGAACACAAATAACAGAAGCACCTGTGTCAGCTAAAGAAAAGTCTGTCCAACTCCATTTACACAATTGCTGGTAACCAGTGTTGGGCAAATATTAATTAAAATGATTTATTAAAGATTAACAATTGATTAATTGTTAATTGTAATTTTCACAATTAACAATTAATCAATTGTTAATTGTTAATTGCACTTTTCTAATTAACAATTAATTAATTGTTAATTGCACTTCAATTTAATTGAAAAATATTTTTTTAATGCCCAACACTGCATTTCAGTACCACTCTCTTCTCGAACATGCTGTCCGACAATTTGTGACTCTTTGGCAGATTTTTCATTGTCGCAAAAGAAAAAAGGCGTTCAACTGCAGCTGACGATGGTAAAGGTGTGTTGTATTTAATAAAAACACTTTTTATCTCAGGCAGTGTTGGGCAAATATTAATTAAAATGATTTATTAAAGATTAACAATTGATTAATTGTTAATTGTATTTTTACAATTAACAATTAATTAATTGTTAATTGCACTTTTCTAATTAAGAATTAATTAATTGTTAATTGCACTTCAATTTAATTGAAAAATAATTTTTTAATGCCCAACACTGCTGGTAACATGTAGTTGAACACATTTTGTATAAAAGTTGTTGATACCAAATACAGTAAAACCCCTTTATAGCGAACCCTAATTGGGACTGAATCTTTGGTTCACTATAGCCATAGTTCACTGCATTATAAAATAAAAATGTGGATTATTTCAGGTTTGTTATATGTGAAAGTTCTCTATATCTCTGGTTTCTTTTAGCAGGGTTTTACTGTATGTGTTCAATATGTATGTATGTAGGTATGGAGGCAAAGAACAACATAACACCAAAGGATAAATGAATGTTTTATGGATGTTTTATAATGAGATAAAAAATACTTTGCTACATTTGCTATCATACTTGATATATTGTCATCATATACTATGGTACAGTAAAGAGTTGGGATGTTGTCACAAGCTGATATTTATATCAAAAGAATCCATTCTTTGAGTGAGTTACTATCCCCTGTTTGCATATGACCTTCTTTAAGGCAGAGATTAGCTTTATTTCAAAAGTTTGGACGGGCCTAGAGGCATTAAAGACAACAATACTCCTATATATACACTTCTTTTAATCAATTAGGCTTTCTTTTTATACTTTGAGACTACTTTTATTTCATATGTGATAATGCTTATAGAGCATAATTGGTATACAATTTAAATAATGAACTTTTGGACTTTTTAGGCAGAAAAAAAAAAACAGGGGGAAAATCATATATACGCATATTTACAGAGAGAATGTATATTTGTTATTTCTTATAATTTTATGAGGAAAAGAAAAAATTGTGCATTTTTTAAAAACCCGTCAGTAAATATATTTGTTTAAACAAAATACATTTTGGGTGTAGTACATGAGGTATTGAAAGATATATATATATATATATATGAGTTTAAAAGTGATAATTTTTGTGGAATAGATGTATTTTGATGGTAGCAACTTTTTGTTAATGTGAAAATTTGCATCAATGATAGCTTAATTTTTCTAAAATTGTACTGAAAAAAAAAAAAGAGGGTGATAGAAGAAATAGGTATAATAATTGAAAAATATATCAATAATAACAAACAAAATAATAATTTATAAACTTAAAAATAAAACTCAACAACCAAGAAGAGTATTATACACACATTCCTTATATGTCAAAGAAAAAGGGAATGAGATAGTTGGGGCTTGCAGCAGGTTGATATCCTATTTGGGGAGTCAACCAAACTTCTTGACCAAAATTTTAGCCTCACCACAAATAACATATAAAATATTTAATTAGTAAAGAATTTCATAATATCTAAGTAATTTTGACCAATTTTTCCAATAATGTTCTTTATTACTTTCTCTAAGCAAAAAGTGGATAAAATATTTTAAGAACCTATTGGGAGAAAGCAAACAAATGTAATGAGGGCTGAAACTGATACTCAGTTGAAAGAGTATTTCAGTAAAGTCCATATCATCTTGTTTTCTTCTATCTATATTATATCTCTCTCTCTACACTCTGGCTGGTCTTATTGAAATTCCCTAATACTTTTTTTTAAGCATTTATAAATGATTCATAAACACAAGGTAATAAGACCAAATAAATAGTGTGTGAGATTTCAGCCTTGTTACCATCTTCAGACAAAAGTATTGAAGATGGTAACAACGCTATTACTGAAGCGTCACATACAATTTATTTGGTCTTATTACCTTGAGTTTATAATCTATAATTTAATTTATAAGTAAGAATCTCTCTTTAAATCAAGAACTGGTGAACTTGTGTTTCTATACTAGATGAAAATATTCACTCACCCTGGGTATGATCCAGGTCATTTTGTTAGGGTGATCTTAAGTGGATGTTTTCAGTTTCTAAAAACATTGAACAAACCAACCCAATTTAATCATTATCCCTCTACCAGTGTTGCCCTTAGTGATAAGAAGCACAACTACAGAAAATTGGAATTCAATTTAATAAAATTACTACATGATTTGTTGTTTTTTTCAAATAGCCTATATTTTATGCCTTCATGTAAAATTGATTGATTGATTCAGTCGATATGGCAGAGAAATGTGGAAAAAAACATTGATTTATCTTTTCATTTTTCTATCTATAAATAATATAGGCGTACTAAAACATTTACAGCAGTATTTTTATATATAAAAAAAAGTTAAAACAATTAAAAAGTGAATTTATTTTAGAAAACATAGAAAGGTTTATGGTGAGAATCTGTGAGAATTGGTATAGAAAATTTCATAGTTCATTTGGCTTTTCCAAATTTCTAAAATACTTTGATACAATTTGAATGTATATAAAAATAGATGGCCAGCATTAGTATCAATACTGACTTGTTGTCTGGGCTGATCATGTGGATTTAAACAACAAGGACATCTTTGAGTTATTTATGACTGGAGTGTATGATTCTTTTAAATAAAATATTTTTTTTACTGCCATCCTTACTGCAATTGTAAAAACAATGGGAGGGAGGGCCTTGCTCAGTGGTGAACCCCCCTCCCAGAGGTTAATCTACCATACCACTGTAATATTGTACAGTTAAACCTGTCTATAGCGTCCTGAAAATACAAATAATTATCAATATTCTGGTGAAACTGCTGGGAGGGTTCACCACTGATGAGCCAAGCCCTCCCATAATTTGTATCATTGCAGTAAGGGCGGTAGAAAAATTATTTCGTTTGAAAGAAGCATACAGTTCCATCATAAACAATAACAGAGATAACAAGCTACTGTATCATGTTTATATTTAAGGATGTCTCTTTGTTTCTCTGTGCTTTTTTTCGGGTGCCAAAATATAATAATGGCAAAATTATATCTTTGTGGGAGAGAGAGAGAGAGAAAAGTGTAGATTACTTGAGGTAAGGAGTTTTGAATCAATAAATACAAGGGTGTCAATATGAAGGCAACATTTGTTATCTGACTCTCACTTTTAATCTCATTCCCTTCTTACTTTGAATCTGAATTTAAAAAAAAAATCAAAGTGCAATAATTGATACATACCTCACTTAAAACATTAATTTGGACCATATGTTGTTATAACCAGATAAATGGGACCTTAGAATCAATGGTTTGTTATAACAAAGTTCCACAGTATCATTAGTTTGTTGTTATAGTTGAGAAAATAGGCCTTTAAATTTCATAAATATGAATGCTGGCCAGACAACACTTACTTTTTCTTTACTTCAAAAACAATTTTAAAAAGAGAGGTATAGACAAGAGGTTAAAAAATAGTTTTAAAAACTATTTATATAGTTAAAAAATTATCTACACAAGTAGATATTTATATACAAATATTTAAACTGATAAAGAGTTGAAAACAACAAAAAAAAAAATTATATATATATGTACATATGATAAAAAAAACAAAAAAAAAAGCTAATAAACTCATTGTATATGATGATAAACTGGTTGAAAAAGCACAGAAAAAAATTAAAAAATGAAGATATCTTCTATATTATGGAAAATATCTTGGAGCATTTTAAAGTAAAATGGTGTATTCTAATTGAATTATAAAAGAAATGAGTTTTGCAAGTATTAAAAATAGGATTGAAAAGCCATATTAAATTAAGCATAAAAAAAAAAGTGTTGCAATAGGTTTAATTTATAGTGCATCAATATTATCA
The DNA here is from genome assembly GCA_030710605.1 of Cordylochernes scorpioides. Classification (NCBI taxonomy): domain Eukaryota; kingdom Metazoa; phylum Arthropoda; class Arachnida; order Pseudoscorpiones; family Chernetidae; genus Cordylochernes; species Cordylochernes scorpioides. The sequence goes on along the minus strand of CP092865.1, from coordinate 162,330,561 downwards.
TGAGAGCACCAAGATATAACTTTGCCATCACATCCTTCTTGGAAAAACAAAACTGCTGATTTGAAAAAGAGCACTGAATAAGTCAATTAATGCGGCAGCTTTGATTGGTGTAACATCTATCTGCCACAAGAATGTCTCTCATTATACACTATTATTTCTAATCTAGGAGAACTTACTGAGAATATATTTTATCCTGGGCTTTCAATGATATGCAGCATTCCTAACTGAGAAAGAGATGATAGAAAGGCTTGTTTTACAACCAGTTGTTAGATCCCTTATTTTTGTGACTCTCTGATTTTCAACTAAAAATAGTTCTCTTTCTGGAAAAACTACTCCAAGACTTTGATAAAATTTGCTGGCCCTTTGCAGAGGAAATTGTAATCTGTTAACATGCATTTATGAGAAAATCAAAGAGAAATACAAGAGGTCCTTAAAAGTGATATAAAAATGTGATATAATCCCAAATGTTCAATAAACAGAAGCAGCTTAACTACTGAAAAATATTATGTATAGAGCAAAAATGATTTGCCAAATTTTGCTGTGGATATTGGATGTTAAGTAATTTCTAAGTTGAGGAGGAAAGACCAAAATATTTACTGCATTAAAAGGCATACATTCACTGCTCTCACACAGTGTGCAGGTTGATGCCACAAGCAGGACCATGGAGCAACATTATATTTATCAAACCAGGTGTATTCTCAATCTGCAATCTCTGAACAGAGATGAAACTATTTTACTAATTTGTAAAAAATACAAGGTGCCTTTTTTAATAAAAATTATATCTATCCTCAAAATTAGCAAGTGAAATATATATTTAAATTACTTGATATATAACTTATTTATCAAAATAGTTATATGATACTGACCTCTCTTTATCACATTCAATGTTTTTCCACTTTTGTAATCACAAGAAAAAGGTAACAAGACCAAATTTGAATAAGAAAAATCTATAAAGTGGAAGCTATAATAAAATAGGTAGTAGAGATTACTTATCTTATTGCTACACTTTGTGATTCTTACTATGATCCAAATTGTACTTTTGTCTTAATCAAAACTTTTGGAAAACTTCAAGTTATGGAAAGGTTATGATTTTTCAATAATATAAATTACACTTAGTGACAAAAAAAAATGCTTATGAGAATTGATCATACTCAGAGAATTTTCGATTTTTTATAAAACCATTCTACTCAGATAAAGATCTATGAAATTTTATTTGTTGGTGTTGGAGCAAAATTCCCACAAATGATTTTTTGATTTATGAAAAAAAAAAAACAAAAAAAAACAACATTTTTTTTTTTTAAATAATATAAATTACTGGCCATATCAATTAAAGTGTATGCAGCAAAACAAAATGTATAAATATATATATATAAATTATTATTTTTTGTAAAATGAGTATTTTAGAAAACATTATGAATGAACTGTGTGCAGTGTATTCATTGGCCAATATAATAAAGGTGCAATATATGTACTCATCTCCTCATATCAAGTAACCTCATTGTCTTCTTGCAATGCATTGGGTATTATTTGGAAGGAATGGGCATCCCTCTCTACCATATTTCACAACAGCAAAAACATTTCGGCCAAATCCAATATTTATTACATTCTCCTCAGTCCCTAATTGTCAACCAAATGATTTACAGAGAATGGTATGGAAAATTGTGGTTGTATATCTCTCAATTGTGCCCTCATTAAACTGATGTTAGTTGAGAACAACTTGCAAGTTATGGGGTAATACAATCAAATGCCCGTGGGAAGGTTAATGTGCTGATTGCTACCAGAGCTCTGATGATGATGAAAATTAGTCAATTCCATGAGAATGGTTACACTCCACTGATTTGCATATTTTTCCAAAAACACTGTTTTTCACAGAAGAAAGAGGTAGAAGTTTTCCTGAGTTACAAAAATAAATTCTCCAGTAATTGCAGAAATAGTTAAACCAATCAATTTCTAGACAAGGGGGATATAGTAGTTTAAAATACCAGTAATTAATGAAAGAGGGATGAGAAAACATTCCTTCAAATCCAACACCAGACAGAGAAACCCATCAAAATATTAAACTTGTTCTGAGACCAAATAAAAAATTGGAGGAAGACATGGTTGAATAATCTACTTTTAGGTAAATAATACGGAGCTTCAGCCACAAAAAAGGTACAATTCTCCTCCTCTTCTCTCAGTGGATTAAATTGACAAAGGAACTTGATGCCTACAATGACATCCAGAGTGATAAATACGTTTGGAAAAGGAGTGGGGCTAATAATGGTAGAATATTTCTGTTGGATGAAAAACGTACTTTTTATAATCAACACCTCTATTTTACACACAAATCCATTAAAAACATCAAGATTGAATTATCCAATGTATACACAGTGTTTCTTCACAAGTTTAAAAAATAATTTTGAAAATGCATAATAAATATTGTATGTTTAATAAATAGCTTTTTTAAAACTATGAAAATCTGATGTTTAACATAAAGAAAGGAGAAAAGAAAGCAAATAAAAAGCCTGTCCTTTATGACAGAGCATGGCACAATGATATGAGCGGGCTACTTTGAAAATGGTTAGTTAATACCCAAACTGTGTAAAAGTGAGGATACATTTACTGATATTAAAAAAAAATTATATGTTCATGGAATTTTAAGCCAAAAAATATATATAGATGAAAAACAAAATGTGTGCATTTTTTTTTTTACCTGAGTCTTTCTCTAATAAACTGAAAACATTCAAATAATAAGTAAAAAATGGGGAGAAGGGGGGGTAAGTTTGAGTATTAAATTGTACTACATTATTGACCTTACAATGCATGAAAGAAAGTGTAGTATTTGAACAATCACAGATATTGGTCCAGTTTGAGGTAAAAATAAATCAAATAAATATATATTTGGAGCAAGGCCTTAAGAAGCTGCAAAAATATTTTATTTTTTAATAAATTACTATTTTCTCTTTCACTATTTTTTTCATTTTTTATATATAAAAATCATAATTTGATAATTTTAAATAATGACATCAACTGATCTCTTAAGTAGTCATTTATACTTATTTACACCAAATTATATTTTATATAGTAAAATGTCATCTCTGTAAAATTATGTGGGAAAAAAAATTGTTAGTAAAAAAAAAATTCTGAAAAAAAAAAAAAAAAAATTAAAAGCAGACGTTAAAAACACACTTGAAATATTACACTCTATAAAAAAATATAAAAGTGCCATGTGTGTATAAAATATCGTACAAAATATAAAACTCAGCATGGTGTGTGTATTTAACAACAAAACAAAAAAATTATTGTTCAGCTTATAAAAATGATGTATTTCTGGTAATGATTAACTATGAGAAATAGGTTAGGCTAACAATCCTTTATATCTAAAAATAGATATAAGATAATGCTATATCTCATACTATAATGCTATTGTTTTCCAGAGGAGTTATGTCTTGATCATTTAGTTCATCTGAACTTGTCTGATGTACATTATCACCAAGATGCCTGCCCAAATGTCTTTTGAGACTTGACATTTGTGTTGCTCGATAATCACAAAAGTTACACTTGTAGGGCTTTTCCCCAGTATGTACCCTTATATGTTGTGTGAGATTTGAAGATTGAGATGTCCTATACTCACAAAAATCACATTTATATGGTTTCTTACCTGCATGTATATTTAAATGCCGGTTTAAAGAAGATTTTCTAGCTGCCTTATAACCACAAAATGAGCAGTTAAATGGACGTTCACCTGAGTGGACTGTTAAATGCTGCTCCAACAGTGACTTTAAAGCTGCTCGATATTCACAGTGGGGGCAATGAAATGGCTTGTCAATTTTGTGATTCTTCATGTGTCTGTCAAAAATCATTTTTCGGAGGGTTTTAAATTTGCACATATCACATTCAAATAATTGTTGTTCAACAGGTGCATGAGAATTTTCATGTTCTGTCAGTTGATCTTTTTTATCCGTTATATAGTTACAAGATGAGCATTTGTAAAAATTACCTGAAGTATATGCATATACCAATTGGGCCATTTGAGTTTCATATAAGGCTTTATAATCAATTGTTTTTGTTTCATTTCTGTGGGTGGTTAAATGCAACATGAGTAATGACATGAGTGATGTACAATAGGTACAATAATGGCACTTGAAAGGCTTTTCACCAAGTTCAAAATTTTCCATTTTTTATATTTAAAATATTTTTGTTATTATTACTTTATTCAATAAATTGGAAGAAATGTTTGTATATCAATCACTTTATCATTTTGTAGCGGTTTAAATATTTAATTAAATTTAATTTATTGTTAGAATAATAATTACATACATTATCTATATATCTTATTAAATATAAATTATGCTATTAACTGTGGGATAAATTACATTTAATTATATTTTTTATATCTATATTTCCCCCTTTAAATAAAAAAAATACACAAGATGAATAATTTTTCAAAATAATTTTTATTGTTAAAGTTTTAAATTAAACAATTAAAATTGTGATTCATAAATAAATATTAAAATATTTTATAAATCATTATAATACAAGTATTTTAATATTTATGAATTTTAAAGTATTCAAAAAAAATTATAAGAGTTTAGACGATCAATATTAAGCATTTTTCACATTTACTCTGCGTTTTATTGCAACATTATTGACCATAAATAAATAAACAAACTTGTGCCTTAATATATGAAACTATATATATTTAAAAAACAAGTGATGTTTAATATAAAATTATGAATACTCATTGAACTATATATATGTATATTTTTTATTTTATTTTTTGTTAGTTGAATTCATGAAATTCAGCGAACGTACAATATTAAAAATCTTCAACATTGTAAGCTCATTTCCTTTTATTTTTTGTAATAAGATTTATTGAAGCGCGAAAAGGTTTCATTTTAAAATGCGTTCAAATGCTAAAGGTTTTAATTGTTTTCAGGTAATAGGCCTTTTGGTCATCACAGCTTGGAGTTTGACCATATACACAGGAGTGACACTTTTTAATCGTCATGCAGAAAGACCTTGATACAACTATTCAGCAAAAGTTAAGGGAGATACATCGAAGTGTCCTAAAAATCAAGGTATGTATTCACTCCCTTTAAAAATATAAATACACTCAAACCTATCTTGTATATTTACCTGACTAGGGCATTGATTAAATCTACCTGTTGCACTAAGGGAGCTGAGATACATTTTATATAATCCACACACACCTTTAACCTCTCTTGCTAATATAAAAAGCTTTTCTCTGATTGGCAAATGGAACCATTTGTCAGTAAGAATGTGTCATGACTGCCTTGTTTCTTAGTTGTCAAATCTCCCTATCAAATATGTTTGTTCCATTTCTAAAAATACTTTTCTTACGTACAATATTTCATATGATATTAGTAAAGGAGAATTGTTGAATGCAATTATGAAAGCTTCTAAACAGAGTATACACGTGTCTCCCACCTTTCATTCTAACATTCTAAAATCAAATTTGAAATGATTTGAAAATGTCTTCACTAAAGCTTTGGTGGTAAAACCTATCTCCCCACATTGCTGATTGTTGGCAGTTGTACAATATAAGCCTTAGTTTTGCTTTATTGCCTAGTTAATTTAACTTTAGGTCAGCACAACCTAATGAAGCCATCACTGCAAACATTTAAATTGCACTTTAAAAATGAGTAGAAACCAACTTAGTGTTGCTCACTTAACACCGAAGTGGATACTAAGCATATTATCAACCAGCAGGTTCTTCTGTAAAAATTTTAGTGTAAACATTTGGTGAAATTTTCATACTTTTCTTGAGGATGTGGATTTTCCTAGGGAAAAATCAAAATTATAAATCAGTATGACAATATATTTTTTGTTTTTAAAGTACCTTCATTTGTAATATTTGACTATATATAATAACTTATAAAAAACAGAAAATTAGTTATATGTCCAGTTATTGTAATATAAAGCCAATTTCATTTAGTTTAGTGCTTAACTCTCTACTTCAAGAGAAAGGTTATCAACCAGTGAAGCCACAAGAATAAATAATGACTGTGTTATCCAAATACAGTAGAACCTCCCTTTAGAGGACACCCTGCTAGCAGACACCTCTCTACAAAGGACAGTTTTCATTTGTCAAAATTACCCTTTTTACAATTTAGCAACTCTCCAGTAAGAGGACACCTCTCCCTAAAGGACACTTCGGCTCTGCAATTAGGTGTCCTTTACAGGGAGGTTCTACTGTATATAGAATACTAGCTGAATGACCCGGGCAATGCCCGGGGTTTACCCGATTAAATGCTTTTATTCAAATACTATTCGTTACAATTATAAATTGGCGCCGTGGATGTCATTCTTGTATAATATATAAATGAGTTTTAAAAATTGTAAAAAAAAAAAAGAAAAATGCATCGGCCGGGAATCGAACCTGGGGCGCCCGCCACTATTATATATAAATGAGTTTTAAAAATTGTAAAAAAAAAAAAAAAAATGCATCGGCCGGGAATCGAACCTGGAGCGCCCGCGTGGCAGGCGAGCATTCTACCACTGAAGCAAATGGTGACAGAATTAAGAACGCTGATAACTGTGTATATTAATTGTCATGTAGAAAATTAGGAAAGACAAACCTCAGAATGACACAAATTTATTTGATGCAAAACAAATAAAAAATGTTGAAATACAAGAGGTCAATAAGAGACAGGTTAGAAAAATAAAAAGCACTAGCCAACAAAAGAACACTACATTTTCCCCTGTTGCCGGCAAAGAAACAGCTGTTCTAGGGTTATTTCGGTATGCTAAATCCCAAATCTGTAAACCTTTTCTTTCTATCAGCTCTTGTTTTAGAGGTACATTGTTACCAATTCATATATTGAAGACATCCCTTTGTTTCTACTCCAGCAGTAGTCTCACTCCACTTGACAATGCTACGGTGAAGTTGTGTAGAGCCAGCTGCGTCAATTTTTTAATAAAGGAAGCAAAATGTGAAAATAATTAATTCATTCATTGAATTTTATATCTAACCCAGGTTATTAATCTTTCTATGATTTTATCATCATTTACCTTTGCCTTTCCCAACCCCGGATGAAAAAGAGGAGAGGGAGCAGTAACAAGCTCGCTAAAAAACCTGGGCTCAGCTGGCCCGGCTGATAGTACCCTGTAAGGGTTCCTTATCCAGGTATACAGGATGAGCAGCATTTGTACTCCATGTTAGTGCACATGGCGTCTGTTCCTCATGTCAGAGGCGGCCATTTCTTTTGGAGCTAAGTCGGCCTGCCACTGAGTAGTGGTCCCAGTCATGATGGTTGTTAAATCTCTCCGCTATGGTGCATTGGCCGTTGCGCATTGCAATTCTCAACCTTCAAGCTCAAAACACATTATTGACTCATCCATTGATGAGCTCTACTCATCCCCAGCAGACACCATCAAAAGTCTCAAGCTCTACAAGCTTGATACCCTAATATGATTGAGTGGAGATAAGAAAGAAGACTAGTCATTGCCACCTGTAAATTGGAGGAAGACATGGTTGAATGATCTCACTTTTAGGTAAATAATATGGAGTTTCAGCCACAATTCTCCTCCTCTACTCTCAGTGGATTAAATTGACAAAGCTAAGTTGTTGGTATCAACTGAAACAATCAACAAAACTGAAACAAGTGGACTTATCCTAACTCACCTTCTGCAATACATCCACTTCCTCACCCAGAAGACGTACCTATTCCAACTTGTCATGGCCTTCCATGGCTCTTTGAAGATGTAGTTGTTACAAGTCATAATACAGAGGATGAAGACAGTGATTATGTTGGTTCTTCTTCAATTCCTCAACAATTTGACCAAAAGGAACTAAATGATATCATTAGGGCCTTGAGACTCTCAAAAGAATCTTCTGAGATACTTGCTTCTGCGTTGGCTGAAAAATTTATACTCACCTCAGGAACAAAAATAATATTATATTGTAAGCTTGAAAAGGATTTACTTAAGTCCTTCTCTCACAAGAACAATCTTGTATATTGCCATGGTGGTCTACTGCTGGGTCTTCCTATGTATTCACCTAGTGATTGGCTTCTCTTCATTGACAGTTCCAAGCGGAGTTTAAAGTGTGTGCTCCTTCACAATGGCAATAAGTATGGGTCCATTCCACTCACCCAGTCAACAAATATGAAAGAAGTGTATGAGACAATTGCGTTTGTCATAGAAAAAATGATGTTTTTTTTTTTTTATTTATTTATTTCAATTTAAAGCGCTGCGTGTCCCTAGGGACACGCGCTGTCATACACGTATGCCTTTACATTTGTCTATAGATATATTTACAATAATTATAGGCCGCGAATAGAATAGTCATATGATGTTAACAATGAGAATGAGAGAGAGAGAAAAAATGAAAAAAAAGAACTGTGTACAAAAGAAAGAAGTGTCTGGCAATATGTACAATCAACATAATATAAATTATCAGTTTCTTAAAAGATATTTGTTGCTATATAATTTAAAATTTATCTACAAAAGGTATTAAATTTAATATACATTTCTTTACAGGTAATAAAAATACTTGGATCTGTTACAATTAAATTATTGTCAATTCTATAGTCTTGAAAAACAGGACAATCCAGTAAAAGATGTATTGAGGTTTGTTCCTCTTGTCCGCAAAAACAATCTTCCACTGCTTTAATTCATTTTTAAAAGCTTCTGAAATTTCCATGATTAGAAATGAATTGAGAATTATGAAAGGTTGGCTGGAAATATTTTGGTTTGTTGTTAGGGAAGAAGCTTTGAAAAGTTTCATCTGTATTGTTCTTTAAAGTAGCCATTTAAAATTCAATAAAATCCGTTATTATGCTTGGGACATCTAAATTGTATTTTTGTTTTTCTTCTAAATTTTATTTAATTCATTTTCATATCTTTGGATTCAATGAAATCGTTAAGCAAAGGCATCTTGGCTATGCCATGTATACGATTAGAACTCGTTTTATATGATTGCGTGCACCATAATAGCATTTGGTATTGAAATGAATTTATTATACTTTTCTTATTTATGAATTTATACAATATCTCCGATCCATAAGAAAGCATTGTTTAATGAGAATCAATGGACAGTGTGTTGAACTCAATATGCTGAATTTTCTTCTTGGCCAGCAAGGTGGCTACACCCATGTTTCTTGTGTCTCTGGGATAGCAGAGCTAAACATGATCACTGGATAAGAAGTGCCTAGCCTGTGAGGGAGAACATGGATGTTGGCGAAAGGAACATCATTCATACACCTCTTATTTCTTGAGAAAAATCATTCTGCTTCCACTACATATAAAATTAGGGTTGATGAAACAGCTTGTTAAAGCACTTAAACATGATGGATCCTGTTTTCAATACATAGAGCGCAAATTTCCTGGACTCAGTGACGAAAAACTATAAGCTGGTATTTTTGATGGCACTCAGATATGACAGCTTATAAATGATCCCAATTTTGTCAACTCCATGAATAAACTTGAATTGAATGCTTGGAGCTTGTTAATCTTGGTAGTTCGACATTTTTGGGTAACTACAGAGCTGAGAACTATCAAGAGATAGTGAACAATATGCTTACAAACTTCAAAATTCTTGGTTGCAAAATAGGTATAAAATTGCATTACTTGCATAGCCATTTGGACTTCTTTTCACTGACAATTTGGGTGCTATGAGTGAGGAGCAAGGATTTCACCAGGACATCAAAACTTTGGGAGATCAATACCAGGGGATATGGAACAGCCCCATGATGGCAGATTACTGCTGGAACCTGCTAAGAAACTGAGGAAAAGTTTCACGCTCAGAAATTCTATAAGCGAAGCTTCCAAGGCCCCGAATGACCCGACTTTCAACAATCCTTTGTGTATGTAGATACCACCTACTCATAAGTGAAGTATTCCAAATATTTGTTCACTTTCCCCTACAATAAAACTTGAAAAATAACTGTTTTTAAAATCATTATCATCATTTGCTCCACATTAAATCACATAAATTTCATAATGATCGTGCCCCGCCACTGTTTGCCAATGTTTAGTAGTGCTAGCTGAAATAATCTCTCCTTGTTAGTGTATTTTTATAAAAACTTATTTGTAGTTTAAAATTATCATCTCATAATAGATAAACCACTCACAGTATAGAAGTCTCATTGATGTCAGGAAGAGTATGGATCTCTGAAACAAGAGTTGATGGAACAAAACGGACATTTCTGGATTCAGCACATTGTAATCACAAAGAAACATCTCTCAAATCTTCAGCAACAAAATATATGTTGGCCAGTGTAATCTTTGGCTAGTTCAATCTTTTTTCATTAAATCTTCTCCAGTTGTTTCCATTATTTTCAGGTTGAAGCATTTAATAAAATATTGGAAGTTTTGAATCATTTTGGCAAAATAGCAAGTTTTTCTATAAAAATTATTGTATAAATTCCCTCTAGGTAAACAACCGTTTGTTGTGTCCTATTTCACCTTCAGATAAATTACTTCCTTACCCCTATATGACATAGTTCTTGATATGGAAATAGTTTTTAACAAAAGCATTCTTTTGCAATTTGTCAAGCAATAATGTTGACATCATTAAAACATATATTTTTGTTCTTGTATAATAAACAAAAATTAAAAATAAAAAGCCTTTAGCTACAAGAAAATAAGACCTAATCCAAATAAATTAAAAGTGTGTGTAACAATGCTGTTACTGAAAAGTCACACACTATTAATTTATTTAGGTTAGGTCTTATTTTCTTTTCTTTTTTTTTTTTGCTTATCCCTAGTACATGTGGTACAGGCCATGATAATCATGGTGGGTAGAAGTAGGCAACTGCTTTTAGTGTAAGTGCACCACATGTCTACACATGTAAAAAGCAGTTCGACTTTGCACTTGGTCTTATTTTCTTGTTGCTATAATCCAAATTGTACCTTATCAAGAAACCTTTATTTACAATTTAATTTTCAAGTAAATAACATAATATCAAGGAAAGTAAACAATCTCCCTATAGAAGAAGTAACACAAGTTGGGGCTTAGAGCTTCTTTTATAAGAGGACGATCGTACAAGACTACGGGCAAGACTACGGCTACAGAATAACACGAGTGGCAATGGTTTATTTATATATACTAGCCGAATGACCAGGGCAACGCCCGTGTTTTACCCGATTGAATGTTTTGATTCAAATACTATTTGTTACAATTATAAATTGGCGCCTTAAATAAATGCATATATTAGTTAATAACTATAGCCTATGTGCTTTATCTGTCTATGTACTGTTGGCTTCCGTAGGCGTCTCTTACTGGGAAAAAGAAAGAGAGGATTCCATTTGGTTATTAACTAATATATGCATTTATTTAAGAAGCGACCCGCTCCAACACAATAGTTACAAAAATGGGGGGGGGGGGGGGCAAAGGTGGCATGATCGTAGCCGACCAATAGGAGGGCGCCATTCCAAAAAAAAAAGCAAACCGTGACAGAGGCGACGAAGAATGACGCTCGTAACTGTATCTACTTATATATTTGCCTTATTCTGTCTGTTTGTCTGTATGTCTGAAGCTCACGGATAGAATGCGCGCCCATTGGCTGCCAGCGAACACGTGGCCTCCCTGCCCCCCTCTAGACAACCCTGTTATCAGCTGTGTGATACATCCACCTGTCTAAACAGACCACTCTGTCTATAGCGGCCACTCTAGACAACCCTGTTATCAGCTGTGTGATACATCCACCTGTCTATACAGACCACCCTGTCATAGCGGTCACTCTAGGCAACCCTGTTATCAGCTGTGTGATACATCCACCTGTCTATACAGACCACCCTGTATATGGCGGCCATTCTAGACAACCCTGTTATCTGCTGTGTGATACATACACCTGTCTATAGCGGCCACTCTAGACAACCCTGTTATCATCAGTGTGTTAAATTCACCTGTCTATACAGACCACCCTGTCTATAGCGGTCACCTTAGGCAACCCTGTTATCAGCAGTGTGATACATCCACCTGTCTAAACAGACCACTCTGTCTATAGCGGCCACTCTAGACAACCCTGTTATCAGCTGTGTGATACATCCACCTGTCTATACAGACCACCCTGTCATAGCGGTCACTCTAGGCAACCCTGTTATCATCTGTGTGATACATCCACCTGTCTATACAGACCACCCTGTATATGGCAGCCATTCTAGACAACCCTGTTATCTGCTGTGTGATACATCCACCTGTCTATACAGACCACCCTGTATATGGCGGCCATTCTAGACAACCCTGTTATCTGCTGTGTGATACATACACCTGTCTATAGCGGTCACCCTAGGCAACCCTGTTATCATCAGTGTGTTACATTCACCTGTCTATACAGACCACCCTGTCTATAGCGGTCACCTTAGGCAACCCTGTTATCAGCAGTGTGATACATCCACCTGTCTATACAGACCACCCTGTCAATAGCGAGAGAGAGAGAGACCACCCAAGACATCGGTTTTGAAATATATTCGCACTCGGGTAAACCCCGGGCGTTGCCCGGGCCATTCGTCTAGTATAGAATAATTTCATGAAAGTTTTTTTACATAATTCTAATATTTTACAAAGCTATATATTGCGCTAAACCTATTAAACAAATTGTAAAAAGATTGACAAAATATGTAATACAAGAAAATAAGACCTAATCCAAATAATTTAATAGTGTGTAAATTATTTGGATTAGGTCTTATTTTCTTGTATTATAATCTATAATCCAAATTGTGCTATACCGACAAAATATGTAGTACAGTAGAACCTCCATGAGAGGACACCTCTCCCCAAAGGAGAGTTTTAATTTGCAAAATTACCAATTTTACCATTTAGCAACTCTCCTGTAAGAGGACACCTCTCTCTAAAGGACATTTTGGCTCTGCAATTAGGTGCCCTTTACAGGAAGGTTCTACTGTACAAAAATATAAATATAGGCAAATCCAATTGTATACTATGGAAGGAAGGAAACAAGTGCAAAATAAACAAGAAATTTAAAAGGGTGGCCGGGATTAGTACAAAAATTGGTTATGGATATCTGGCAACTCTTATCTTGCTATTAATACTGTGAAGTTTGTTGCTTCCAACACCAATCTTTGGTCAGGATTGGAATAGTGGGTTTTAGGATTGTTAAAATTGAAAGAGTGTCCTGTTGTAGAAGTATGCTGAAATATTAATGACCAGGAATATCTATTTCTAACATTTCTGCAGTGTTCATATATTGGGTTTCCTACGGAACTACTCGTCTCTCCCACGTACATAGCATCACATTGCTCACAGGAGACCGAGTAGACCACGCAGGGCTTGTTAAGTGGTTGGTGTACTGGATTATTGGATGACAGATGGATAAGTTGGGGCTATTGCTGAAGAAGGTGTTAATGCCATACCTTCTTCAGGGATCTTGATATGTTAACTGACTGAGGTGAAAATACATTTAGATCTGTGGAGTTGGAGGGTATCCGGGAGTATAATGAAAGATAATGGGTATGCAGAGAGAAGGTTGCTGATTATCTTTTCCTATTGTTTTAAACATAGGGAGGGATCAATGGGTGTCAATTCGTTTGGTTAAATTCTTAACTATGTTTGTCTTATGATGCCTTAGCGCACCATCTGTTATGAAATTCCAAACTATTATAGACGCGTATGATTCTTTTTAAAAAATATGTTTATCTTGTGAGTAAGTGGACAGTAGGAGTTAAAATGAGTATAATCTGGTTTAAAGTTTCTCTTGTAATGGACTAATATGGTAAGCATTTGGGGTCTGTATTACGTCCAAAAATGGGATTGCCTGTTTGTATTTTTTTGATGGTGAACGATAATTCAGAATGATAGCTCTTTAGTATGCCTTTCTCATGGCCTTTCTTACATATGCAAAAGACATGGTCAATGTAACGACGCCATATCTATTGGGTGTTGTAAGTTAATCCAGGTGTCTAGGTGAGACATTACAATTTCAGCAACTACTGTTGAAAGTGGGCTACCCATTGGGGAACCTTGGATTTGCCCCTATAATGTTGAGAACTGAAGATAAAGGTGTTCATTTTTAAACAGATTTCTGTAAGTGTAGCAATCCTATAAATAGTATCTGGGTCTATATTTAAGGGTGGTTAAACAATAATGTATCTTATCTTTTATGAGGGAATGGGGTAAACTAAGATGTAACATCATATGAACATATGGTGAAGCCTTGTTCTGGTGGAAGTTGAGAGAAATTTCCTGTGTAAATATCGGGGTACTGGAAATAGTATTACTGTATTCTCCTGGCCAGTAATCTAAGTAAAGGAGCTGCGGGTGGTATGCTATGATTGGATGTAAAGGGATAGAGGGCTTGTGCACCTTTGGTAATCTACTTATATATTTGCCTTATTCTGTCTGTTTGTTTGTCTGTTTGTCTGAAGCTCACGGATAGAATGCGCGCTCATTGGCTGCAAGGGAACACGTGTCCTCCCTGCCCCCCTCTAGACAACCCTGTTATTCAAAAACCATACATCCAATCGCCATGAAATTCTGGGATATTATTAGGTATATCCCCGGAAAGGTTTTCGAAAAATAATTTCTTGAATATCTTGAATATCCTTAGAGTTATTTGCAGAATTGTAGATATAACTCGCAAGCAGCGCCGCCAGACGGTGATAGGCCTAAGCTTGCTGCTCCACCCCTGTTGACCTTGGGTCGTCGTGTGAGTCACAGCATGATGCAACAAAAAACACTCTCTCTGGGGATTGCGGCGTCAACAACCTGTAAGTTTGTGCCTCTCTCATAAACCTGTCTATACAGACCACCCTGTCTATAGCGACCACTCTAGACAACCCTGTTATCAGCTGTGTGATACATCCACCTGTCTATACAGACCACCCTGTTATCAGCTGTGTGATACATCCACCTGTCTATACAGACCACCCTGTTAATAGCGACCACCCAAGTCAACGTTTTTAGAATATATTCGCACTCGGGTAAACCCCGGGCGTTGCCCGGGCCATTCGTCTAGTCCATATATATAAGCATTACCTGACTTATTTGAAGTGAAAACTTTAGGATCTTCCGGAGTGATATGGCCCGACCTCTTTAGTCTATTTAGATGAATTCATTAAGTATTAGGGAACTGTCATGCTCAGCTATGGGAACGAAGGTTGATTCATCTTGCAAAATATCAAGAATTTTATACTGATAGCAGTGCATTCTCTCCATGTACACAGTTTTAGTTCCTTTATCAGAGTTGCAAATGACTTTCTGTTCTTTAATTTGTTGAAGGCTGTGATGTCTGAACGGATGCTTACTGGCAAATTGAAAGGTTTCCTTAACATGGATGCCACTATACCTCTTATGTGGTTTTTATCTTGGTGGTCTAAGGGATTTGATAGAAGCCTCAACTCTACTTATTATTTTTGGAATATCAGGATTTTTCACAATTCTCTATACTCTAGACCTTTGACTAGGAGTGTGATGAAGTCAATATTGTCTTGGATAGGTTGATGATGCTAGAAGATTCTGCCTGCTCCAGTTTTTATGACAATCATATTCTCTGGACCAGAATATAAGCTTCCCTTCATGCTTCTTAAAGATCTTTTGTTCTGTCACTCCTATTTATTAGTTCAGCGATCTGGGGCTCTGTAATATATTGGGATGTAAGATAGAGAAGACCTTTGGCACTTTTACTTACTATTTTAATAATAGTGAATAAAAATAGTTTTAAAAATAATATTTGTTTGGCAAACCAAATGAATCTTTAAAAAAAAAATTAAATTGAAACCCTTCCTCACAAAAAATTGGATTGAAAATTGTTTTATTGATCTACTTTTGTAGTGTATAGTTGACAGAAATACCTCATGGTATTGTGTAAAGTCAGATCCCAAGTGTTGTATTTGCCAGGAGGAGATGGCCAAGAACTCCCCTGGGCTCCAGCTGGTCCAGAAGACCCACGAGAAGGTACAGAATGAGCAGAAGCAGTCCCACTACTTCAAGAACAAGCTGAGAGGGCTTTATAAGACTGCGGCACAGGAAATGGAATCAGAAATAGAAGCTACACACAGGACCTTAGAACTGATCCAGGAAGTTAGGGCTCTGAAGAATGAGAAATGGATGGCCTTCAAGAACTCAGGTACCCCCTCCCTCCCTGCCATGTGTGTAACTGGATGCTGAGGTGGCGGTGACCAGAGAGGCCCAAGGAAACCCTGCGCCGCGGAGCCCTCATGAAGATGTTGCAGCAGAGTGCCCTCACCCTGCCCCTCTGGATCCCCAGGAAGAAGGAGCCTCCGCCCCCTCTCTGCGGGGCTATTCCAGCCGAGCCCAATTATGTACTTAAGGTGGGCACTGTATGAATGACACAACAAACCTGGTCGAGACTGCCTCAAAATGATAATAAGCCCTCAATTTGTATTAGAACTACAAGATAATAAGGCAAAATAGTGACATTTCGGTAACAATGCTGTTACCGTCATACGCTATTTATTTTTTTGGATTTGGTCTTATTACCTTGTAAGCCCCCTCTTTTATATATATATATATATATACAGTGAAACCCCACTAATACAAACCTGGATATAACGAACCTAAGGCATTCCCAATTCCATTAAAAATACAATCATTATAACGAACTTTGCAATTTTTAAAATAACGAACTACCCCTATAACGAACTTAATTTAGGTCCCAAAATAATAGAATCTATTTAAAATTCTATGCTTATAACGAACTTAAAATTATAATTAAAAAAAAAATTAAAACAACAAAATTTTGAGCATGTTTCAGCTCACAGATCACGATTTCAAAACAACAAATTATAGTGCATTGTTTGTTTTCATTTGCATTCTATTTTTGCTGCATTTTGTAAAATTTTTATTAAATAGAATATCTTTGCAACTATGAAATTTGAAATAGAAAAAATGCAAATGGCTTTCAAAATAAAGAAAACAAAAGCATTCTAAAAACAAAAATGTTATTGCTAAAAAAAAGTCTGTTTTCAAAACTTTTGATAGTGAAACAACACAGACAAAATTTCAGAACATGTTAAAATAAGAAAATATTACTTTTCTATTATATATATATATAAGGCTATTAAAAATTGTTTCAAAGAGGAATCCTCAATTTTTGCCGCAATAAACGGGCCTGTGATGCAACAAAATTTTATTTTTTATGCCATGAACTATGGAGATTTTAAAGCCAGCAATGGTTTGCATGACAGGTTCAAAACAAAAGAGGGTCTAGACTCAAGAAGAAGAATATGTGGAAACATGAAATGGAAGAAAAACACTTATTAATTTTATTTGAAAGGTGCAATGCTTGAAGCAACGAGGTATTACATTTTTTCAAGTAAACATTGCATTATATAATGTGATAAAGATGTTTTAAAATCATTTTATATCTTTGAATATATATTTATTTAAACTTTGCCTAGGATTTGTCTTGATTTTGAAATTAGACATAGGTACATGTATGTTAATGACAAGAAGAACCTATCATCAAATAATTTGTTTTATTATTCAGTATCTTCTTCTTTTCTTTCTTATCTCCACTCAATCAGCTTGTAAAGCTTGAGCCTTTTGAATGTGTCTGCCGGGGGACAATCATCATGATTGGGTGAAGTAAAATGCGTCTGCCTTTGTCATTAAGACTGGGAGCACTACTCAGTGGCAGGCCGACTTAGCTCCAAAAGAAATGGCCGCCTCTGACATGAGGAACAGAGGCCATATGCAGCCGCTCCTAACATGGAGTACAAACGCTGCTCATCCTGTATCCCTGGATCAGGATCCCTTACAGGGTACTATCAGCCGGGCCAGCTGAGCCCAGGTTTTTTAGTGAGCTTGTCACTGCTCCCCCTCCTCCTTTTTCATCCGGGCTTAGGACCGGCAAAGGCGGAGTTTATTATTCAGTATTAATGTAAGAAAATTGGTCAATTTAGGGAATTAAAACAGTGACCACTATTAAGAGGCAGCCTCTTCCTGTGTGTATGGCTGTCCTTCAGTTATAAGGTCTAAAAATGTGGAAAAAACTGTGGCTATAGTGAACCAAAAGCTGTGTCCCATTGGGGTTGACTATAGAGGGGTTTTACTGTATATATTTTATAATTTTCACAAAAATACCACTTTTCTGAAACAACTACAGGTGACAACATGACTAGCAATTCTCTCAACCATCTTCATGGGAAATTTATTTATTGATTGTGGTTTGGGAGGGAAAAACAAACTTCCATTTTATTTTTATATCTATTATAATTTGATTTAAATTCAGTACTTTTGTCTGAAGATAGTAACAGCGCTGTTACCGAAACATCACAAACCATTTATTTGGATTTGGTCTTATTACCTTGTGTTTATAATCTATAATCCAAATTGTGCCTTATTAAATTTGTAATTATTTTTCCATTGTTTTTTTTTTTTTTACAAGTTGTATATTCATAGTAAAAAAAAAGGTTATTAACAATACAGAACAAATAACATGCATCAAATAGATTTTCATTCAAATATTATGTGTTATAACACCATGGTGGGGGGCAGGTGGGCAGCATGGTGGCAGCCCTGGTACGGGGCCCGGATGATGAGAACTGGATCCTGGCCGAGGTGATGGGCTACAACCCCAGTACCAACAAATATGAGGTGGATGACATTGACGAGGAGCAGAAGGAACGCCATCTGGTGAGCCGACGCCGCATGGTGCCTCTGCCGCTCATGAGGGCCAACCCAGAGTCCAACCCAGAAGCCCTCTTCCCCCCCGACACCTTGGTCATGGCCCTTTATCCCCAGACTACCTGCTTCTACCGGGCGCTGGTGCACGAGCCCCCACACAAGGCTCGAGATGACTACCAAGTGCTCTTTGAAGACCCCTCCTATACAGACGGCTACTCCCCGCCCATGAGTGTAGGCCAGCGCTATGTCATTCTATGTAAAGACTCAAAAAAGAAATAAAACCCTTTGAAATAAATCTTTATTGTCTAGTTTCTAAGGTTACAATAGCTAACAGTCCAGTTTTGCCTTCCTGTCTTTGAAGCCCAGGTCACCATATTCTCTCTTCTCATTTATGAAAAGCTTGTTTCCACTCTGCACAAACAGCCAGTGTTTACTTCCTATAAGAAAATTTTCTAGGATCACTTTAAAAAAATATATGAGCATTTCTAATTGACTGCACACAGCAATTTTCAAGATAAAATGTTTCTAAAAAAAGTTAACATTGCTCTGGATGAATTGCACCATAAAAATGATTACAGGTACATAATGAAATAATTATTAGAATTTTTTATTTCTTTAAAAAAGACCTTGGCCATGTTGTGGCAGCACAATGTGACCATGGAATGAGGTAACAACACTCATGTACAGAGGGTGTTGTTGCATTTTTAAAATAATGAGTCATCAGCAACTTTCAGGTGTATGATCAGGATTAATATAACTTTGGTTTAGGTAATTTTGTGATATATATTAAAGTAATTTTACAAATGTTTGTACTGTAAACACTATTTACAAGTTCTGTGAAATATGTGCCATTTTCAAAAGTTGGCTACTACAAGTCTTCTTGGGAGCTGAATCAATCAATTTTGTGCAGGGAATGGTTATTGAAGGTGCAACCTCCTACTCCACAATTTGGATTATATAGATTATAAATATAAGTTAATAAGACCAAATAAATAAATAGTGTGTGACGTTTCGGTAACAGCGTTTTTACCATCTTCAGACAAAAGTACTGAATGAGAAATTTTACCACAGCATGTTTTAAATAGTTTTTTTTTTTTAATTATCCCTAGTACACGTGGTACAGGCCATGATAATCATGGTGGGTAGTTAGCGACTGCTTTTACTGTAAGCGCACCACATGTCTACACATGTGAAAAGCAGTTCGACTTTTTAAAATAGTTATTGTTATCATGTGTGCAAACAAGAGATAAGAAGTATAATATATAATTTAAAAAAAAAAAGTGGGTATTTTTCCACTTTTAATTCTAAGAATAATATTCTGTGTTTCTCAGAAAACTATCTTCTTATCTGTTATCTTGTTTGCACACTTGATAACAGTAACTATTTAAAACATGCTGTGGTAAAATTTCTCATTCAATACTTTTGTCTGAAGATAGTAACAATGCTGTTCCCGAAACATCACACACTATTTATTTATTTAAACAAGTTAAAATCCTCTGGAGTAACTTGGTAAAGAAAACATTCAAGACAAAGACTCTTTGTCTTGAATGTTTTATTTATTTATTTGGATTTGGCCTTATTACCTTGTGTTTGGAATACAATATAAAAAAAATGGGGTTGAAGTAAATAATTTTTAACTATATTATAGAGCCAACCTGCAAAATGTGTTTTCCATAGATGGTTTACTTATTAAACCTCTGTGTAACATATATATATATAAATGATAAAATGCCTATTTTTGCGTTGAAATAATAAACCATAACTTATGATCATGACAGAGTCGCTGGTAGAATTTTGTTCCTGCCTAATAAAAATGATTATCTGGCTTCGCCCGTGGTCTACTTTAGGGAATATTCCCCTAAAGAATTTTGTTTATGTCAATCAAGCATGATACAGCAATATTGTCATCATTATTTCTGACTAAAAAAATAGTGTTGCTCATTACTTTTGGTTAATTATGATTTTTCTTGGTTAAAAGTGCGCAAAAAAACTCTTCCAGATTTAACTCTCTGTCCTGTTCAAATTTCAGCGAGATTAGTTACATATTGAGGGCGTGCATAGCCGACAAACATATACAGTAAAACCTCGCTAATACGAACCCTGGATATAACGAACCTTCCCTTATAACGAACCAACGGCGATTCCTGATTCCATTCCATTGAAAATACCATCGTTATAACAAACTTTGCAATTTTTAAAATAACGAACCTATTTTCGGTCCCAAAATAATATCCGGTCCCAAAATAATTTAAAATACTATGCTTATAACAAACTTAGAATTGTAATTTAAAAAATAATAATAAAACAAAATTTTGAGCATGTTTCAGCTCACGGATCGCTATTTCAAAACATTAAATTTAGCAGCATTGTTTTGATTTACATTTTATTTTTGCTGTATGTTGTATAAATTTTTACACATTATTATTTTTTTTTTCCTTATCCCTAGTACACGTGGTACAGGCTATAATAATCATAGAGGGTAGTTAGCGACTGCTTTTATTTGTAAGCGCACCACATGTCTAAACATGTTAAAAGCAGTTCGACTTTGCACTTACAAATGTGCCAGAGCCCCGTTTGGTTACTTGCACTCGCTGGTGAGGTTGGACTTTTGCAAGAATCAGGGGCCATTGGAGCATTTTTTTTTTTTTTATCAGAAAAAAAGTGTCCAATGCAGGGATCGAAACCGGGTCATAGTGGTCGAAAACCAAACAGTTTAACCAGCCTTCTACCGACCCCCTTTTTTTTACACATTATACTTTTATATAATAGAATATCTTTGCATTCGATAATTTTGAAATAAAAAAAAATATATAAATGACTTCCAAAATAAAGAAAAGAAACAAAGAATGGCGTTCTAAAAAAAACAGTGGCAGCATGCCCTTTTTTAGAGGAGTTCTATATCAAGTTTAACCTAGGCTAAAAAATAATTCAAAATAATTTAAAGCCAGAAATGGTTTGAATAACAGGTTAAAAACAAAATTTAATCTATACTTCAGAAGAATATGTCAAAACTGGAAATGGAAGAAAAAAAAAAAACAGTTCCCCGTGTTTCATGGGCCACAAACAAATCGACTTATAAATTCTCAATAATTACCACTACAGTTCTATTTTTAGAAGGGAAGCCTCATTAGGTATATGACTCATTCAGGGTTCGCGGATATTCCCCCCTGGCCGGCCGTTTTACTACCGATTTTGTGTTTGTAAATTGGCGTTTTTTATTCGCAATTTTACCGATCGCGCTATCGTATCAACATGTTTCGCGTCCGATTTTTCTGAATCAGAAACTTTTGATTCATTTTCAATTGATTCAGAATACACGGAGCTTTATTCCTTTGATGGAAATAATGATATTTTAAGAAAATTATGATTTTCAAATTTTACTTTTCACTTTCTCTCAAACAACAAGATATTAGAGGCATTTTTTCAAATAAGTTTAGTATTATATTGATTGAGAAAGATGTTCTAAAATACTCTTATACCTTTTAAATATATAATTAATAAAGTTTTGCCTAGGGGATTTGGTTTACTTTTTAAATTATACATAGAAGTGTGTGTATATATATATAAAACATGTATGCTAATGATAAGAAGAACCTATTATCAAATGACTTCTTTTGATATTCAGCATTACTGTAAAGAAATAGGTCAATTTAGGGAATTAAAACAAAGTGACCATTATTAAGTGGCTGCCTTTTCCTGTTTGTATGGTTGTTTTTTAATTATATGGTCTAAAAATTTAGAAAAGTAAAAAAAAAAAATGGCCAAACCGTGGCTATAGTAAACCAAAAGCTCTGTCCCATTGGAATTCACTATAGAGGGCTTTTACTGTATATATATATGTTCCTGGCTTCGCCCGGTTTTTACCCGAGTAAAAGTTTGCCTAACAAACATTTGTTAAAACGATTCTAGCAAACATCCAATCCCTACTGAATCTATACTTGTCTATACTCTCGATAATTTGAAAAAATTTTCCCGGTCCCTTGAAAAATACTCGATAAGTGGAATAAAATCAATATTAATTGGTCTCCTCGGTAATTTGAAGTTGAAGGAATAGTATCTTTCCACAAACGAACATTTGTAAATAACTGTATTTAGCGAATGTACCCGGCTTCGCCCGTTTTTACCCGAGTAAAAGTTTGCCTAACGAACATTTGTTAAAACGATTCTAGAACACATCCAATCTACCTATATATAGATTTATAAACGTATATAAATATACAAACATTGTTATATGCGTTTAAATATATTTTTGAAACACATAATTTTTTGAAAATATTTATTAAATTTTAAATAAGATATTTTCTTTAAATATATATTAATATTGAAATGCCAAGTTTTTTTACAACGTCATTGGAATATTATATTACTAAATCCTCAAATTAAATAACAAATTTATTATACTTGGAACAAATTTTAGCATTTTTTCAATTTATAAATGTAATTTCATCAGATGCCGCGAGAGGCGCTGCTTGCGAGTGAAAGTAGAAAATTTGCGGATAAAATTGCAATGAATATTTATTTCAAATCAAACTCAAACCAGAAACCTTCCCAGTAGTATAGTAAATAACTTGCTAAAGTGTTACGGCGATTGAATAATCTTACCTTTTAAAAACATTCATCGTGTATAAACAAACTAACATTCATCGTGTAAACAAACTAGGTGTAAAATTATTAACCAATTAAATTCATTTATCGTCGCGACCAGTGCTGCCGCCAAGCGGTAAAAGGCTGGAACTAACGCTTTTTGGTTTTACATTTAAAAAAGAAAAGCACATTGACCTTTTAAGTTCTTTGAATATGTTAAACGAAATCTTCAGCTACCTACATGCAAAATTTCATAATGATTGATTCTGTAGATTTTGCGCAACGCAATAACAAACATCAATTTTGATTTAATTTTTATAGATATAAGGATTAAAAATCTAAATAAGGAATTAAAAGACTTTGAGGTAAACAAAGCAATTGGGGGGATTTAGTGCCAGTTAATCTAAAAGTTTTCCAAAACAAAGCTATTTGTTACAAATCCCCAGAAAAGGCACAATCTAGTTATCTTAATATAATCCATATCTTGACACATCCTCTTACTACATAATTAGAATAATAATTTTTCTTAAAATATTTAGAATAAATATAATTTTCACTACATTTAGCTACAGTAGAACCTCCATGAGAGGACACTCACGCTAGAGGACACCTCTCTACAAAGGACAGTTTTCATTTGCAAAATTTCCATTTTTACTATTTAGCAACTCTTCTGTAAGAGGACACCTCTCCCTAATGGACACTTTGGTTGTGCAATTAAAGTGTCCTTTACAGGGAGATTCTACTGTACCTTCAAGTCAATTTAGTTACATAAATAGTGCTTAAACAATAGGTTGACTCACCTCAGGATAATGGATGCCACCAAAAGTGTGGATATCCCAATATTTTTCTGATTCCCAAGTCTGCACAACACCAAACACATCTGTTAGCACAGGAAGGAGTTCTAGAGGGCAACCAGCTACTAAGTTCTAAAGGAAAATACAGCATACACACACACACACACACACACACAATGGCTACATTTATATGTGGTGCGTCATGGTGTAGGGATGGTGGCTACAGGATAACACCAACAACACACTAGTTTAAATACTTGGGGGAACAATATTGCATGTTAAAACAATAGTTTGAAAGCAAACAATACAAAGCAGACATTCAGAACATGTTAAAAATGAGAATTATTTCTACTCTATGAGGCGAAGGGTAACAAAAAAATTCTACTAAGATGAAGTATTGTCAGCTTAACCCTGCATTTAGAAGTGTTCTCTGGCTTTAAAATGATCCAATAAAGAGGGGGGGGGGGGGCAAAAAGACTAGCTGTGAACAATGGTGGTTTTGAAGCAACATGACAGTTTTTTTTTTTTTTATTATTTATCCCAAGTATACGAGGTACAGGCCATGATAATCATGGTGGGTAGTTAGCAACTGCTTTTACTGTAAGTGCACCACATGTCTACACGTGTGAAAAGCAGTTCGACTTTTGCACTTACAAATGTGCCAGAGCCCCGTTTGATTATTTGTATTCGCTGGTGAGGTTGGACTTTTGCAAGAATCGGGAGTCATTGGAGCATTATTATTATTTTTTATTAGAAAATAAAAAGTGGCCAATGCAGGATTCGATCCCGGGTCTTAGCTGTCGAAACCCAAGGTTTATACCCCCCTCCCCCCATGACATCAGAGCTTGGATTAAAGGATGTATTCTATTATAAGGTCGTTTCAAAATGATTTTTTCAAATATTGTTTATTATTTTGTAAAAAAAAAAAAGAGAGCAATCTACAAATAGTTATTCAATTAAAATTGGATCATTATTAAAATATCATTTTTGATTCAATATATGTGCCTTTTTAATTATAAAAATTGTTTATTTATTATTAAAAATGGTTTATTAGGACTCTTGTCTTGATTTCTAAATTATAAAGGATATCTTTTCACAAGATTTTTTTTGTGTGTGCACATTTTAATAAACAGAATTATATAATGAAAAAGGCATCTCCTTATCGTGCAAATGAAAGTTGCTGATGGCTTGCGCCATCTATCGAAATAAATATCGACTATTCTCATTGATTTTTAATTATTCCATAATTGGCCAAATACCCATTCTTGATTAATCAAGAAAAGCTAACCACGGACGCGTTTCTGGCTGTTGGCCCTCATCAGCGTGCTGCAAGCTGTACCTCAACGACCAAAAAACTGGTCATTCAGGCATCCTGAAAAATAATGAAATGATTTTGGCGCAATGGTGCAAGCCATCAGCAACTTTCAGTGCATCATAATTTATGCACCTTATCCCAGTACAATATCACATTTGTACTATTTTTAGCATTATATAGGTAATTTATAATATACAATATAAGTAATTTAGGAAAGTATACATTTTTAGAAGGTGGCCTTTGTGTGTGTATGACTGTCCTTTATACGATCCAACATTTTATGAAAGAGAAAACATGTAGCTCCATGGACTCTAGGGAGTGTAGATGGTTGTTTGGATTAGGCCTCAATAAACCTATAGAAGCTATAATAGTAGATAAAATTGCTAAAGGCTTTCCAAAAACTCTTGATAAAAATTAACAAAGAGTAACAAGCTTTAGAGCAAATTCATTCTTCTAAAGGCTTATCTAGAAAAGTCCTTAGTAGAGTGACTTTGCTCTGAAGCTTACTTATTGTTAGAATAAAAAAATACATTTATTCATAATTCTCCAAGTCCAACTTTTGAACTGGTTATAAATACAGCCCAACACATCTTTAATTCAACACCCAAAGGGATCAGAATTTTTCGATTGAATTAAAGTCGGTGTTGAATTGCAGTGGTCAAATTAAAGTAGATAGGCTGATTGGAATAAACTGTTGAATTAAAGTTGGTGTTGAATTGCAGAGGTCAAATTAAAGTAGATAGGCTGATTGGAATAAACTGTTGAATTAAAGTCGGTGTTGAATTGCAGTGGTCAAATTAAAGTAGATAGGCTGATTGGAATAAACTGTTGAATTAAAGTCGGTGTTGAATTGCAGTGGTCAAATTAAAGTAGATAGGCTGGTTGGAATAAACTGTTGAATTAAAGTCGGTGTTGAATTGCAGTGGTCAAATTAAAGTACAGTAAAACCCCTCTATAGTGAACCCCAATGGGACAGAGCTTTTGGTTCACTATAGCCACGGTTTGGCTATTTTTTTTTACTTTTCAAAATTTTTA
This sequence comes from Cordylochernes scorpioides, assembly GCA_030710605.1. NCBI lineage: Eukaryota > Metazoa > Arthropoda > Arachnida > Pseudoscorpiones > Chernetidae > Cordylochernes > Cordylochernes scorpioides. The sequence goes on along the minus strand of CP092865.1, from coordinate 162,304,280 downwards.
GACTGTATAATTAAAGGACAGCCATACACACTGGAAGAGGCTGCCTCTTAATAGTGGTCACTTTGTTTTAATCCCCTTAATTGACCAATTTCCTTATATTAATACTAAATAATAGTAGAAATCATTAGATGATAGGTTCTTCTTGTCATTATAATACATGTACCTCTATGTCTAATTTAAAAATCAAGACAAATCCTAGGCAAAGTTTTATTAAATATATATTCAAAGATATAAAATGATTTTAAAAAATCATTATCACATTATATAATACAATGTTTATTTGGAAAAATGTTTCTAACACCATGTTGCTTCAAAGCATTCTTCAAGCATTGCACCATTCAAATAAAGTTAGTGTTTTACTTCCATTTCATTTTTCCACATATTCTTCTAGGTCTAGATTTCGTTTTTTTTTTTTTTTTAACCTGTCATGCACAACATTGCTGACTTTAAAAATCACCATAGTTAATGGCATAAAAATATTTTTTGTTTCATCACGGGACCGTTTATTTGGACTTTTTTTTTTTAAGTTCTAAAACACGTACGATCGCGGCAAAAGTTGAAGTTGATTCCTCTTTGTAACAATTTTTAATGGCTTTATATTTTATCTTTTATAATATAAAATTTATATTCTCTTATTTTAATATGGTCTTAACATTTAGCCTGTGTTGTTTCACTTTGTAAAGTTCTGAAAATGGCCTTTTTTTTTTAAAGAAATAACGCTTTTGTTTTTAAAATGCCTTTGTTTTCTTCATTTTGGAAGCCATTTGTATTTTTATATTTCAAATTTAATGGATGCAAATATATTCTATTTAATAAAAAGTATAATGTGTAAAAATTGATACAACATACAGCAAAAATAAAGTGCAAAATTCAAAACAAACAATGCTGCTAAATTTATTGTTTTGAAATCGCGATCCGCGAGCTAAAATATGCTCAAATTTTTGTTGTTTTAATTTTTTTTTTTAAATTACAATTCTAAGTTTGTTATAAGCATAGTATTTTAAATAGATTTTATTATTTTGGGACCGAAAATAGGTTCGTTATAGGGGTAGTTCGTTATTCTAAAAATCGCAAAGTTCGTTATAACGATGGTATTTTTAATGGAATGGAATTGGGAATCGGCGTGGGTTCGTTATAAGGGAAGGTTCGTTATATCCAGGGTTCGTATTAGCGGGGTTTTACTGTAGATAGGCTGATTGGAATAAACTGTTGAATTAAAGTCGGTGTTGAATTGCAGTGGTCAAATTGAAGTAGATAGGCTGATGGAATAAACTGTTGAATTAAAGTCGGTGTTGAATTGCAGTGGTCAAATTAAAGTAGATAGGCTGATTGGAATAAACTGTTGAATTAAAGTTGGTGTTGAATTGCAGTGGTCAAATTAAAGTAGATAGGCTGATTGGAATAAACTGTTGAATTAAAGTCTGTGTTGAATTGCAGTGGTCAAATTAAAGTAGATAGGCTGATTGGAATAAACTGTTGAATTAAAGTCGGTGTTGAATGGCAGTGGTCAAATTAAAGTAGATAGGCTGATTGGAATAAACTGTTGAATTAAAGTCGGTGTTGAATTGCAGTGGTCAAATTAAAGTAGATAGGCTGATTGGAATAAACTGTTGAATTAAAGTCGGTGTTGAATTGCAGTGGTCAAATTAAAGTAGATAGGCTGATTGGAACAAACTGTTGAATTAAAGTCGGTGTTGAATTGCAGTGGTCAAATTAAAGTAGATAGGCTGATTGGAATAAACTGTTGAATTAAAGTCGGTGTTGAATTGCAGTGGTCAAATTAAAGTAGATAGGCAGATTGGAATAAACTGTTGAATTAAAGTCGGTGTTGAATTGCGGTGGTCAAATTAAAGTAGATAGGCTGATTGGAATAAACTGTTGAATTAAAGTCGGTGTTGAATTGCAGTGGTCAAATTAAAGTAGATAGGCTGATTGGGATAAACTATTGAATTAAAGTGGGTGTTGAATTGCAGTGGTCAAATTAAAGTAGATAGGCTGATTGGAATAAACTGTTGAATTATAGTTGGTTTAATTGCAGTGGTCAAATTAAAGTAGATAGGCCGATTGGAATAAACTGTTGAATTAAAGTCGATTGAATTGCAGTGGTCAAATTAAAGTAGATAAGCTGATTGGAATAAACTTGAATTGCAGTGGTCAAATTAAAGTAGATAGGCTGATGGGATAAACTGTTGAATTAAAGTCGGTGTTGAATTGAAGTGGTCAAATTAAAGTAGATAGGCTGATTGGTATAAACTGTTGAAATAAAGTCGGAATTGAAACGAGGGCTCAGGCTGGCACATCAGAAAGGAAGTTATCTTCTTCTTTCTTATCTCCACTCAATCATATCAGAGTATCAAGCCTGTAGAGCTTGGGACTTTTGATGGTGTATGCTGAAGATGAGTAGAGCTCATCAAAGGAGATTCGACATCCATAATGACTGGGTGAAGTAGAATGTGTCTGCTTTTGTCATCAAGACTGGGAGCACTACTTAGTAGCAGGCTGACTTAGCTCCAATATGAAATCGCCTCCTCTGACATGAGAAACAGACGCCATGTGCAGCCACTCCTAACATGGAGTACAGACGCTGCTCATCCTGTATCACTGGACACATGAGGACACTATGGAGCGGGCCAGCTGAGCCCTGGTTTTCTAGTAAGCTTATTACTGCTACCCCTTCTCTTTTAAAAAATCCAAGCTTGGGACCGGAAAAGGTGGAGTTAGGGCAAGTTATAAATAAGTTTAACAATTTATGTAGTGATTCCTCATCTTTTTTAACATTCAAAACAAAATCATGTTTTCATTTTTCAAATTTTAAGCTTTCTATAGTTTTCAATTGAGATGAAGTTGAATGTCACTGAAAATAAAAAAGTTCCTACTGGGGGACGTGTAAATTTTAGTAGTGAACACCAGCTAAAATGTCACAGTACCTTTTTGTTGTAGAGGGCATAGTAGTACAGAAAGTAGACGCCTCCTAATGTCATTAAAAACTTGGGGATGGCGAAGCGAACAGCCTTGGCACCATATTCGCCCTGCACACCACACACAGCAGTCAAGTTGCTAGAACCACGAGTTGAAGCAGTGTCACAAATGACCAATTCCCAATCTTGCATTTAGTAATAGTAGACCTATATGGTTAAAAAAAAAGCGGGGGGGGGGGGGGGGGGGTGCAAAATACTTGCATCTTCCACATGCAGATGTTGCTATATGAGATGTGTAAATATTCCAGTTTTTATTGCACAAATGACAGAACTTCTGGATATGCCATTTAATCCAACCTCAGATAAATGACAGGAGTTTTTGGACACACTTTCATGCAAAGTTATTCTTTTATTATCCTTGTTTAGAAATATATAATTTTATCTCTCAACAAGCAAAGTACAGTATATCTCTTTTAATTCAACCCCCCCCCAACTATAATTTGAAAAATTTTCAAGTCCTAACTATTTCCTTTCAAATTACCATCTTTAATTCAACTGACATTTTTCAAATTCCAATCAGAGTATTTACTTTAACAAGGCTTTAATTCAACATTCCTTCAAGTGTTGACAAAAACAATGTCCTAAAAAAAGGCCCACTAGTAATGTGTGAATATTGCGATAAAAAAAAATTGATATAATAATCTTAACTGACTACAATTCAACACACCAACATTAATTCTGATCTCTTGGAATATTGAATTAAAAAGTTTGAATATGCATTGAAAAATTTGGATTCTTCTAAACAAGGATTAGGAAAATAACCTTTCATGAAAAAAAAAATCTGTATTCCAGATCTCTCCTAGAAGTTGTCAGTGGTTAGATATTTAGCAAAAGTGGTTACTTAAAGGTAGTCACTTAGAGCAGGGATCAGCAACCTGCGGCTCGTGAGCCACATGCAGCTCTTTGGATGTGAAGCTGCATGTAGTACTCACATAAATAAAAACTTTATTTATGCGAGTACTATTTATTGTTGGCAAGAAAAAAATGTGTGGCTATTTAAAAACTTTGAAATTTTGTAAATTGTAATTTTTGACTCTTCTGACATACCCCCAGGGTTTCAAGCTCATGAATGACTGGAATCATCCTATGAGAGGCGGCAAGAAATTCTGCACAGATTTGAAGATTGAATTGTCTAAATGGCTTAATGAACATAAAGTGGAATATTGTCATCTTTATAACACCAACATGGTTATCTTAATTTTTAAGTCCCAAGTTTTATTCATGGTTATCACAACCTCTTTAATTCAACATCCCAAGGGATCTGAACTTTCAGTGGATTAAAGTAAGAGCATTGCTCGATGCAAATATTTGAATGTAATTCTACTGTTCTAAAAGCTTATGTCCATAGTTTGCTTAAATACCATTTCTAAAATTCTACCCTTCAGTGTAGCATATAAAAGCAGAATGATCCAATACAGTATTAGAGCTCTAAAGAAGCGGTCTGGTAGATTAAATTGGCGAAACCTCTAAGAGGGTTCACCACTGATGAGCCAAGCCCTCCCAATATTTTTTCATCGCAGTAAGGACAGTAGACAATTAAAAGGGCAGAAGTTTGATTTATTTGTGAAAAGAAACATTCGCGCCTTAATGTCTTCATTCGTTATATATAAATGGCACGTTATAGCTTTGTATTAAATAAAGTAAGTGTTGAATTAAACTAAGTTATATGATTTTGTTACAACTTTTTTTCTAGTAGATATTTTTATATATGAGAACCAAATGTATAATTGAAATAATAATTTTAGAAAATACTTTTGTAATATTGTATTGTAATTTTAATTCAATAATTTGAATTGAGATACCATTGGAACTTTTTTTAGAATGTTTCCTGATCAACTTTTAGTGATGGATAATCTAGCATTAATACATTTTGGAACAAAGGAATACACACAGGGGGGTTTCACCTACTGGTTATCATCCTATTTCTACAAGAAAATAAGACCTAGTCCAAGTGAATTAGTGGTGTGTGACATTTGGGTAACAACGCTGTTACCCAAACCTCACACACTCTTAATTCGCTGTTACCCAAACCTCACGCACTGTTAATTTGTTTGGATTGGGTCTTATTTTATTGTAGCTATAATCTATAATCCAAATCAGCAAGGGTCCCACTCCAGGGATACGGAGGAGCTGCATCTGTACTCATGTTAGAGTTGCAGGAAAGGCATCTGCTTCCAGGTTAGGAATGGCCTCAAACTACAGGCAAAGTTAGACTTTCACCAAAGTGTGCCTGAATCATGGTGCCATGACCAACAAAAGCTGCACCCCTACACCCCATTCCATGAGATCAAGCTCGAGGAGCATGAACTCATGGAATTTGTGTAATCTTTACACAAGGGGATAAGAAACAACAACAACAGAACAAAGGAAAAATTACAAATGCTGTTTTAATCTTCGTGAATAAATGCTATGGGAAAAAAAATGAATAAACTTAGAAAATAAAAAAAGGATGAAAAAAAAATAGATTTGACTTTTTAAGACACCGTAATTTGCGGCTGCTTAAGTTAGATTTAAATCATCGATGTAAACAATCTTGCGTGAACATGTCAGTGTCATTTGCAACGCATTGTAACATTTTTAAACACAGTGCGCATACGCTATGCTGTATCCCACGCATGCTGTGTCCCGCATGTCAAAGTATGGTATTTATGTTTCTAGTACCTTGTTTGAAATCACTCTCCTAGAATTGCCCCTTTCAAATAAGGCTGACCCTTTGAACACCAGGCATAATAGCCCTAAAATGTGTGTAAATAGCAATTAAAGTAAATACAGATCTTGCATTCATGCTCATTTAGGAAAATTCTTTAAAATACAAAGACCTTTTAGGTTGAAATTGTTCAATTAAACATCATTTAACAAATATTACTCAAAATAAACAGCAACGTTTCTTCAATTATTTGTTAACAAAAAGGCTCTGCAAAAATAAGTGAAATTATAAAATGGTTACCGATATTGGGTGTTTTTTCACTGGAAAATGGTACATTTTGTGGGTCTCTATCATCTTCTGCTACATCTTCCCATTCATAATCAGAATTTTCTAAAATATTGTTATTTCCACCAAAGGAATAAATTTCTGTGTATTCTGAATCAAATGAAGATGAAGCAAAAGTATCTTATCCCAAAAAATTGGATGCGATATGCTAGCGCGATCTGTAAAATCGCCTTCAAAAATGGGGGATTAAAACACCTAATCGGTAGTAAAACAGGTGTCCAGCAGGAATATCCGCAAACCCTTAATGAGTCATTTTTATAATAAGGCATCCGTTCTAAAAATAGAACTGTAGTGGCCGTTTCTGAGAATTTATAAGGCAATCATGAGAGGACACTCCCGCTAGAGAACATCTCTTTACAAAGGACAGTTTTCTTTCTCAAAATTTCCCATTTTTAAAATTTAGCAACTCTCTGGTAAGAGGACACCTCTCCCTAAAGGACACTTTGGATCTGCAATTAGTTGTCCTTTACAGGGAGGTTCTACTGTAATAAAAAAAATTGATCCTATATACTCCTAAAAAAAGCATCTCTTCATTTGAGGATCTCACCAATTTGAATAGAACCAGCAGGACAAAATTACCATTTAAATCAATTAGCTGCTCTCCAATAAGAACACCTCTCTCTAAACGCCACTTTGCCTCTGCATATAGGTGTCCTTTAGAGAGAGGTTCTATTAGCTTTAGAACTTGAAGTGCACTCTGTGCAATTGTAAATTTAGCCAGCACTTTTCAGCACTACATGTTTTATTGTCCGGCACTGGAGAAGAGAAATTCTCCATCAAAAGAAAGGTTATTAAACAATTCTCTATTTGTTCTAATGGCAAAGGTAGCAAACCCAATGCTTTAGCTTTTCACAAATTCTGGAAAACAGCACAGACAATAGGTGTAACACAAGAAGAGCAATCCAACTTGAAGAAAGGTCAATCTCAACTTTCTGTAAATAACTGCTATGTTTACTTCTGTATCTGGGAGAATCCTGTATGGTGTCCTTAATAAAGGTTTTTTGTTGTATATTAAACCAGGATTTTATGCACTATTATAGGATGTCATGGAGACTAATTCTAGAATTTGTTTCTAGAAGTCCTATCTAGTGCACACGACAAGATGTTCTGGCCTCTCTCTGGCAGATGTCTAGGCTGGGAAGATCCTCACTCTTAAATTTGATTTGCCTGATGTGTCCCATTTTGAGACAGGACCAGAACATGGCATCTTCACTGATGAACATCCCTGGTCTCTTGAGTAGGTACCAAATTCATTTTCTTCACTTCTGGCTCGACTTGAAATGGTCACAAGTCTAGGCTGACCTTTGCTAGGACATCCACATTCAGTCCAATGTGTGTTCAGTGGAGTGCTATGGTTGAGAGTCCTGGTGTAGTTTATCAATATATCTCATGATCAGCTTGTGTAAAAGTACTCGGATGGCTGACAGAATCTTCCACTATCAACAGTTGAGGACAATGGTATGATGCAGTTTTAAGGTTGTCCATATTTATCTAAGTAGGCGGCACTCCAAGAATTTCCCTCATCATATTTAACCCTTTGAACACCAATACCCCGTCTTACAGGCCAGATCGTGGGTGCACATTAGCCCCAAGACAACTATAAATTTGTGGAAAATGCCGCTTCAGTGATATCTTTAGAACAGAAGCCTTGTTAATTGTATGACTCATCCAGGCTTGGCTGATATTCCTGCTAGCTACCAGTTTTACCACAGATTTGGGGTTTGTAATTTTGTGCTTTTTTGATGGAGACTTTATTGATTGCTAGCGTATCGACATTTCAGGATTCTGATTTTTCTGAATTGGATGCTTCTGATTCATTGTCAAATGACTCAGGAGAAACTTTGAAAAGAATATTTTAGACAATTTTGATGGAACTGAAGATGACAGAGACCCACTTAATTAAACCACTTTCCACTCCACCATGAAAAAACATCCAATATCAAGTAAGCTCTTTTTATTATTTCTCTTTATGGTCACAAGGCCCTTTTGTTAACAAATATTAGAAGCAACCAATAATATTCACAACAATAAATCCCAAAGACTCATCTTGGCACAAGTGGAGCCAAGTTACACTAAATGCATTTCTGGATGCAATTTTGAACACGGGAATGGTTTCTAAGTCCAGAATTTCTGATTATTAGTCTCAAGATTGGATTAGCAACATGACATTCTTTAGAAAAATATATTTCCCCAAATTTTTCTTTGCTGCACCTATTTTCCAATAATGACATCCTCAAGGATTGCAACAAGAAGTCAAAAGATCAAGTTAATTTCTTGATTTTTTTAATAGGATCTTTTTATAAAATATATCAATTAAATAGGCAATGGTTAGTTTCAAAAACGTTCCTGCTAGGTGAAAGGAAGCGTGTAACATCGCTCGTCACTTTTAAAGATGTACAATTATTACTTTCTTAAACCTTCCTTTTATTCCTTAAATATTTTAATTTATTGCTTTAAAATACTCAAATTATCCAATATAACATTATTGAGCATTTGGAAGAAAAAAATATTATACTAGGAGTATAAATAAGTTTGTGCAATTTTTTTTTTTCAAATAATATAAGTGTCCACTAAAGGGAGGTTCTACTGTATTAGGTAGTTTAGGATGGGTATGGTCGAGTTAGTTGAGGCTCAAATTGGGTTCAGGTTAGGGGGTTAATAAATCAGACATTCTTAAACCACAGTCCACACCAGTTTACTGTATTATACAATAGCAATGTCTGATTACACAGAGTCGGTGGACAAGTGGGTAACACCCTCGATTCCCAACAGCCATGAACCGGGATTGAATCCTGTGTTAACATTTTGTTTAATATGTGAATAACCTTCACATTTATTATGATGCATTAGCGTTTTATTTATAATTGTATGCTGTCCTCAAAGCTTATGTCTATAGTTCATCGAAAATACCCATTCCAAGAGTCTAGCATCAGTATCACTATAAAAGGCAGATCGAAAAATGCAATATAAAAACCATATGGTAGATTAAACTGGCAAAATCGCTGGGAGGGTTCACCACTGATGAGCAAAGCCCTCCCATTAATGAATCAAGAATCATACGTGTCTATAATAGTTTCAAATTTACCTATTATTCATTGTTGAAAATATCATAAACTAGGTTTTTGAGTGGTACCAAATAAAGTGATTTTGGAACAAGAATACAGTAATAAAGGGATCTGGAGATTAAAATGGTGAAACCACTCATTCACCACTGATGGGATTTTCTCTCCCTCTTTCAATTTTTATTCATTGCAGTATAAGTACTGAAGAAATAGCTTTTGACTTGAGGAATAAGCAACAACAACAGAAATAGATTTTAATTATATATATATACTAGCGGATGTGTACCCGGCTTCGCCCGGGTTTTATCCGAGGGAAAGTTTGCCTAACGAATATTATATATTATGAAGTATAATAAACAATGTTAAAGATTAGTTTTAATTATTAATCAAGATTGTGTGTGAATATGTGAGAAAGATGTAATATCGTTGTTGTTTTCTTGGCCGACTGTTTTACATATGGTGTTATCTTAAAATTGCTTGTTTTGAATATTTTTTTAGATGGAGATTATTAGCTAGTATGTAAAAAAATTAACTCTGTTGAATTTATTTTTTTGTATTTATATATAAATAAAATTAACTCTGTTGATTTTTTGTATTTAATCGATTACAGCGAAGTTACGCATGTTAATGTTAGGAAAAATATTTTAATGTTAAGCAAAACCTGCTCCATCTCGTTTTACATAAATGTTGAAAATTTGGTCGAAATTGATGCATTGTAACGAAAGTTTTAGCGAACAACACTTATGAAATTTGCATTTTATTAATATAGATATATAAGTAGCATTAAAAATATTTCGTACTCTTACGTACTTAAACTGATCATTTATTTATTTATTTTTCTGTGATTGAATTATATTTTCAATTATTATTATGAAATATATTAATAAAATTATACATCAATATTTTAGGCAAGATTTGATGTGCTATGATCAAGTACTCTACAAAAAACAATACATCATTTAAATAGATTTTGATTTTTAAAAAGCAATTATTATTTTAAAACAACTTTAATTCAATTTGGCATAAATGAATGCTTAATATAACCCAACTAGTTTTCAACAGGAGGCACCTTTCCCTTAGGATGTAGAATTAATGAGGTTTACCTATATTTTAATTAAGTTTTGAAATCTTCCTATATATTATTATTTTATTATTATTACTATGAAAAAATATTAATTATTGATATTTTAGTGTTGTATATATGTTATATGAAATTTCTAAATGAAATAAATGTATATTTACCATTATTGGAGTAAAGAGGTGCTTTTCAAGAAGATCCATTGGTTTTCTATAAAATCTACGAATCGGATTATATAATTGATATTTAATTTCTGGAATAACTTTTGGTTCATCTGGTTCTAAATGCTGATCTTTAATCCATTGAGCTCTCCATTTTCTTTCAGTATTTGTAAATTCTCCTGATAAACGCTCTCTTTCACGTACATATAATCCTCCAATGTTGATAACTCTTACATGACCTGAACGACTGGATGGATAAAAAGTTTTAGTTATTTTTGGATTATTTTCAGACATTTTTAAAATGGCAATTAAAACGAAAAATTATTTAACCTTCGCAAAAGTTTCTTTTTTTTTTTTTTTTGCCTGTTTGGGTTTTTATATGATTTTTATTGTCTTGACAGAGATATTTATAACACAGGTCCCAGAGGCGCAATTTTTTTTTTTTTTTTAATCTTGATAAATAATTTTTATAATTTAGCAAATGATTTTCTACTAATTAATACTTTCCTTAGATATATGGTTTGAACTTTTAAGAGATAATGGCAACATTTCACACTTTTATTTACAAATATATATTTATTACCTCGTTTCCAGTAGAGCAGACTTTAATGCCAATATTTAGCACTTTGATAAAAGCATTTTCACTTTTAAAACAATTTTTGCACTTTAATAAGAACTTTTTATTTCTGATTAATATTTTTATATTTATAGAAAAATTAACAATTATATTATCATATGATAATTTTAGTTTTCACCCGAAATACTTTGATTTTAATTGAAATTGGTCTACTTTAGAAACACTTATATGTCAGTTTTAATTAAACATGAGAAATAATGAATTTGAGATATTTTCAAATGAAGTCAATTACTTTTTAACATGGCGTTAAAATTTTCATATACCCCCACTTCAAGATGTTTACCAGGTTCACCTTTATCCATTTTTATAAATCTGCTTTTAAAATATAATTTATATGTCTAAAATAAACATTAAGCTAATTAGCACTTCCCTAGAGTGCTTCGATATTTATTCAGGAATAGGAAATAATATTGCAATCGAAAACTAATAAAAATATATTCAATTATATAAATATATATAGAGAGAGAATAGTACCTCGCCACACATGCGTTGGAGAAATATCTGAATCAAAATGCTAACTTGGATTATTCAACGTAAAAAGCTACTGAAAACGATAGTTTAAAAAATAGCTGAAATTCAAACTGGAAGCAACTTGAAGCTGGAATACAAGGAGAATATCAAACAGTTGTTAACTCGACTTGAGAAAAAGGCAAATGCTTTATAATGCTGGATTGAAATGGATATATGAATTATCTAAAATACACCAATTAAATTTTTTAAAAATAAAGGTATTTCCATAAAAATAAAAAATAACTATAGCAAAATTTTTAATACATTAAAAATTCGGAAATATCGATTAGAATGAAAAGGTTGTTATTAAGGTATAAAAATATTGTCTTGTAGAGACAGAAATATTTATAAACAGGTTATTCGAATGCTGAGCTGAACCAGTTGACCAGGAAGTTCCATGTTGACCATAAATGTAGGGTTGAGGTGGGTCAGTCCAAGCAGGATGGCTGTTTGCATGATGTTTTAGGAATGCTGGATAGCTGAAGAGGAGGTGATCAACTGTCTGTGCCTATTCTGAATAGTAAGGGCAGATAGGGTCTGTTTGCTAAAACATTTTCATTTTATTTTATTTTATTTCAACACACAAAACGCGATATCCTGGCTAGGGATAATTGAGTTGATTTACAATTTAAACAGAAGCAGTTATTGCAATAACTTTAGTGAAATGAAGAAAGAAAACTTTTATTGTTATATATTTTTATTATTATATATATACTAGCCGAATGGGCAACGCCCGTGTTTTACCCGATTGAATGTTTTTATTCAAATACTATTTGTTACAATTATAAATTGGCGCCTTAAATAAATGCATATCCTAATCCTAATCAATCAGTCATAGGCCGCCTCTGTCACGGATGGCCGGCGCCCTCCTATTGGACGGCTACGATCACGTGTCATCGTTGGCGCGTAGGTGACCTTGAGTGACGTAATGCCCCCCCCCCCCTGCCGGCGGCGCGCGCCCGTTGGCTGCCGGCGAGCACGTGACCTCCCTGTGCGCGCGCATCCGTGACAGAGGCGGCCGGCCAATGACTGACTGATCAGGAAAGACTCTCGTGACTATATATATATAATATAATATAATATATGTATGAGTACATTTTGTGTAGAAATAGGATTAGTTGACTTTATAAGGTAAACTTATTCATACAGTTTGTATCCCTCGATAGCTCAGTTGGCAGAGCGGAGGACTGTAGATGTTACAACGGTGATCCTTAGGTCGCTGGTTCAAATCTGGCTCGAGGGAGTTTTTTTTTTTTTTTAATTTTTATTGGCTGCCGGCGAGCACGTGACCTCCCTGTGCGCGCGCATCCGTGACAGAGGCCGATGAGGAAAGACGGTCGTGACTATATTATATATATATATATATATATATTAAAAATGGCATATCCTGACCAGGAGCACATGTGCTTTTCAGAAGGCAGAGCGCCATCTGGTGGAACAGAAATCAACTAAACATTGATTTAGCCTGTTCCCTGATATTTGGCCAAACCAATTTCTTGATAAATCAAGAAAAGCCATCCACGAACGCGTTTCGCGCTTTTGGCGCTCGTCAGCGTGGAGTAGGCTGAACCATTGCGACCAAAAAATATTTTTTGATCTCAATGGCTTCCCGAAAAACCAAGAAATGGGTATTTGAGGCCAAACTTGCGTAAATACGCTTAGCACATTAAAATGGCCTTAAACACCCATTTCTTGGTTTTTCGGGAAGCCATTGGGATCAAAAAATCTTTTTTGGTCGCAATGGTTCAGCCTACTCCACGCTGACGAGCGCTCAAAGCGCGAAGCGCGTTCGTGGATGGCTTTTCTTGATTTATCAAGAAATTGGTTTGGCCAAATATCAGGGAACAGGCTAAATCAATGTTTAGTTGATTTCTGTTCCACCAAATGGCGCTCTGCCTTCTGAAAAGCACATGTGCTCCTGGTCAGGATATGCCATTTTTAATATTGATTTCAACACCTGATCTTTTATCTTTTATTTTTTTCTTTCGTTTTTTAATATGTATATATTTATTTATTTATTTATATATATTTGAATAATTAATCAAAAGAAATAAACACAAAATATTATATTAAATGAATGCAATAAAGAAGAAAATAATGCAAATTATATACATTCAAAAGAACTATGATGATAACAACCTGAGAATTATAGAAACAAACAATGTTCACAGAATATTTCACGCTGATATATTACACCATCTTCCCGCTACATGCAAATATATCTTGAAGGAGGTCTCCGATTTCTTGGTGGGTTTCTTCTTGGGATGGGTCCTTCATTACTGGCTTCGGGATCCGGTGAACGAGACGACTCCCCTGAAATGCCTCCATCATTCTGGTCCACGAGTCCAGAGTCCCGCTGCTGTCTGGCTGTTTCTATAGGCGGCGATTCACTTCTGCCTCTGTTGGGCATATCAGCCTCAGGAACGATGATATCAGTTTCTTCTCTTTGGCGTCCATATTGTCGATCTTCATCTCCACCATTCTCCCACCTCTTCCTTATTTGATCTCTATGATAACTTTTGACCTGTCCATGTATTAAAACTGTATAGACTCGGGATCCTTTTCTCCCCACTATTCTGCCTGGAATCCATCGATCACCGCCTCTAAAATTTCGACACCAAACCATGTCATCTATTCCAAATTCATCTTGTTGAAATCCGTGGTCGTATTTCATTTGCCTGGCCTGCTGCTCCTTTACTCTTGATTCCAGATTTGGATGTATAATTGATAGTCGGGTTCGAAGGGAACGCCCAATAAAGAGTTCTGACGGAGTCTTCTTGGTTGTTTCATGAGGGGTGCTACGATATGCCAGCAAAATTTTTGATAGCGTGTCCTGAATGGTATCCCCCGTTTTTCTTTTATTTTTGTCTAACGCCATTTTTATCATCTTGACAGCTCTCTCTGCCAGGCCATTGCTCTGAGGATGGTATGCAGGAATCAGTGTTTGTTTTATTCCATTATTATTTTTTTAAAATTTCATATCACTACCCGTAAACTGAGGGCCATTATCTGACACTATTTCTTCTGGTAAACCATAAGAAGAAAAAAGTCGTCTTAATTGCTCAATTGTTTTTGCTGAGGTTATTTCTCTCATTGGGAATGCCTCGACCCACTTAGAATGACTATCCACGACAATTAGCAAATTGATGTTGTATAATTCTTCTCAATGTATAATTTTCTTACAATTAAAACCTTAGATTATTAAAACATTGGATCAGTAAACATGAGGGCAACCATTTCGCTTAATTACATTACTTTATTTTTCATACAACATTTTTGTAAACAAAAAAGGTGATGATGATAAATTCAATGAATATTTACACAATCATAGAAAAATTATATTAAACCTTTATATAAACATAAATATTCTAACTAAATTAAACAGATGTTATCTTTGTTTTCATAATCAATATGGATCCGCTGCCAGGGTCTAACTGCCCAAATCCAAGGTTGCCACTTCACTCTATTTGGGCCATCTTGAACCTGTTGTCAGTTTCTACACCTGTTTACCAGGAACTCAATCTCATTGTCTAGATTCAGCCACCAGAAATGAGACCTTGCCACAGACTTCATTTTGCTCATCCCTGAATGGGTCTCGTGTAAGCAACTCAACAAGTTCCGTCTGAGAGAGGAAGGAATAATGACCCGCATCCCCCACAATAGACACTCTCCGTCCACAGTCAGCTCCAGTTTTCTCTGAAAGTAAGGTCTGAGGTGGTCTGGCACCCTCTCAGGCCAGCCATGCTGGGTATAGCACTTCATCCTTTTGAGTTTCAATTCTAATTTCTTCAGCCGTTATTGGCAAATCCTCCATGTAGGACAGTGCATAAATGTTATCCAGTCTCGAAGTTTCCCCACTCTCAACTGGAAGACGTGACAGAAGATCTGCATTTCCATGATCTTGAGTTTTTTAAAACTTGATATCGTAGGTATGAGCAGACAGAATTATCGCCCATCTCTGTAATCTCGAAGTTGATAAAGTAGGAATTCCCGATTTTGGGCCTAAAATAGACACTAGCCGCTTATGATCCGTTATCAGGGTAAAACGTCTCCCATAAATAAACTGATGGAATTTGGTCACTCCATAAATTATTGCGAGAGCTTCCCTCTCAATCTGAGAATAGTTGCGCTCGGCTCCTGATAGGGTCCGAGAGGCAAACATGATCGGTCTTTCCTGACCTCCGATGACATGAGACAGTACCGCGCCAATTCCAATCTGGGATGCATCCGTGGCCAAAAACAAAGGCAATGTGGTGTCGTACGGTACTAAAACCCTCTCAGAGGTAATGCTACTCTTGCACTTTTCAATAGCCTCTTCACACTCCTTGGTCCAGCTCCAGAAATTCTTTTTATGAAGCAGCTCGTGAAGAGGCCTCAATAGATCCAGTAAATTTGGAATAAATTTTCCATAATAATTCACCAATCCAAGAAATGACCTCAACTCAGAGATGTTTGTCGGACTCTTGGCCTTCTGTAAAGCTTGCACCTTGTGATCCAAAGGTCGGATGCCATCTCCCTTGATAAGATGGCCCAAATACTCGATTTCTCTTTGCACAAATTTACATTTATCCTTCTTCAGTTTAATGCTGTATTTTTCCAAACGCAGAAACACAGTTTTCAATACAGCTAAGTGTTTCTCCACAGAAACTGTAGCTATGAGGACATCATCAATATAGCAAATAACGCCCTCTATTCCAGCCAGAACCCTATCCATCACAGATTGGAAATAACTAGGGGCATTAGCCAGCCCAAAAGGCATTCTCCTGAACCTGAAAAGTCCCTTATGTGTGTTGATAGTTAAAAATGGCTGGGTGCTCGTTGCCACCTCTAGTTGCAGGTAAGCGCTGCTCAAATCTAATTTAGAGAAATATTTCCCCTTGGCCAAGATAGCAAACAAGTCTTGCTGAGTGGGGAGCGGATAAGCTGCTGTATCCAAGAATCTGTTCAAAGTTACCTTAAAATCACAACAAATTCTCATTTCCTTATTTTTTTGGTAACACTACTACTGGAGTTGCCCACTGGCTATTCCTCACCCTATATAAGTATCCCTTTGTCACCATATTTTCTAAAGCTTCTGTAACCGCCGTTCTAATCGCAAAAGGCACCGGTCGAGCCTTATGAAATATCGGGCTGACGTCACGAATATTCATTGAAAATGTGAATCCTTTTATGGGCTCTGCTGTGTCATTGAACAAAACTTGGTTCTCTTTCGGAAATTCAGCAATAGCAATTTCCGAAGGTATCTGGTTCACCGCAAAATAATCAATTTTCAACAAATTAATCCATTCTCTCCCCAGCAGGGTCTTTTTTTACCTTTGACTACTACTGCTCGAAGCATTGAAGTCTTGCCCTGAAATTCCACCTTAACGATAACTTCGCCCAGAATTGGTACTACTGTCCCGTCATATGTCTTGACGATCATTCCGATAGTTTTTAACTGTGCTACTTCTTGAAATCATTCTCCAATATCAAGGTTAGACAACTTCCCGTATCCAATTCAAAATCTATAAAATTTTCCTCGACTTTCAATCTTATGGTATAGGGAGGGTCACTTGTCGTATTATTTATTCTATAATTGTGTGGTGTCCTCATGCATGTAATTTTTTGGATCAATTCCTCCGTCTCTCCCTGATCATCCATCTGATGTATCCTATTCTGTTGGCTCGCCTGTTCCCTAATAAGACATACTTCATGATTCCTACATACTGGGGCAATGTGACCTTTTTTCTGCACTTGAAACACACTGCGTCCTTGAATCTACAAGAGTCTCTATGCAAATTTCCACAATGTTTGCATTTTCTTTTTCCATTTTTCGATTCTCTTTGCATTTCAATGCGCAACTTATCCACGCTTTTTTCCAATTCCCCTGCATGAAATAATTTGATATTCTGTTCTACCGCCTCCATGGACAAAGCAATTTCCATCACCCGAGCCAAGGAAATATCTCCCTCAGACAAAATTTTCTTTTGGATTCTTGAATCGCTTAATCCGCACACAAACTTGTCTCTCAGAGAGTCCTCCAAAAAGTTCCCAAATTCACAAGTTGCTGCCAACCGCGTAATCGCTACCAAATACTGCGAAACACTTTCTTCCGTTTCTTGCATCCTTTTGAAAAAATTGAACCGCTGGACTATGATCGAAGGTTTTGGGGAAAAATTAGTATTTAATTTTTCAGTAAGTTCCTCAAAGGTCTTATTTTTCGGAAGTTCTGGACTGCATAAGTTTTTTAAAACCTCATAGGCTTTTGCTTCAATAAGTGTCAGGAGATACGCCTTCTTTTTGTCCTCGCTAGCGTCTTCCAAAATTAAAAATTGTTCTAAACGTTCAAAGAACGTGCTAAAACTTTCAACCTCTTCATTAAATTCACTAAATTGGAAACGAGCCATTTGCAAGAGTATCAAAAATTAAATCCAAAAACAAATTCTTTTCTTCGGGTACTTACGCTTAGATCCTCGTCGCCATTTGCAATAACTTTAGTGAAATGTAGAAAGAAAACTTATATTGTTATATATTTTTATTATTATATACGAGGTGTGTTCAAAAAGTATCGCGAATTTTGAATTTTCGCGGGTTACGTATATTCGAATTTCGATCTTTTTGTGGCTTTATGTTGGTACTCATGTCTCTCACTTATGCCGACAAGCTCGGCCATTTTGAATGTTCACTTAATTGTTGACAGCTGCTTTGGTTGCAGGTGTTTTGGATCGTCTTCGATTTTTACCTATTAAAAAATGGATCAAAGAACCTGTATCAAATTTTGTGTGAAAAACGAAATTAAGTGCGCGGATGCATTCCGAATGTTGACTGTGGCATACGGAGAAGCTACCTTGGACCGAAGTACGTTTATCGGTGGTACAAAATGTTCTCAGAAGGCCGAGAAGATGTGAACGACGAAGAGCGTGCCGGACGCCCGAGCACTTCAACAACAGACGAAAAAATTAATGAAGTGGAGAAAATTATATTGGCCAATCGTCGAATCACCGTTAGAGAAGTTGCTGAGGACCTAAACATATCGATTGGCTCGTGCCATTCGATTTTTATCAATGATTTGGGCATGAGACGGGTCGCCGCGAAATTCGTACTAAAATTGCTCAATTGCGACCAAAAACAGCATCGTATGAACATTGCTAATGAGATGTTGGACTCTGTCCGCGACGACCCAAATTTGCTCCAGAGGGTCATAACTGGTGACGAAGCGTGGGTTTATGGTTATGACGTGGAAACCAAAGCTCAATCATCTCAATGGAAGCTGCCGCACGAACCAAGACCGAAAAAAGCGCGCCAAGTTCGGTCGAATGTGAAAGTTTTGCTGACAGTTTTCTTCGATTGCAGGGGCGTGGTGCATCATGAGTTCTTGCCACAGGGTAGAACGGTCAATAAGGAATATTACCTGCAAGTTATGCGCAATTTGCGCGAAGCAATCCGCCAGAAACGCCCGGATTTGTGGAAGAACAAAAATTGGCTTTTGCACCACGATAACGCCCCTGCTCACACATCGTTGCTTGTGCGCGACTTTTTGGCCAAAAACAACACACTAATGATGCCGCAGCCACCGTATTCCCCAGATCTGGCCCCCCGTGACTTTTTCTTGTTCCCTAAACTGAAGAGGCCCATGAAAGGACGACGTTACGCTACGCTTGACGAGATAAAGACGGCATCGAAGGAGGAGCTGAAAAAGATTTAAAAAAAAAATGATTTTTTGAAGTGCTTCGAAGATTGGAAAACCGTTGGCACAAGTGTATAATATCTCATGAAGATTACTTTGAAGGGGACAAAATAGGTATTCATGAATAAATAAATAATTTTTGAAAAAACACAAAAGTCGCGATACTTTTTGAACACACCTCGTATATATATATATATATTTGAATAATTAATCAAAAGAAATAAACACAAAAATATTATATTAAATGAATGCAATAAAAAAGAAAATAATGCAAATTATATATATTCAAAACAACTATGATGATAACAACTTGAGAATTATAGAAGCAAACAATGTTCACAGAATATTTCACGCTGATATATTACAGTTATAATCTGTTGATTTTGCTTAGATTTTTAATGAAGCTGATTCCAAGAAAAAAAAATCAAATATTATATTTATTGATTTACAAGAGAAAAAACAAAAACATAAAAGAGAAACTAATATCAAGCAAAGGAAACTTTTTTTTTTGGTTAGCGCATTTACTTGTGAGCTTACACACCCTCTGTGGTAACAATTAATTAGTATATATATACAACACACGCTCCACTGTGTTTAAGCCCTAATCAGCAAGTCCAAGGCTATCTGCACATCTACGTAGTTTGTCCTTAGGTAGACTCTTCATTAGTATTTTCGCCTCCATGTCTTTACTTTTAGTGTATTCCAGTTTGATTCCATTTTGTATTTCTTCTTTCACAAAATAAGGGCTGTTGGCCTTCATCAGCGTGGTGCAAGCTGTACCTCAACGACCAAAAAAATTGGTCATTAAGGCATCCTGAAAAATCATGAAACGGGCAGTTAAGGCCAGAATTGCGTGAGAACCCATATTTATTCCGATAGATAGCGCAAGCCATCAGCAACTTTCAGTTGCACGATAAGGAGATGCCTTTTTCTTAATTTATGCACCTTATCCCAATACAATATTACATATGTACTATTTTTTCATATATACATATATAATAGATGGCGTCAGTTTTTGACGTTTATTTTGACGGGAGAGGCGCCCTATGCTTCTATGGATCAATTTCCTCCCGGCAAATTTTCCATCTATACATATATATATATATATGTAGTAAACCCGATGTGGAATGTGCTGGGCAGTCGTGGTAGTGGGTGCGTGATGGGATTCCCGCGCTGGGACAGCAAGAGATAGAGGCAGGTCTAGATGGTAACTCCAAGAAGGTAGAGGTAGACCACGGACGAAGACAGTCGGACCACGGGTGTCACGGATGCCCAAAAGCTACATCGCGGATAGAAGGGGGAGAGACCCGACCGTATGACGGCGTCGCTCTGAAAACAACTAACTGAATAACTACCCTTTGTCTAATTTCTGCGCCTTTATATACTCTGGGACGCCCGCATATGTGGCGATTCCTGATTGGCTACTGTAATAACGTCACTTTCTGGCGCCGCGTTGTTTTTCGTCTGGCCTTTGTCGTCTGGTCTACCTCCTTCTCTGTTTTATTTGTCACTTCCATTGTTCGATACATATTTTTATATATAGATATGGGGTTATATAATTAATATCAGAAGAAGGTTGTGAACTATCTAACTCAAAATATACTACTGAATGTGCCCCCGGTGATGAAGGTTTGGCTGGGGGAATGAAATGTAATGAATGATGACCTAACAAACCTATTATAAAAAATAAAAGAAATAATTTGTATACAAATTAGTTAAAATTATTATTAATCTACAAGTTAAAAAGAGAAAGATGTTGTAATGGTGGTGTATCAATGACATAAAAATCAAGGTTAAAAAAAAATAAAAACGTACAAAATGAATAATAAAAGATTAAGAGAAAGTATATAATACAAAATGGTAAATATGGTAAAATGAATCGTACAAGGAAAATAATATCTTATTGCATAAAAGATGAGAGGAAAAAATGAAGTTAGTTTATTGACGGAAAGTATAATGTGACGCTAAGGTTGAAAAGGGAAAAGGGGGTATCTGAGCATGTTTCTGCAAAGTAGTATCCCAAACATTCTGCAATGCAATGCGAACTTGTTTAAGTGAGGCATTGTTTTCATTAACAGAAGGCCCAAGATATTCCGTCTGCATCATTAGCTCAGACAGTGAAAAGAGGTGGGAGGATTGATGGATGTAAAAGGGAGAGGTAGAGGTAAGAGGGATCCCTGTTGTCCATAATGATTATGCCCGGTTGAATTATGAAAAAAAAAAGTGAAAAGTTGAAAAAATGGTGAATTGATATGATGAGTCGGGCGATGAGAAAAAAAAAATCGCGCTGGATATCCTGAACTCATTATTGGGAATGGGTATAACGAGGAAGGATTGTTCCAGTCGGATTAATCAATGGAAAAAAAAACAAAAATGTTCGCGAACTGGAATCCCTTGGAAGGTTGGAGGTTTGAAGGATGCGGAAAAGGGGAGGTGTATGTAAGAGATTTATTGCTGTCATTTTGATTGTGTCCGGCTTGTGTGGTGAAAAGAAAAAGTTGAAAAATGAAAAAATGATGAGCCGGATGATGAGAGAAAAAAAATAAAATCTAACTAGGTCTCCTGAGCTCACTGTTGGGAAATGTACAGCGAGGAAGGGTCTTCTAGTTAGTTTAATCAATAAAAAAAAAAAGAAAATGGCTGGCGAACAATAATCTCTTGATGGGTATAAAAGGTTGGGAGGAAAGGTTCATGGGATAGAGTTAGAGGTTGTAAGGGAAGCGTCAAAAATAACATTTTGAAAATCTATAAGAAAAATAAAATGATAAATGTTTTATCTGTTTCAGAAATATTATAAATATTGTTAGGTGTTGGTTTTTTTTTAAATGGTGCCTAAAATAGTTGAAGTTATAAAATGAAGGGTCTAAACATGATGGGAAAAAAATAAAATAGAAATATTGAAAGTAATAATATATAAAGGGTTGATTGGTAGTTTAAGGCATTAATGTTGATTAATAATAAACAAAATGATATTATCGATTAATAGTGAAATGTTTTATCTACATCTGTAAGTTAAAAACAAAGTCCAACACCACAAAACTAGGTAAATTGTAAATCTATTTACAATATATGAGAGAAAAAGTTAAAAGAAAACAAAAATATTCGTTCTTGAAAAAAAAAAACATATTTACACACAATGTCTAGTTGTAGGTGCAAGATAATTGATGTCTTTCTAGTTTGGCCTACGGGGAGGCAATGTGGCCCTATGTCGCTTTGGTCCGGTCTGAGAAGTTGGTCTTTGCCAGATCTTCCCGATTATATTATGTGAGACCAGACGGGGAGCGATCTTGATCCCTAAAATGATGTCATTGTAGTGGAAGATGGGACTTTAGGTACATGTAGTATGTAGTGCATGTCTTAGGCGCTAAAGAGATTGCAGAGCGTTTTATGCAGTTGGTCTGCAAAATTTTTAGGTGAGCCTACCCAAACGCCGGCTTGTTACGTTTGGGAAACATCATTTAAAATATTAACTTAACAGATCTTTTCTCCATGTAACATTACGTTACATATGGGGAAATGAGATGCGACAAATTTGACAAAAAAGAAAAGTTAGCCTTTTTTATTCCTAACGAGGGAGCCGGTAATGTAATGTATGTTCGTATTAAAGCGTACCCAAAAGCCCTATAATTGAATGATTGATAGGCAAGAGTGTTGAAGATTGGAATATTGTCGTGGTGATGGGCGCCATTTTGGGGATTTAATTGTCCTTTTAGGAGGGTATAATATGGCGTCTCCTTTGGTCTCATGTGTAGGATCGAACATTATAAAAATAAGATTTGCTATAAAAGGGATTAATTAATTAACTAGTGTATAAATAAATGTGTTATGATCATGCGAAATGTGTTAATGGAATATGGGATATGCGAGAGGAATTAAAATTGATGTGAACAATCTAGAAAAGTGGGAGATAAAAATGTATGTTTTAACAGGCAGGCAGGCATCTAACGACGCCAAAGTGGCGCGAGAAAGTCGAGCTCGTGCAGCCTATGTAAGCAAACTGGACCATCGCGGCGGCGGGTGTCGTGTTTTGTTTTGGTAGGAGGGTAATAGGATAACTATTTATGTAACATGGATTGTTTGCCACTCAGTGGCATCTGTGTACCAAATGTTCTTCTAATCGAGTTAATATTGCGAATACTTTTATCAATAGATCAGGATATATGAGGGAGGGTCGGTGCTTAAGTAATTCAGAACCAGGGGGTTGGTGTAGAGGTATATAAAGAGAATAGGTTTTATGAGACTTTCAGGACCTATATTTTCGCTAATTTTATGAGAATAGTTGGGGGGACAAATGATTAAATGGTTCGGAAAATCGATGAGCTATACTTTTTTCTATTGGACTAAACAAGTTGGGGTCTAAATGTCGGAAAGGCTCTATTATTCTATTTATTTTTAGGGGTTCTAATTTGGGTGGTGAAATATAAAGGACCTCTTCATTATAATATTGTAATTTATTTACATGTACAGTATCGCTATCGTTACCTGTAATCCTATTGGGTCTATTTATACGTACGACATTATCAGAAATTATTTCAGTATTTTTATATGGACCTGTAAAGTAGGGTACTAACTTACCGCTATTTGGATGATGATACGCCTTTACAAATACTAAATCTCCTGTATCAAAGTGTGGGTTTTTATGTTTGTTATCATATTTAAGTTTCTCTTTGTCGTGTCTGTCATTTGTACGTTGTATTGGTAGTTTTCTACTTTCTATTATATTGGGATAGGGGTTTAGGTGGTTATTTAAGTCTGAGGGGATTATATTATACATTAAAAATACGGGGGGAAATCCAGTTATCGTATGGGGGGTATCGTTATATTTATTAGTTACTATCTTAATTAACTTAGTCCAGGAGGTCCCAGGATTCTCTAAGTTCAGTAACCTCAGTTTCCCGGTGAGTGTCGCGTTAAGACGCTCGCATAAACCGTTAGCTTGAGGGTTATTTGCAGTGGTTAGTAGAGGTTGTATCCCGTTCTTTATTAAGAATCTCCTGAACTTTGGGGAAGTAAAAGCAGGTGCCCGGTCCGAAAGAAGGCGTTTTGGGCGGCCACACTGCAATACCTTTTTGAGACACTGAATGTATGTGATTATATTAGTTGACTTACTGGGGAAGGTCCATGTATACCGACTTAGGTGATCTACAATTACGTGTAAGTATGACTTAGAATTACCGTATTTAGAAAAACCTGAAATAGTGTCTATAGATAACATATCGAAGGGTTGTAAAGCTATAGGGGGGGCGTTCTAATCTACCATATAACGGACCTTTCGGTTTCTTTATAAGTTGGCATGTGGGACAGGACCTATTATACTTAACTATCGATTTGGCCATTCCACACCAAGTATACTGTGTGGAGATGAGCCTAATCATTTGGGATACACCAGGATGGTTATATTCTAAATGTACTTTATTAATTAGCGTATGTTGTAAGGAAGGGGGAACTATAATCTTGACAATACCTTTACGTTTGATTGTATAGAGGCCATCTATATTCGTTTTGATAAGTGTAGATGGAGGTAATTGGGGTTGCTTTTCTATTATTTGGGTGGTCGTGAGAAAACCACATAAAGGATTGCGGGACAGTAGGTCTTCCTCGTACTGCGTTTTACCTTTTATATATTTTATATCGTATTCGTATGCGGACATCTTTAAGCTCCACCTAAAAAGTCTACCCGTTGGGTTTTTTTAATGGTTTTTAACCATTGTAATGCATGGTGGTCCGTAAAAATTGTGAACCTTACACCTGCGAGATAGATGCGGAATTTTTCCACACTATCTATCACAGCAAGGCATTCCAACTCTGTGATGGTATCATTTTTCTCATGGGGTCGGAGTGCTCTGCTGTAATATTGCACGGGGTGTAGAGTGCCGTCTGGATGTTGTTGTTTTAGGATGCCAGCTAGTCCCTGAAGTGAGGCATCACAGAATAGCTGACAGGGTAATCCTTCTTTAAAGAGGTGTAGTACCGGTTTTGTGGTCAGACATTCCTTTAGAGTGTCAAATGAATGTTGGCATTCTGCATCCCAGTGCCATGGGGTATCTTTCTTAAGTAGGTTATTGAGGGGGTTCCTAATGCGGGCGTGATCTTTTATAAATTTATTATATACATTGATGGAGCCTAAGAATGATTGGAGGGATTTAACGCTAGTGGGGACCTTAATGGCATTAATTACATCTAAATTTTTTACTAATGGAGTGTATGTGCCTGATGATATGGTATAGCCTAAAATTCTATTGTAGTTTTAAAAAAGTCACACTTATTATAATTTAATCTAAAATTTTCCCTATTACACATATAAAAAAATTGCTGTAAGTGATCTAAATGTTCTTCTATGGAATTTGAAAAGATAATGAAATCGTCGAAATAATGTGCTATAAAACCTAACCTATTTCTTTGCAATATCTGACTGACTGCTCGCTCATACACCTGGGGCCCTATTTTAATCCCGTATGGTAATCTTTTGAAATTATACTGACCCTCTAACGTGACAAAAGATAATAAATTTCTATCAGGGGGACTTATTTCGATGGACCAGTATGCTGATGAAAAATCGGCGCGGGAGTAAATTTTGGCGTTGGCTAATTTATCTAAGATATTCTCTATGAGCGGAAGGGGGTGAACATCGGGGAAAATTATTTCATTCAGGCGGCGGTAGTCTACGCAAAATCGTTTTGTCTTATCCTTTTTGGTAACTAAAGTAACGGGGGATGAATAGGGGGAGAAAGAAGGCTCTATAATATCATATTCTAGCATTTTCCATACTTATTCTTGTACTTCACGTTGATCTGAAAGAGATGTACGATACGGTCTGAGTGCAATTATTTTGTCTGAATTTGTCCTAATATTGATAGGGGGAATTTTCAATTTTGGGATGTTATATTTGTTAGTAGAAAAAATATTTGAGTAATTCTTAATAATATTCATAAAAGTTAAAGGGATATCAGTCCTAACACATAAATTACAAGAATCATTAAACATTTTACATTGATGTTCAGAGGGATATAGTGGGGGTAATAAATATAAATGGGGAAAATGAACTAAAGTTTGGCTGGGTGCATTTTTGTCACAATTGGTAGAGGTCTTGTTCAAGGTAATGGGACATGGTATAGGATGGATATTTTCCCCTTGCAATAATGGAGAATGTGAATTAGGCATGTTTTTTAAATGACCCATATTGGGCGGATTGTGGTTACTCTCTCCATTATTACATGGGGTTACATAGGTTATATGGTACCATTTCTTAGACAAAGGAGCATCACATTGATAAATAGAATGATTATATAAATTTAAGGTCAAACAAAATTGACTAATGGAATTTAATGATAGTATACCAAAAGGTAATAAATTATCTATTATATAAAATTTAATTGATTTTGTAATTTTTCCTATGGTAGTGGTCAAAAATGTATACCCTATCGAATTTATTTGAGTAGATATGGAATTGATTAATATATGGCATGGATATAATTTTAAAGGATTAGATAAGTTTTTACTAAGATGGTTAAAAATATTTAAATTAATTATGTTAATAGAGGCTCCTGTGTCTAAGAGGAATGGGCAATAAAAATTATTAAAAATTTTAGGTTTACATAGAATATTGGATAGTTTAGGGACGAAAACTGGAGTTTTCGTTGCCTTGTGGGGTGCGAGAAGACCTGGGGGCCGGCACGGAAAGGTTGTGGGCGCCATTTTGTTCAGGTGGGAAATAATGCGCTGCAGGTTGGCCGTGGTAGGCCTGCTGCCTGTAGGGTCGCCTGTTCATGGAACATTCATTGTTCCAGTGATCACCTTGGCAGTATTTGCATGGTGAGGGTGGTCTCCTGGCACCAGAAGGGTATCTTGGGTAATTATTTGGTGAAAAAGGATTGAAGTTCCTTCCCCTAGAAGGGGTTCCGGTATCACGATGAAAAGCACTGGTGTTGGAAACACCTTGAAATGGTTCGGATGGAGTAGGGAGTGAACTGGTCCCTTTTATTCTGGTCATGGTAGAGTACCATTCGGTCAGGGTTTTAGGGGCTATGGCCCTCATGAGGCGCTGATCACTGGCCTGGAGGCCTTCCGTTAATGCTTCTACTATGATGGGATTGGTTAGGCCCAGTTGTAATCCCATTGTTATTTTTTGACGGTAATATTCTCCTAATTGGATCTGATTAGTTAATTTAAAAGTTAAAAATTTGGTGAAAGTGACCTCGGATTTTCCTGGGTAGAGATCTATGAGAGTTTGTTTTGTTTGACTGTATGGCAGAGAGGCCAGATTTAGTTCGTTATAGAGGGAGAGGAGCTCACCTTTGAGTAGTGTACGGAGCCGGGTTTGCAATGTGGCGTCATCTTGTGGTCCCTCGCTCGTCCGCTCGAGTTGTTGGATGAAGTTGCTTGCTGCGTAGGATCCGTCGAAAGGAGAGATGAGGGCTTCCTCCACACGAGGCACGGCTATTCCCCGAATAGCGTCTGTTAGGCGGCTTACTAGGTCTTCGCAGTGGGGCTGCATGTTGGTGAGGGCATCCGCAAAGTACTCGTCTCCAGCCTCCGTCATCCTCTGCATGTTGCTGTCCTCAGTCATCCTGTCGACTTTAACGGGTTCTGTAGTAAACCCGATGTGGAATGTGCTGGGCAGTCGTGGTAGTGGGTGCGTGATGGGATTCCCGCGCTGGGACAGCAAGAGACAGAGGCAGGTCTAGATGGTAACTCCAAGAAGGTAGAGGTAGACCACGGACGAAGACAGTCGGACCACGGGTGTCACGGATGCCCAAAAGCTACATCGCGGATAGAAGGGGGAGAGACCCGACCGTATGACGGCGTCGCTCTGAAAACAACTAACTGAATAACTACCCTTTGTCTAATTTCTGCGCCTTTATATACTCTGGGACGCCCGCATATGTGGCGATTCCTGATTGGCTACTGTAATCACGTCACTTTCTGGCGCCGCGTTGTTTTTCGTCTGGCCTTTGTCGTCTGGTCTACCTCCTTCTCTCTTTTATTTGTCACTTCCATTGTTCGATACATATTTTTATATATAGATATGGGGTTATATAATTAATATCAGAAGAAGGTTGTGAACTATCTAACTCAAAATATACTACATATACATATATATCTTGGTGTTTATTTATATATATATATAATAAAAGGATTTAAAAGCGCGAATGTTTCTTTTATACATAAAACGAACTTCTACTGTCCTTACTGCGATGAAAAAATATATTGGGAGGGCTTGGCTCATCAGTGGTGAACCCTCCCAGCGGTTTCGCCAATTTAATCCACCAGACCGCTTCTCAGAGCTCTAATACTGTATTGGATCATTCTGCAATTATATGCTACATTCGCGCTTTTAAATCCTTTTATTTTATATATATAGATGGCGCGTTATTGCTTTGTGTTAATTTATGCCTAACTGGCCTTGTCTTTATAGTTTGCTGAAGAGCATTGCTCGAAGCAAATATTTGAATGTAATTCTACTGTCCTATAAGCTTATGTCCATAGTTTACTTGAAAACCATTTCTAAGATTCCATCCTTCAGTGTAGCATATAATTGCAGAATGATCCAATACAGTATTAGAGCTCTGAGAAGCGGTCTGGTGGATTAAATTGGCGAAACCGCTGGGAGGGTTCACCACTGATGAGCCAAGCCCTCCCAATATATTTTTTCATCGCAGTAAGGACAGTAGAAGTTCGTTTTATGTATAAAAGAAACATTCGCGCTTTTAAATCCTTTTATTATATATATATAGATGGCGCGTTATTGCTTTGTGTTAATTTTTGCCTAACTGGCCTTGTCTTTATAGTTTGCTGAAGAGCATTGCTCGAAACAAATATTTGAATGTAATTCTACTGTCCTATAAGCTTATGTCCATAGTTTACTTGAAAACCATTTCTAAGATTCCATCCTTCAGTGTAGCATATAATTGCAGAATGATCCAATACAGTATTAGAGCTCTGAGAAGCGGTCTGGTGGATTAAATTGGCGAAACCGCTGGGAGGGTTCACCACTGATGAGCCAAGCCCTCCCAATATATTTTTTCATTGCAGTAAGGGCAGTAGAAGTTCGTTTTATGTATAAAAGAAACATTCGCGCTTTTAAATCCTTTTATTTTATATATATAGATGGTGCGTTATTGCTTTGTATTTATATATATATATATATAAAAGAATAATAATAAAAAAAAACAAAGGACAACAAATAAAAAAAAAGGAAGGAAGATTACAATTCATAATATGCAACAACAAAATTTTTATTTTGCATCCAATAATGCTTTTCATGCACACACTTATAATCTTCACATATCTCAAGAAAAAAAAAGGGAATAATGTTGGCCTAGATATATTATCTTAAAAAAATCCAACTTAAAAAATTAGGGGGGGGGGGGGACCCATAAATCCCTATTAAAGATTTAAGAAACAAAAATGTTTACTTACATTTCCCGATACCTCCCTGGTGTCTACTTTTAAACTCCCCCCGCCTATCCTCTCCCCGTGTGACCAAATCATAACAAAAAAATAAAAAAATAAATTTTTATCAGATCACCCTCTGTGATAGGTCGAAAAGACAAAAAATAATATACACCTAGGTAAATATATATAAAATAGATAAATATATATAATATATTATTTATATATATATGCTGAAATAAAATCTAAAAATGATATTACCATTACAAATTAATTATATAATTCATGAGAATTATTTAAATCAATACATTCTATTTGGAAAAGAATAATTTATTTAATTATAGAATTATAGAACCAATTTGTAAATTGATTTAAAAATTAGTTAATAAATAATTCAGATGAATTATTTAAAAGCTATCCTTACTATTTAAAAAAAAATTGCTTTGTTAATCCTAGCCCAACATAAATATATCACAGGAAAAAAGGCATGTATAAGAAAGGTAAATTAATTGGTGCAATTGGGCGTTCTTCAGGCCATTAAAGGTTCTTCCCAGGATGTAGGATGAATCATTGTCACTGGACACTCCTTCAGGCCACAGGATAAATCAGCATAATGTGCCATAGTGGTCTGCAGGATCCGATCAAAGGGTATCCTGTACCTCCAACATCCTGCCGAGAAACTTGTTTCCTCAGATCCTTACTCTTATAATGTTCACTGTTGGTCCAAAATGGACCCAACAAACTAATATAAACAAACCAATATATTTTAAATACAAATACACCTATCCCCCGATTTACACGGTAGATACGTTCCTGAGAAAAACGTGTAAATCGAAAATTTAAAATTTTCGCGAAATTTTTAAGCGAAGAAATACAGACACAGTGTGCGTGTGCAGCAAGTCAGTACATAAGCTCGGGATTCCTCGTGAGATGTGTACACAGCGCATGTGTTCAATCACAGTAGCATTTAGTATAGTGCGATAAAAACAAAAAAAAAAAACTTATTTGGAAAACCGTGTAAAAGCGAAAACGTGTAAAACAAGTACCGTGTAAATCGGGGGATAGGTGTATATAATTTAAATTTATATAAATAGCTTTTAAACATGCAATATATAGATATAATTTTAATTAATCTATATAAATACCTTAAATCTTCTCAGAAGTGCTTCAGTTTACCGATCAGAATAAACTTCTTGCTTAATCTTCTGATTAAATATTTTCGTTTTTGAGCTTTATATCAAATAACCACGCTCTGCTACCAATTGTTGATTTTGCTTTGAATTTTTAATGAAACTAATTCCAAGAAAAAAATATTAATCGAACATTATATTTATTGATTTACAAGAGAGAGAACAAAAATATAAAAGGGAAACTAATATTGAGCAAAGGGAACTTTTTTTTTTCGATTAGCGCCTATTTACCTGTGAGCTTACACACACTCTGTGGTAACAATTAATTAATATATATACAACATAAAAATATTATATAAGAAAATAAAATTTTAAAAAGAGAGAACCAATAAGATATATTAGGAACCTGATCCTTCCAGGTTAGAAAGATAATCATAAATATATTTACAAAAACTTTTAAATATGTGACAATTATCTCTCGTATTTACAAATTCATATAGATATTTAGAACATTATTAACTGTCTGTTGTCTAGCGCTAAAGAAGAGTGGGTATTACAGCAGTAGGTGTCTCGAATCCTGGATTTCCTTGCCACAGTGACAGCTAGAGTCCTCAACCGCTTTAATTGTTGCTAAAAATCCCTTTAAATTTTCGTGGTTCGTTGTAAACTGAGTATTATAAAAGTTAGAACGGAAAATGATGCAATTCCAAACGGGAAAAAGCTTTGGAAAGTTTTATTTATTCTTGCAAATAACTAGCGAATGTGCTCGGCTTCGCCGTGTTTTTTCCCGAAGAAAGGTTTGCCTGAAGAACATTTGTTAAAACGATTCTAGCAAACATCCAATCCCTACTGAATCTCTACTTGTCAATATAACTTTATGTTTGATACTCTGCTCCACCTAGCTGTACCCGTTAACACGTTACTGTGCTTGAACAAAAAGGCAGTTTTGATACCTCACACAGTCCTCCCCACACAGGAATGCTTTTTTTTTTGGCGCCTGACACATGGCCATCCCTCCCCTCATCTTCCCCCAATTTTACTCTAAAATCTTAGCCTTGTCATCCATTTTATAATATGTACAAAACATAGATATACATAGTTGATGGTAGAATAAATATGCTTCTTCACTTGCAAACGAATATATATTATATGAATGTGATAATCTGTATATAGGAATATGATGACTCTAAGCCGAAAGAGAAGAAAATGCTACATGTTCTTCGTGGATTTGAAAAAAGCCTTCGACACAGTGCCCCACTCATTATTATGGAGAAACCTGGTAGATGCAGGTCTCAACCACCGTTTTGTTAACTTAATTAAAGATTATTACACAAATATGATAGCGGTAGTGCGATGGAACAATTCATTCACTGCGCCAATAAAGGTGTGTTCGGGAGTTTTACAAGGGGAGCCGATGTCACCTTATTTATTTATACTTTTTATAAATGATTTAATCGGTCTCTACAATAATTCAGATTTACCGGGAATATATCTCTGGAGAGGCTAGATTGACCAAATCTAGCTAAGCTCCCCTGGCGGCGCCACCGCCGGTGTGAAGTGGTACGCCTCCGGAGTTGGTGACGAAGAATCGGTGTGGTGCGCATGCGCGGCGGAAAAAAGAAGTAGAAAGAACTTTTATCAAGAAGGAACAACGACGCCATTTAAACGCGCGTCGAACATTTTCATATTTAATCCTTATGTTTTAATTAGAGTACCTAAATTTAATCCAATGTCAATCGTAAATTATCCAAGTTAAGTACACTATTTTGAACATATATTTTGGCAAGTTTTTCTACCAAAAGGTTTATAAATAGTGTTTTTATTTACCGATAAGTTTTATATTACATCTAGGTTTTTATCTAAAAGTTTTATTACCAAAAAGTGTTTTTATCTATAAGTTTTATTATCACTAAGTTTATTATCTTAAAGATTATTTATCAAAAGAAAGATTTTTTACCTATTAATTAAGCACAAGTCAAAGTTATTTTTATCATTTATCTACATCAATCTCCCAAATTATGGATATGTTCATATTCTACTATACGCAGACGATATGGAGAATCCAAAAATAACCTTCAAATAAAAATCAATATGCTAAGAAAATATTTTGAAACAAATTTATTAACCCTGAATGAAAATAAGTCAAAAATTGTAGTTTTCAGAAACGGCGGTCGATTAGCACAAAATGACAAATGGTTTTGGGGTGAGCGGCAACTGTCTGTTACTACGAAATATCTATACTTGGGATATCCGCTTACAAGTGCAAATTCACTAAACAAGGTAGCGTCACACTACAAGTGCAAAGCCCTGGCAGCAATTGCCGCTGTGTGGCGGGTTCTGACAAAATCCAAGATGAACTCTCTAAATGCGGCAATGAGATTACTTGATTCGACGGTCTTGCCTCACATGCTATACGCCGCACCCTGCTGGGCACTCAACCAAGTAAAAGTAGTTGACCAGGTTCAGAATATTTTACTAAGACGCTACCTAAATTTACCAAAGTATACTCCGGGCTTTATGCTAAGAATGGAGTGTGGACGAGTATCACAGGAAGTTATCAACACTAAACAGGTCCTGAGATTTTGGGTGAGGATTATGAAAATGGAAGAGAGTAGGTTTCCCCGGGCATGTTTGTCACACCTCTGGACATTACACAGCAATCAAAGGGCTGGTTTAACCTTTGTCGAAAACCTGTCAACCATTTTAGACTCAAACGGGTTTTCGTTCCTGAAGGGTTGTCCGGATTACACTGTAATACTGACTGAAATCCCTGCTATTATTCGAATAGCAACTGAACAAAGCATCCAAAACGACATGGCGAAAATTCTAAATACTTCACATTACAGTCACTTCAAATACCTAAAAAATTCAATAACAGCAGAACGATATTTATTCACAACTATTCCTCTAGCAATTAAAATATTTTTTGCACAACTGAGACTCCTCTGGACGATCTTCCCAGAAAATCGTTCAAAACGCTGGAAGATTGATTTGACTCTAACTTGCGATCTGTGTAAAAAACAGAATCCAAGACGAAATTATGCATATAATATTTGGATGCTCTTGCTTAGAGAAACAGAGGAAAGAAATTTTGGGTGACTTGCCCTGGTCTCAACCTGATTGCCAACAAATTTGCAGCTGAATGAACACACTGATGGTTGATCAAGGTTTCTCCCTCGGTTTATATAAATTCTACAAGGCCGCAGTCAATGTCCTTTGGAGAATAATGAATTCGCCGAATGTCGTGGTTTGCTTGGAGGAAGAAAGCGAAGATTGAATGCGGCTGATTCCACACTAGCCCTCTCAATGATATTCTAACCTTGACATATTCTAAACATTGGTACTTTAATTTAAATATTTAATCATGTATGGTTCCTTTTGCTCTGTATGTTTATTTTTTGTATATATGGTTATATTTCTTTTTGTTTGTTTTTTCTTTCTTCTCCCTTTTCTTTTTCCTTATTACTTCTTGTATTCTAGTTTTTACTTTTGAAATATCCTCCTTTTCTAAATCCCGTAGAGGGGAATCATGTATAGGGCTGGATGCCCCAATAAAAAGGCTTGTGTGTGTGTGTATATATATCTGATAAGGTCCTGTCGACTTATCTGTGATGAGGTATTCTGTCGACTCTCGCTATAGCTGGGAAACCGAGGGTCAAACCAGTAGTAACCGAGAGGAACAGTCAGGACGTGGAGAGTTTTCCAGTACCTCTCTGC
The DNA here is from genome assembly GCA_030710605.1 of Cordylochernes scorpioides. Lineage (NCBI taxonomy): Eukaryota > Metazoa > Arthropoda > Arachnida > Pseudoscorpiones > Chernetidae > Cordylochernes > Cordylochernes scorpioides. The sequence continues at coordinate 162,269,957 of CP092865.1, read as the reverse complement.
ACCTTGGAGGACCTTTAACAGTTCTCACAGAGTACAGGCAGTCGTGGTCGAGGCAGAGTGGAAAGCTTGGGAATGTCCACACACAAAAACGAAGAGACACAGTTGTAGTAGGAAAGTTCCGTGAACAGATAGGAGTCGAGCTAAGAGCAAGATGGAGATAGAAGAGTTCTTACTGTTCTACATAGTCGATGAGGTGGACCTGGGTACAACCGACGAGGGCTCACGCCGATGGTGAACTGACTGTTATTTCGGTTAGGGCAGATATTTTATATATCTTTGCCGAGGGGGGAGACATGCGGGAATTTGGACTTTGAACGGGTGCAAAGGGCGTGGGGCGTCTGCGGTATTCTACACCCTTTGGACCTGATGGCAACGGCCTGCCAAATTCCTCTTTAGGGTTGATTTCTATCTCGATCTCTTGCTTAGCTCAGCTCTTAATCTATTACATAGTTTTATTTATTCATCCTCAGTTTGTACAAAGTACATTACATATGGTGATGCAATGACACATGCCAATCATGCGTATAATTATTTATAGATATGTTTCTATATACAACATGACAATCTTGTTAAAAGTATTATACAATATAGGGTTGTTGGTTTAAATTACAATATATATTTAATACAATATTTCAAACGAATTTCAATTGAACAAAAATTTTGTAATTATTAAATATCATCATTTAAGTGTCTAAATAAAATGAAAAATTATAAATTCAAAATGTCTAATTAAAAGTTAAAAACCTATATATAGATTTATAAACGTATATAAAAATTGTTATATACGTTTAAATATACGTATTTTCGAAAAACATAATTTTTTTGAAAACATTTATTAAATTTTAAATTAAATGTATTCTTTATATAAAAATATTGAAATGTTAAGTTTTTTTTACCACGTCATTGGAAAATTATATTACTAAATCCTCAAATTAAATATAAAATTTATTATACTTGGAACATATTTTAACATTTTTACAATTTATAAATGTAATTTCATCAGAACCGCGAGAGGCGCTGCTTGCGGTGTAATTTCACCAGATACCGCGTGAGGCGCTGCTTGCGAGTGAAAGTAGAAGATTTGCAAATAAAATAGCAACGAATATTTATTTCAAATCAAATTCATACCATAAACCTTCCCGGTAGTATAGTAAACACACACAACTTCTCAAAGTTTCACGGCGATTGGATGTATGGTTTTGAATCTATCGAGCACAGACAGATACACATTCATTTATATATATGTCAGATTGTGTTTATCCTATGTCGAATCCTGTCGACTCTATGTCGGATTGGGGTGTGTCCTGTCGAATCCTGTCGACTCTCTGTCGGATTGGAGTGTATCCTGTCGACTCTCTGTAGGATTTGTGTGTCTATCCTATGTCGAATCCTGTCGACTCTCTTCAGCAATCCTGTCGACTCTATATAGGATTGGTGTATATCCTGTCGAATTGGGGTTGTGGTGTCGACTCGGGGTGTTAACTAACTGTGGGATTGTTGTGGACTCACTGTCGAATCCTGGCGATTCTATGTCAGATCCTGTTGAGTCCTTGTGAATTGTGGGGGTGGGTGGATTTGATTGGATTGGTGATTGATGGCGCAGTCTTGGTCGAATGGTGGTTTTCCACAGGGGAAGAACGAGCACATCTGGATGGGATAGAAAATAAGACCTTGCGAAAGGGAGAGTGATGAGACTGACTGGAGGTATTTGGCCTTTCACATGATGGAGCGGACACTACCTTGGTTGGAGCCTACGTTGAGCACACCTAGCTCATAGCACGGTCACCTACCTTCTTTTTAACTTCTTGTCCGAGATCATCGCCATTAACTCTCTCGAATTCTCATTGGTGGAGATCCTTCCACGTGCTCTCTGATGATTCGCTATCAATTGGTCATGCTTAAATGTGATTGGATTAGTACCTCCATTGTCGCCATGATTTCAATCCTCCAGGAAGAAGAAGGCCTTTGAACTTAAGTTTTATGGGTCCAGGGCAGTGACCTTTACTTCCTGGATGATGCAATCCGGTTAATTGTTCTTTCCCTTTTCGCAAAGCCTAACTTTTATTAAATCTTTTGACGATACATTGCATAGATTGAGGTGGGGTTACATATTCTTATATACAGATTATCACAGATGCGTCCCCTACATGTGAAGAATTCAAAAAGGGGTAGTCTGAATTGAATTCTTTGGGAGAAAAATTAATTTTGTGGTGAAAAATTAATTAGGGAGCACTGTGAGGCTAATACAAGTATCAAAGGTGAAATAAAAATGGTAAAAGCGAATTGTGCTGGTGAAACAATTGTTGAGTGGTTGAAGAGAAAAAATTAATAAAAATGGTGCCAATACAATTATTCAGACTTGGTGTATGAAAAACTACATCAAGGGAATTTTCTGTTAGGGCTTTGGGAAAACAAAGTAATAATAAAAAATATTAAAAGAAATAAAAGTGAGTTTGCGTTAAAAAAAAAATGTTAAGTGTTTGAAAAAAATAAAAATGGTGCCTATCAATTATTCAGACTTGGTGTATGGAAAACTACATCAAAATAATTTTCTGTTAGGGCTTTGGGAAATAAAAAATAAAAATAAATTTAAGAGAAATCAAAGTGAATTCGCGTTGGTGGAATTGTTGAGTGGTTAAAAAAATAAAAAAGAAAGTTATTACATAAATAGTAAATATTTGATTAAGCATATAGATAAATTCAAAAATAAACAAAATAGGATCTATTATTGGCCATATAAAATATTAAAAATTAACACCATATTTGAAAATTTTCAAATGTTCTATTTGAAAGCCTTTTTGTTTATTTACAGAACGGCACCTGATTTTCCACGATAGCAGACGATTTATGATCATGATCATACTCAAAAGATCCCATTCTTCCTTTAGGACTTTCCAGAGCTAATCTTATCTATTTGGACATAATTAAAATATGCAAACAAGATGATATCAACATTTTTATAAAAAAGGTATTTATAATATTATTCACGACAAAAATATCAAGTTTTTATTTAAAGCACCTACGGAGAAATGGACAAAAGATTATCACCCTATATCTGTGAGAACTCCTGCAACTGTCAAAAAAGTGAAAAAATATACTACAAAAGAAAATCCTATGCCACAAAGAGATATAGCCAAATTAATAGGAACATCAGTGTCAACAATAAATAAAATAATAAATAAAGATTTAGGCCTAAAAGCCACAAAAAAACATGCGGTTCACAAATTGTTTCAGAGCCATATTCGTCAGCGACACACTATTAGCAGATATTTTTATGAAAATTTCTTGGCTGCTGATAGATGGAAATTTATTGTTACATATGACGAAGCATGGGTATATTCAACCGATTGCGACAGAAAAAGAGCTATATACTATTTAAAAAAAAGGGTGGAAAAATCTAGGCCAATTTGGTTGAAGGAATGTGCCGAAAGTTACCCCAAAGGATTTATGGTGGCATGCGGTATATCATATGAAGGAAAATTTAAAATAAGAAAAGTTGAAAGAAATGCCAAAATAAACTCGGAGTACTATCAAAACAACATTTTATAACCTATATTTTTAAATGATATTCCCTCTATCTATGGAAAACAGAGCAACAAAGTCTGGTTTCACCATGATAACGCCACAAGTCATACCTTATCTTCAACCCAGGCTTATTTGGAAGATATAAGGCAAAGAACAGGAATCAACACTATTCCAAAGAACAGAACCCCTGTAAATTCTCCTGATTTAGCCCCGATGGATTTTTGCATTTTTGGATGCCTTAAAAGAGCACTTGGAAAGAGACACCCTAGGACAATTGAAGGTCTCTGGAAAGTGGTAAAGGAAGAATGGGATCTTTTGAGTATGACCATGATCAGAAAGTGTCTGCTATCGTGGAAAATCAGGTGCCGTTCTGTTAATAAACAAAAAGGCTTTCAAATAGAAAATTTGAAAATTTTCAAATATGGTGTTAATTTTTAATATTTTATAATAAAACTTGTTTCCTATAAGTGTGAACACCCTCTGTATATGTTTCCCAATCGCCACGAAAGTGAAAACGGAGCGCAGCCTTGATGGTTTTTCTTTCTGATTCTAAACAGCCAGAGAAACATGTTGCCACAAGTATTGGTGAAGGTTTAGAATAAATACTTATCTTCAGAAGTCTCTACCAAAGGCGCATACACTGTCCCTGGTGGGGGCATCTGTATAAGAGATTTGTTTTTATTTTTCTGGGAAAAATAGAGAAGAATAGGTATTGGCAGCTCCGAGGGCTCGATATTTAATAGATATATTCACGTTGGGAAATGCCAACGCCAATATTTTTCAGCCCATATCTTTTCTAACATGGTCCAAATAGTTTGGAACTCGGTCGCCATCATTTCGCTCAGCATTTGATCTTATGTCCAGGTCCCAATTTTCACCCTTGACTCGCTCAACATGATTACACCTAGATTTCGCCAAGAGCCATATTTTGCAGTTCTGGCTACGCCATATAGGTTTTGACACGTCCCTTTGCGAAGGCCAGATTTTGCAGCCCTCGCGGCGCAACGTTTTTGAATGCGAAATAAATTCTTCATGAACTGTGGTAATAAAATCCCATCTGCATTTTGACGCGAACATTTCATCGTTGCCTTTATACTTCAATCCTTTCAACTCAACCTTATCGTGAAAATGTTGCAGGTACGTTTTTAATTAGCGCTGTTAATTTTATGCCGTTTCATATATTTGATTTCGCGGTGCAATTATATCAAGCGAAAAACGAGCAAAACTCTAAAAAGTGATAATTTGAAAATTATAATGTAATCGTTATATAGGTGGTTGCTCGATAATGTCAATTTCATGCTTGGATGTGTCATTAACTCTCGAAAGATTTGTCTGCATATCGGGATGCATATAAGTAAAAAATAGAAGCAATCATCAGCTTTTCAGATGGTGAAATATATCCTACGTTCATTTTCAATTAGCGATGAATTTTGACAGCGACAGCGTGACTATATGGGTCCTTCGATTTGCGGAAGATATTTGAGCTTTAAATTGGACATCTGGCAATATATCGTCCAATAATAATTGATCAAATATGATGCAATAATAACACATATTGGTGTTCATATGAGCGTTAATATTTCGATAGATATATGGCAAAATAGTTTGGTCTTTAAGTCAGTTTCAATCTGTTGATATTGGTTGACGCCTTATATCGGCGATATAAAAATTGAATGCATTCAACTCAAGAGTAACGCAGAATGGTTCGCGCATAGGCGACGATATGTTTACAGCGGGAGGAATCGCGAAACAAATATGATCTACAAATCACTTTATCTCTGATTATTTTGCTCTGTCTTAAATCGGATGTCTTGATAAATTCCGCCAAATAATATTTTTGCGTATTTGAGTCACCGAAAAGTTGCTAGAGCAACGAAATCATTAGATCCACAGTCAGATTGTTTTGATTCAATCGGGGCTCATAATTTGGAAAAATAGTTCCAAATTGAATCCAGAGCTAGGTCATTTCTTTTTAGAAGCCTTTGCGCCGCAAATTCAAAGGTAGATCTTGAAAGATTGTACCTAATAAACCCGTTAAAATGCATAAATTATTCTTTACTGTCATAAAAATTTAACGTCTAACTTGAAATGTGAATTATTAAAAATGGCTCAAAAAGTATCCATTGTTGTAACTATAGCGAAAAAAATGTTGTAAGATTTAGGTACTTACAACTTGTATGAAGGCATGAGGACCTTGATGAATATATAATAATAAACTTTATTATCCATTTAGTAAAAAAGAGTTATAGTAGCGAACGCATTTACAGTATAGAGAAGAAGTAAAAAAAAAACTGTAGTGATGATGATAAGGCCAGTGTGGCGCTAACTGTAGTCGTAGCATTCAGTTTCCAACAATCCCCGGCATGAATGTGGAGACGTCACGAGGTTGTTGCGTAACTTCTCAAATGTCGGCCTTGGTAGTGGCTTAGTCAGGATGTCCGCCTTCATGTCGCCTGTCGGGCAATAGGTCATTTTTACCACTGTCTTCTTCTGAAGATCCTTCAGGTGATAGATCTTGGCTGCGATGTGCTTGGTTCTAGAAGACACTTTTTTCGGATGAACATATCTTGAGACGTGATTGATTGTCTTGGTGGAAGTAGATTGGAGCTTTCTGTTCCAGTTCGAGATCCTTTAGCAAGTCGAGGAGCCACAACAGTTCTTGTGAGGCTTCAGCTGCGGAGATTAGTTCCGCTTCGGTGGATGAGAGAGATACGCAACCTTGTTTCCCAGTCATCCATGAGATGGGGTTTGATCCCAGTACGAACAAGTTTCCGCTTAGTGATTTCCTGTCGGTGTTGTCGCTTGCCCATGTGGCATCATTGTATGCTTCCAGTGTGGGAGGTTTTTGGTTAGATATGCGTAGCTCGAGTTCTTTAGTAGTTTTTAGATATCTTACGATTCTTTTGGCTGCTTTCCAGTCACAATTTCTAGGGTTCTGGTTTCTGCTGATGAGTATGCAGACTGGAGCTGCGATATCTGGTCTGGATACTACGCTTAGGTACAATAGTGAGCCTATCAGTTGTTGGTATTGGACGTTGTTTGGTAGTAGTTTTACATCAGATATACCGGGGTATCCGCTTTCCATGGGAGTGAAAGTAGGTTTCGCTTCTTAGAGATTGTACTTTTCAACTAGTTCTTGGATTTTATTCTTTTGGCTCAGAAGGAGTTCACCTTCTCTGTTCCTTGAGATTTCTATACCAATGAATTGAGTGGGGTCTCCAAGGTTCTTTATTTCGAATTCTTTTTCGAGAGTTTTTACAGTGTTTTGGATGATTATTTTGGAATCGCTTGCGAGGAGCATGTCATCCACATATAGAATCAAGTAGATGAAATGGTTTTCTTCATTCTTGGTGAATAGGCATGGGTCTACAACGCTCTGTTTGAAGTTATTTTTAATTAGAGTGCTTGCGATTTTTGAGTTCCAAGATCTTCCGGCTTGTTTTAGACAGTAAATTGCCTTCTTTAGTTTGCAGACTTCGTTTGTTTGCTTTGTATGGAGTCCTTCTGGGAGTTCCATGTAGAGTTATTTATCTAGGTCGCCGTGTAGGAACACTGTCTTGACATCGAGGTGGTTCACTTGCATCCCTTTTTAGACTGATGCGGCTAGGAAGGCTCTAATTGTAGAATGCTTCACGATTGGTGCAAAGGTTTCTTCGTAGTCTCGGCCAAATTTCTGTTTGTAGGTCCATTTACATCCTGTGATCTTTTGTCCTTGGGTAGAGGCGTTAGTTCCTAGACATTGTTCTTCTCAAGAGAATTTAGTTCTTCGTTCATTGCTTGTAGCCATTTTTCTCTTTCTACTTTTGGTAATTGTAGGACTTCCGAGTAGCTGGTGGGTGTCTGAATGTTTTGAGCTTCAGTTTTGTATAGCATGTAGTCATTTCTTATGGGAGGTATTCCCTTTGTTGGTCTCGTGGATCTTCTTTGTGTGACCACTTGTCTTCCTGGTTCCCGACTTTCCTCTGCATTTCCAATATAATTAGAGAAAGTTAGATCTGTACTTAGTACTTGTGGTGAAGTTGTTTTTGTAGAAGCGTGGTGTGTGTGAAACCCATTTTCTTTTTCTAGAAATTTTACGGATCTGCTGATTGTGATGTTTTCTGTGTCGTGCAGGATTCTGTATCCTTTGCTTCGATCATCGTATCCACGAAAGATTCCTTCGATAACTTTGCTATTCAACTTGTTTCTTTTTATCTTGGGAATATAGGCGAAGGCTTTACATCCGAATCTTTTTAGATGCTTCAGACTGGGCTTCCTGTTGGTCCATAGTTCAAATGGAGTCTTGTCTGTAGCTTTCGAGGGTATTCGGTTGTGTAGGTAATTAGCTGTGGTAACCGCTTCCGCCCATAGAGACTGTGGGAGTCCTGAGTCAAACAGCATACATCTTGTCATCTCCATCAGTGATCGGGTTTTCCTTTCGGCTACTCCGTTCTGGGCTGGTGAGTAGGGGACTGTTAGCTGATGTTTGATTCCGCTTTGGTTCAGGAAATCTTCGACTTGTCGGTTCACGTACTCACGACCGTTGTCTGTCCGTATGGTTTGGATATTTTTTCCAAATTCCGTGTTTGCTGAGATGACGAAGTCGTTTATTTTTTCATAGACTTCGTCTTTTCCTTTCAGGAGGTAGATCTTCGTGTATCTGCTGTAGTCGTCAGTGAAGGTGATGAAGTATCTCTTACCGCTAAGAGAGTTAGTTGGTAGTGGACCGCAGACATCACTGTGGACAAGTTGAAGCGTTTCAGTTGCTCTGTACTCTGTCTTCTTTGGAAATGGGGTTTCGGAGAGTTTTCCTTGAATGCACTGAACGTAGTCTGTGCTGTACGAGAAGTTATTTAGACTTAGTCCTCTTGCCAGGTTCTCATTTTGAATTTTCTTAATTGATTCTATATTTCTGTGTCCTAGTCTGTCGTGCCAGAGCAAGAGGTAATTTTTGTTCTTGCAGTGGTTTTGTTTTGCTACATTTGCTTTGAATGTGCAAGTTTGGAGGTTGTCATCCAGGTGGAATCGGTATATTCCATTGTCAAGTATACCGTTCGCGAGGGCTGTGTTGTCTCTTTCGATGGTACACCAATCTCTTTTGAACGTTACTTTACATCCGTTGGAGATAGCTGCACTCACTGACAGAAGGTTGTCTGTTAGTTCCGGGATGTAGAGAACTTTTGTGAGAAGTAAGGTGTCAGTCTTTCCTTGGGGTGTGATGATTTTATTTCTCCTTGTCCTATCCCTTTGACTTGCAGCTTATTGCCATTAGCAACCACAACATTTTGTGCTTGTTCTCTGTTAAGTTCAGTGAAGAAGCTTTCATCGCACGTCATATGAGATGTGGCTCCAGAGTTGATGAACCAGTTGTGTAAACTTGCTTCTCGTTGAGTGCAATTGAGAGCTTTTGGGTTAGGTCCTTTTGGTTCGTTTCCTCTTCTGAAGTTTTCATATTTGTACTCTTTGTTGCTGTTGTTTCGCTTTTGATAGTGCCAACATTCTTCCTTGGAATGGTTTGGTTTGTGGCAGAAAGAACAGAGTTTCTTCTCTTTTTCTCTTCTTTGGTTTGAAGCTCTGTGGAGGCTTTTGATTCAGTGCTTTCGTCTTCGAGCTTTCTACTCTGCGCGTGTGTTCATCAAGGAGTTTGTTCTTAGTGAATTCAAGCGTTAGCTCGTCATCAGGCCTTGATTCCAACTTCGTGATGAGATTGGAATAGCTCTTTGGAAGCGAGCAAAGCAGTATAGCCGTGATGTGAGAGTCCTTTAGTGTTTCGCCAATGGTTCGTAGAGAAGTTTGTCAACTAGTTTATCATGGTAGTAATGTGCTGTTGCATGTCTTTGTCTTCTTCGAGTTTTAAGCTGTATAGTTTCCTTAGCAAATACATTTTTCCTGAGAGTGTTTTTATTTCATAGATATTTTTAAGAGTGTCCCAGGTAGCGTTGGCTGTTAGTAGGTTTTTGACATGCACTATTTGTGAGTCGGCGATGCTTAGATTAATGATAGCTCTAGCTTTTGAGTCTTTCCTTTTCCATTCGATTTTAGGTTCATCTGGAATATTTTCGGTGACAACTTCCCAAAGATCTTCCTTTTGCAAGAGCATTTCAATTTTTAAAGACCATAGTGAGTAGTTATAGCCGTCGAGCTTATCTAGGGTTACATCGTGGCTCGGGAGTGACGCCATTTTTGCTAAGTCTTTTTTTTTTTTTTGTCTT